>JAEHOC010000013.1:1800000-2203231 GCA_016834605.1 Chlamydomonas incerta
CTGAGGGGGGCAGTGACGGCGGAGGCGGCGGCGCTGGTGGATGTGCTGTCGGCCCAGCGCAGTGCGGCGGCGGGGCACCGGTGGGACGGCGGGCGGCCGTACGAGTTCTATGACATCTGGTGCGCGCGTGCACGCATGCTTGTACCAGACGTGTGGTCGGAGGAACATGGCAAGCCCGTGCACATCATCGGGGTTAGGGTGCATCATGCAAGTCATCCTGCAGTTGGTCAGAGTGCACCACGTATGTGAGGGCAGCGCTGGCCACGTTTGTAAGGGCCACCGCCGCGCGACGAGGTGCGCCCCGGCCGGAGGCTGCGCACGTGCACCCAACTGCCAGATAGGCAACGGGAGGCGCGCCTGTGATTGGCTGCCGCTTGGCTGCTCTCACACTCACAGGGTTGCGCGCGACGTGACCGGCAGGCGGGTGAGTGCCGTGCGTTGGGTTGGGAAACGGGGGTTGGCAGAGCCCGCGATGTCACTGCCACGGCTTCCTGCACGTCCCAGGGTTTACCGCACCTCCCACGCCTTTTGATGCGCATACCGTGGTCAAACACACCCGCATGTGCGCACCTGCAGTTCGACAAGCGGCCGCCCATCGCTTTCCACCACGGCCCCTCCGCGCTGCGCCTCGCCCTGGGGCTGCCCACCGCCGCCTTCTGCTGCTGGAACGGCGCCGCTCTGCTCGACGCCGGGCCTTTCCTGTCGCCAACCCCACCATCCCCGACGGCAGCGGCTGCTGCTGGAGCTGCCGCGGCGGCGGCGGCGGGGCCCTCGTTCTCATTCCCCGACACCAGCCACAACCTCACCGGCAGCCTAGCCGCCGATGGCGGCGCCGCCGGCGGTGGCGGTAGCGGCGGCGCCGCCACTAGCGATGCAGCAGCAGGCGACGACGATGCGCGCTACCCGCAGCTGCGCTTCCGGCGGTCGCGCTCTGCCGAGGCGGGCGAGTGCGACGCCAGCGAGTGCTCGCTGCTGTGCCACGACCTGCACCGCCTGGGGCGCAGCCGCGTGGTGGTGGACCCCTGGGTCAGGTGGGGGCGGCAGGGCGTGGTGTGTGTGGGGGTGGGGGGCGTGTGGTGTGGATTGGGGAGTGGTGCCGTGTGTGTGGAATTGGGGCGTGGAATTGGGGCGTGCGTAAGGGACTGCGGGGCCGGGGAGGATGTTGGGATGTTGGGATGTTGCGCCCGGGTGACGCAAACCCACACCCTGCTATCTCGCCGGCCGGACGGCCGGACGCCCATACCCAGCCCATCCCTGCAATCTCCCCCGGCGCACACCCGGGCTGTTGTCGTATTCCCGTGTGCTCTCGAACACAGGCTGTCGTACGTGCCGTACCACGACACGGGGCTGCACGAGGACTGGTACCACGGCGCGCCCATGCTCACGTGGGCGCAGCTGCAGCCGCGGCACCGCCCGGCCGCAGAGGGCGCCGCACCGCCGGTGCGGCCGCGCACTGCGCAGCAGGTGCGCTGCGGGCCAAGGCGAGGGACGACCAGGGGCTGCTGTGAGACTGCTGTTTCGCGCCCCATGCACGCGCCGGGGTGGCACGCACCGGAAGTGCGGGCATATGCTTGGTGGGCTCCGCCACATCTCTACGTCCGCCTTGCCCGAGGCGAGGCGAGGGGCGCCACGCTGGCGGTTGAAATGGCCGGGCTCCACACCCACATACCCGCACACCCACACACCCATATCCACATACATGCACATACCCATGCCTGCAGGTGCTGCAGCTCAAGCTGGCGCTGGGCGGGCTGTGGTGGCAGGCGTCGCGGTCCGGCCTCAGCCCGCCCGACATAGATGCCGCGCTGGCAGCAGGTGCGTGCCGTGCATACGTGCGTGCGTGCGTGCGCACACCGGGACGCTGGTGGGGCTCCGCATGTTGAACGAGGTGTGTGCACCTGCTGAGCCTCCAACAGCTGCACCTGCCTGACTTGTCGCGGTTCGCAATCCCCGCAGGTCCAAACGCTACCGTGGGGTGCTCGCCCCTCACAGCACCCAGCAGCATCTCGGTGTCAAGCGGTAGCGGCAGCGCTGGCGCCAGCAGCACTCCCCGCAGCAACGCGACTGCGGGTGCCGCCACCTCCAGAAGCAGCACCAGCACCAACACCAGCGCCTGGCCTGCGCCGCCGCCTCCGCCGCCGCCGCTGGCGGCACTGCGCAGCTGCCTGGAGGGCGAGTGGGCTGCGCTGGCACGCCGCGTGGCCACGCCCCCGCCCTCGCTGACCTCGCCGGCGCTGCCGCGGCCGACAACTCAGGCAGAGTTGCAGCAGCTACAGCCGCCGCCGCCGCCACCGCCACAGTCGCAGCAGCGGCAGCCAAGCACTGTGGTTGAAGCGCTGGCCGAGCTAGCCGCGGCCGCGGCCGCTGCCAGCATCATCGGATCATCCAACAGCAACGGGATGTCGACCACGACGACGACGCCAGCACCCGGCGGCGTCACAACCGCCGCCGCGGGCGCCAGCAGTGGTGGTGGCGGTGTGCAGCAGGTGTCCGCGCCGCCCCGGGCGCCAGCGGTGCTGGTGCGGACGCTGGGCCCCGCGGGCGGCGGCTGGTCGCCTCCCAGCCCACACATGCAGGCGAGTGCCACTGGTGTTGTTGCCACTGGCGTTGGAAGGCCCGCCAGGTGCCGGTCCCCTACCCATGCAGAGCCTCAGGCGGTGCATGTATACCGTACTGCCGTACCGCCGCACTGCCGTCCTACAAACCCCGTACTGCCAGCAGCTCCCCCGAAGCCGCCTCGTGAACCGCCTTGACCCCCGCCTTCCCCCCCCCGCCCCGCTGTGCACGTGCAGTACGAGTGTGTCAACATGGTGCCCTTCACCGACGTGGCCGACTTCCCCGGCGCCTCCCTGCGCGACCTGGCCAGCCCCAACCACACCGCCGCTTACCTGGAGGAGGAGAGGCGGCGGCGGCGGCGGCAAGCGGCGGCGGCGGCGGCGGCGGCGGCGGCGGCGGGAGGCCAGGGGTGACAGCCGCGGCCCTTCTGGAAGGGGCAGCTTGATGGCGCATGATGTGCATGCGGGATGAGCCAATGACTTGATTGGTGAAGATGTGATGTATGATTATGCATTGTCGCGTTCACTGGCGGGCCGGTGCTGCTGAGAGCCACTGCCTTAGGCGTACACCCGCACGCAGGCTGGGGGGGATGTCTAGCTGCAAGCCGGGGACCTGCGCGGCCGTCGCGGTTCGGCCTGGTGGATGTGTATAAAAGAGAGTGTGTGAGTGGGGCGCCTGGGAGGGGTCATGGGGAACGTTCGAGAGTATGGATGCCCTAACTTGTATGACGTTAGCAGGCGTGAACAGATGGACGTCTCAGTTTGAGGGGAAACAAGTAAGAGCTCAAGGCCCAGCCGCAGTGCGAGGACGCACGGGTGAGGCTGCGGGAATGGGGGGGGGGGGGGGCGGGGCCGGCTGGAGGGTCGGGCCGGGAGGGGGCCGCACGCGATCCAGTCGGCGGCATCTTCCGTGGCTGTCGCGCACCTTACTTTCGCCGAGTGGAGCCTTAAATAGTTAAAGAATACCTACTGCACACACTACCCGACGGGCCAGCATACAAGCTTCAGCTGCACAACTTCAACTCGCTTCGTCTTTGTCGCGCTCGGGTGCTTTTAAGGCCTTGGCAGAAAGTCGTATCAAGATGTAACACTGATAAAGTCCGGTGGATAAGCTGGCAGCGCGAGCGGTGGCCCCAGCCATTTACGCAACTTGTCAATTCTTCTTGTCTTGCACTGGTTGGCCCTAATTTGGATTTGTAACGTAATCATGGTGGACCGCACGCCCCCATCTTTTGACAAGCTCAGTCGGCGGAGCAGGGGCGGGCGATACAGTGAGCTTTACGAGCTCTATGACAAGGCTGCGGAGGCTGTTCGCACGCACGCCGACACGGTGAGCAATTAAAAGACGCCACCAGGCGGTTTGGCTTGCTCGCGGGCAGAAACATGCGGGTCCTCCCGGGGCCGCACCGTGGTTCGTGCTGGCAGCTGCGCCCGGCTCCCCCGGTCTCTTCCAAAAGCAAACCAGCCTTGTCGCGCTCAAGCCCGCCGCTCCCATGCTTGCTCGGTGCGCAGGATGTGTCCGCCCAGCCCGCGGACCACCCCATCGCGGAGGAGGAGCCCATGCCGCCGGCGCCCTCGCTGCACGGCCACCGCACGTCCAGCCACTTCGCCACGGGCGTCGTGCCCGAGGACGAGGAGATATGCCCGGCAGAGCAGACGGCGCCTGGCACCGCCTCCCGCTCGCACCGCGTGTCCATGGGCGGCATTGGCAGCGGGGCCGGCGGCGGCCCCGGCGGCGGCTCGATGCTGTCGCCGTTCCGCAGCCTGCGAGAGGCGCGCGACGGCAGCGGCGCGATGGGGGCCGACTTGGAGGCCGGCGGCGGCCTGACCAGCCCCGGCGGCGGCGGTGGTGGTGGCGGCGGCGGCGGCGGCGGGCTCATGCGCCACGTGTCCAGCGGGGCCATGGACCCGTCTCACGGGTCGCGCGGCGGCGGGGCCGACGGCGAGTACGCGGGCGGCAGCGGCCGGCGCGAGTCCGACGCGGGCGGCGGCGCCGCCGGCGTCGTGTCCGGCCTGGCTGACGCCTTCAGCGAGGCGCTGGGCGGCCTGGCGTCGACGCTGGCGGGGACGCTGCACCTGGGCGGGCCCTTCGCGGCGGCGGCGGGCAGCGGCAGCGCGCGAGAGGAGCTGGACGGCGCGGACGGCGACGGCGGCGGCGGCGGCATGGCGGGCGGCGGCATGGACATGGGGCTGGGGCTGGGCATGGGCCCGCGCGCGCACCGCGACCGCAAGCACCGCAGCGAGAAGCCCAAGAAGGCACCGCTGCTGTCCAGCAACTGGCTCAAGGTGCGGCGGTGGCGGTGCCGGCGGCGCGGTGGTGGGGGTGGGGATTGCATAAGATGTTTGGAAAAGCATGGGGGTGGGTGGGCGTGTGAATACCAGCCCAAGCTAAACCAACCTAGCTAGACAGGGAACAGCGGGTGGAGATGGGGGCGAGGGTGGTGTAAATCCCAGCCCAAGCTTAGCCGAAGCCCGACAGCGGCAGTGGTGCGGCTGTGGTTGATGGAGCTGGTGGCGACAGGAGCAGACGGAGCAGCGCTCACAGGCTGGGCCGGCCGGGGTGGGGGCAGCGTGATAGTGGAGCGGCCCGCGTCGGTACCGGGCGCCGCGGGCAGGCGGGCGGCAGGCCGCTGGCAGCTTGCTCGTGTTACCCATGGCCCACGTCGCAACACATCCTGCTCACCATGCGCGCATGTGCTGCCGCGCAGATTGACTACAAGGGGAACGACACCATCATACGGGTGGACCGGCACAAGGTGAGCACAAGATTCCAATGGTGTGCGGTTGGCTGTCCCCAACATCCTCGCGACCCGCTCTGCGCGCCCACACCGCTCTCCTGGCCCGCACGTCGCCCCCGCCAGATTAGAAGTGTTTGCCAGACCTGCTGCTTGCAGCATGCCGCCCGCCATTCCGCGCCCCTACCCACCCCCGCCTGCTGCCTACCCTGCTACACACTTCTTTGCGCCCTTTTTGCACCCCCCCCCTCTGCAACCCGCGCGGCTCCAACACTTCTTGCAACCCCTTTGCCCTCCCGCCTCCCGCCTCCCAACCCCCCCCCCCCCTTCGCCTCCGCCGCGCAGCTGATGCACAAGCTGGGCGTGCAGGCTCGCGACCTGCGGCTGCTGGACCTCACCTCCGCCACGCCGCCCGCCATCCTGGACCGAGACAAGGCCATCATCGTCAACCTGTGGCACATCAAGGCAAGGAGGGGGTGGGGGAGTGTGGCGGGGCGCAGCTGAGGAGAGGGGGAAAGGAAAGGTGTGTTGCCGCTTTGCTGCGCAGGGGCCCGCGCCAACGGCCAAGGTCTGGCCCAGGTGCCAGCCGGGTGGTGGGGGGCGGGTGGCGGGCGAAAGGGCAGGGCGCGTTGCTGCCGCGTGTCGTGTGTGCACGCATGTCACCGCGCCGTGACGTGCGGTCGCTCCGGCGCTCCCCCCCCGGGAGCTGGTCAATATCGGCGGTAACGATGGCTGTTCCCCAAGATTGTCTACCGCCCACCACTCCCTTAACTAATGAGAATAAGCCCCCTTTGCGGCACCCCCCCACCCCCGTCATCGGTACGAGCGCCTCCACGCCTGCTGTCTACGCCACTACACTTCTATGTACCATCTTTGCAACCCCCCTCAGGCCGTGATCACGCTGGACTACTGCCTGGTGGTGTCGCCGGACGAGGGCGGCGAGCTGGCGGCGCGCTTCGTGGCGGAGCTCAAAGCCAAGGTGGGCGGCGGCGGAGGTTGCGGTGTGACTGCATGAGCGCAGCAGCAGGTGCCACAGCCGACCTCGACTTGCGGCATCGGACGATCATCCTGGGGCTATTGAACCACCGCAACGTGTCGCGCATATTGCGGTTTTTGGGGGCACCGCATGACTCCCGCTTCCTGCCCCGCCTGTGCAGCTGTCGGCGGACAACAACCCCTCCACGCACGGCGGGGGCGGCGGCGGCGTGGGTCCGGGCGGGCGCACCTACATGGGCCTGTCCGGCGCCTCCAGCCAGGTGGGTGGTGCGGTGGGCGGCACCGGTGGAGGGGGAGGGGGAGATGGAGGGGGAGATGGATGTGGCTGGGTGGTGGGGCGGCGGCTATCTAGCAGGGCTGAGAGCCGGCCGTCCGCACCACTGCACAGCGTCGCGGGGTCGCGGGGTTGCCGCGGTGGCGGCTGGTCTGCCAGGGCCAAGCGTGTCGATCAGCCGGGGCATGCGCGCGTACCGTGCGTCAAGCAAGCCGACATGTGTTTCCCGCCACTGCGCGCCGCGCGGCCGCAGGTGACGGCCAGCTCGGGCTACAGCTCGCTGCAGCTGCCGTTCGAGCTCAAGGTGCTGGAGGTGTGCCTGGACATGGTGCGTGCGGGCCGGGCCGGGGCGGGAGCGGGAGGGAGCAGGGCTGAGGTGCTTCGAATCCCAG
This sequence comes from Chlamydomonas incerta, assembly GCA_016834605.1. NCBI lineage: Eukaryota > Viridiplantae > Chlorophyta > Chlorophyceae > Chlamydomonadales > Chlamydomonadaceae > Chlamydomonas > Chlamydomonas incerta. The sequence goes on from JAEHOC010000013.1 coordinate 1,806,953, forward strand.
CTCCAAGTGCTAGCGCGAGCTTGGAGCGCGGACAGCGGACCCGTGTGCGGCGGGAGGAGGGCCAGGAAGCCGGCGAAAACGCAGGTCGTGCCGCGGTCATTTCGGTGCGTGGCTGCTGCCCCCAACCCCCTTTTGTAGACGGCCGCGCACCTGGACGCTGCGACCAAGGCTCTGGAGGGCGACGCCTACCCCACGTTGGATGCGCTCACGCACAAGGTGCGGTGTGCGGTGCGGGGCGGTGCGGTGCCGGCGGCGCTGCATCCACACATGTGCCGTATGTGGCCGGTTGCGCCGTGCAGCGGCCCTCCCATTTAGCCAAGTGCTAGCGGCCTCGGATGCTCGCGGAGCGCCGCATGCTCACAAGTTTACGGTACTGCGCGCTCTGTGCAGGTGACGGCGTTCAACCTGGAGAAGGCCCGCCGCATCAAGAACCGGCTCGTGCGGCTCACAACCAACGTGGAGTCCGTGCGCGAGGTAGGCGCTGCGCGCGTGTATGTCGCAGCTTGGGAGAGCAACGAAGGATCCGGCGTTCGGGGGAGCGCTCACAGGGATGCGGCCGCGGCTGCTCAAGCGCACACACGCGGCTCCGGACGAACCGTGAATGAGCCGCCATCTTATCGTGCCTGCACCGGTCTAGCAAACGCCGAAATTCAACACACACCGCTCAGCCCAGCCCGCCATGATGCCGCCCTCGCCGCCGCCGCCGCACAGGTGCTGGAGCGCTTCCTGAACGACGACGGCGACATGCACCGCCTGCACCTGACGGGCGCCGAGCTGTCGCGCCAGGTGTCCATGAAGCCCGGCGACCTGTCGCGGCTGTCCTCCGGCCTGGTGGGTCCCGCCTAAAGCACTTCCCGCGCCCCAAACCCGCGCCCGTGCGATGGCAAATACGGTTTCGGACGCCGCGTGCTTGCTCCCGGCACCTCAACGTTTGCTTACCTGCTTCCCTCCGCGCCGCCGCGCCTGCTCGCGCACTTTCCTCCCTGACAGCTCCGGCACGTGAGCGGCGGCACGCCGGGCGGCCTGTCCGGCGCCGGCGGGGACGCCTCCGACTCGTCGTCCGACTCCTCGTCCGACTCGTCCATCGACGAGGCGGAGACGGCGGCGGTGGAGATGTTACTGGAGGCGTACTTCATGCAGGTGGACCACACCTTCAACCGGCTGCAGGTGGGCAGGGCGGTCGCGGGGCGCAGCGACGCGCACTAAGCGTGCGTGCGTGTGTGTGCAGGTGGGGGAGGGGGCAGGTGCGGGGGCGGGGGCGGGGGCAGCTGGGCGGTTGAGCGCCGCGCTGTCCTGTGAGCGCGTGGACGTGGCCGCAAACAGAGCGGCGTCCCCTGTCGCCCGGCCCGACGCACACATACGCGCACACGCCGAGCCCCATCCTGCCTGCTGCACCTGCACCTGCCGCCTGCCGCCTGCTGCAGACGGTGCACGAGTACATCAAGGACACGGAGGACCTGGTGACCATCAAGCTGGACCAGCACCGCAACCAGCTCATCACCATCGACCTCATCCTCACCAGCCTCAACGCCGCGCTGGCGCTCATGACGGTGGTGGGAGGCTACTTCGGCATGAACCTCAACTCGGACCTGCAGGTGCGGCCCGGGGGGGTATGCAGCACCGCAGCACCGCAGCAGCAGGCGTGGGTGGGGTGTGGGGGGGGGGGGGCAGCACGGCTGCCCGCGGGCGCTGCAGCGGGTTACGGGTGGAGGCGCGTGGGTGCTTTGCTGCTGCTGTCCATTTCGCCTTTTCGTGGGCGTTTGTCTGACATGAGAACCGCGCCCCCAACGAAAACTGGCACAGACGCGGCCGCATCTGTTCAAGGCGGTGGTGCTGACCACGACGCTCGGCGCGCTGACGCTGTTCGTGCTGTTCCTGTTCTTCACGTGGCGCGCCAAGCTGCTCTACTTCAACTGATGCAGTCACATGCGCAGATTAGCAGTAGAGCGCCGGTATTCTTTCTTGACAGCGACACGGTCACAGTTCTCTGTTAACGGGCTGATTGTGCATCTGCCCGAGGTGGGTTTACGTGGGGCAGTACTACCGTACTACATGGCGGAGTGGCAAAAGAGCACCCGGGCCGCTGCCTCACACGCGGCTTCGCGCACACCCGATGACTTCGGTGTTGGGCAGCAGACTCGCGACGGTGGGTATGACGTGAGGGCGGCATGTGAGGGTTGAGTGGGGCGCCGCTGCGCCTGTGTCTGGTGTCTGGTAGCGTGGCCTTGAGAGCCTGAAACTCAATCAATCAAAGAACATAATGTCCTTCGCACGCGGTCCGTCAGCTTTTGCGTGCCATAGACAGGCGTACTACGGTATGTTACTGAGTCGGGAATGTGTTGAGCGGCGGCACATGTGAGGGGCGCCGAACATGCGATGGGGAAGCGCTGCTGCAGAGCCGGGCCCTGGGCGGCATCGGCTTTGTCAGTATGCACGCTAGCACGCTGGAGGTTGTGGGGATGGCGCTGTGCTTAGCTATGAGAGCGGAAGCAATGATCAATTTGAGCGCTGTGCATGTGCGGCCGGCTGTGGCAGTGCATCCCAGGGAGCGGTTATGGCACGCAGCGGAGGTTCGTGTCACTGCCCCGCCCGGTGCAGGCAGGTGCAGGAACCGTGCCGTGCAGTTTAAGGCCTCTGTATTCGCGTTCTCTGTCACATACGGAAGGAGGAGGGCCAGTCCCAGTCACACGATACCCACGGCCCTGCCCCCAGCTACCTGTGCCTGCGGCACTCGTGAGGGCCTGCCCCGGCGTGCGTAGTGCCGACGTGCCAGATTTATGCCGTGACAGGGACTTCCTCAACCCCGCGACCTCCTCACACGTCGTGCCCCTCGCGATGTGGACCTACACCGGGCTATGGTGCTGCCGCTCTGACTCCGCTGCCGGGCCTCCAGGGGCGTGTTGGCGCGGCAGCATTCCCGCCCTAAATTCGGCATGGTGGTGCAACAGTCGGACTCGGGTCCCATCGCTGGCTGCGAGCTCCGTGGCATCTGGTCGCATTCATGGGTGTGAAGTGAATGCCAAAGGGAGGCTAAGAGTCGCAGAGCGAGGGAAGCACCGGCGCTCGCGGCCCTACTTAAACCTGCGAGGTGGTTGGGGACGCGAGCAGTCGCAGGCGAGGCGCGGTCTTTGCGCTGCGTCGCTGGGCACGTAATGTGTTGGCACTACGCAGCTATATGTGCCTGGCGAGCCTGGCGCGCACTAGGACGTATGTAGCGCATGGTGTCACTTCATTGAGCCCTGGCTCCCGCGGTAGACTCCCGCGTCCGCGCATAGTTGCAGTCTTAACATACTTGACAGGGGCTGGCCCCACTTCCTCCTGTATCCCCACACATTCGATAGAGGACGCGAACACAGGGGAGTTAACCGGACGGGCGCGAGGATCACTATCGGGCACAATGGCAGCCCCGTTGTTGGTGTCCGAGAAGCTGCTGGTGAGTCGTGTGGGCTACAAGTGGTCCAGAAGGCGCAAACTGACGGTTGATGCGCTTTGGTGTGCAGCTCCCCAGTATTGGGGTTGCGCAGGACTTCATCTCGTTCAAGAATGTCTCTATGGAGTCGGAGAAGTACATTTGCGTCCGCGAGACTGGTGCTCAGAACACCGTGGTCATCGTGGACATGTCCAACCCGCTGAATCCTGCGCGGAGGCAGATCAGCGCGGACAGTGCCCTCATGTGCCTTGACAAGAAGGTAATCGCGCTGAAGGCCGTGACCGCGGGCACCGCAGGCGACACCCTGCAGGTGTTTAACCTCGATACCAAAACGAAGCTGAAGGCATACCAGATGCCTGAGACGGTCGAGTTTTGGAAGTGGATCACTCCCACGATGCTTGGCCTGGTGACCGCGGGCGCGGTCTACCACTGGGACGTGGAGGTGCGTCGAGCACATGGAGCTGTGGGGGTATGGGCTTGGCGGTCGGGGGGCGCCTGGTAGCCTGGGTGGGCACGGGCGCTGAGGGGCTACTGCCGGGGAGCGTGCCACCAGCGGCGCTGCCGCATACGTCGTGTCTACTATTGGGTGCAGGTGCATGCAACCCTTGGGGTTACGCAGCTCACACGCTCGCGATTGTTTACAAACGCAGGGCGCGTCGGATGCTCCCACCAAGGTGTTCGACCGGACCCCGAACCTGGCGGGCTCCCAGATTATCAGCTACCGCACCAGCCCCGACAACAAGTGGGCGGTCCTCATCGGCATTGCCCCGGGCGCGCCGGAGCGGTGAGTCCGCAGCCGCGGTATGAGTTGTGACCGCACCCGCAGCTCCTAGCTGCGAGTCGCGCCTGTGCTGGTGAGCTTTCGTCACGTTTGACACCGTCTGTGCGCCCGCTGCTGCAACGCAGGCCGCAGCTGGCGAAGGGCCTGATGCAGCTGTACTCCTTCGAGCAGGCCAAGAGCCAGCCGCTGGAGGCGCACGCCGCGGCCTTCGCGAACGTCAAGGTGGGTTGGATAACAATTGCTTGCGCGGCTGTGGGTGCAGCGTTGTCGGGAGGAGGGGATGGGATGGTTCCCATGGCCGCAATGTGCGTGCATGTGATGAATGACACGGCAAGTGTGTGTACACGTTGGCGCGCGGCTAAACGGCTAAAGAGCCGGACAGGAGGGCCGTCGATAGTGGTGGGAAACGATGGGTGTGTCACGAGGGCAGCAGCTGGCAGCTTCGTACCGGGACTGGCATCAGTTTCCCTGACGCGACGTCTGTGCGGTGTGTGGGGTGCCGCAGTTCACGGGCCGGGACACGCCAAGCCTGGTCATCTCGTTCGCCCAGAAGACGCTGAAGGACGGGCAGATCATCTCCAAGCTGCACGTCATCGAGCTGGGCGGCGCGGCGGGTGAGTGGGCGCACTGCCAGGGCCGAACCCGGGTCATGAGGGAGACAAGTGCGCTGGGGCGCGAGCATGAGCACACCGTATTTGGGTTGTGCGCATGCGCGGCGGTGCGGCGCTGCTGGGTAAGGTACTGAAGTGGCTTTGTGGTGCGTGCGGGTCGTGCATGTATTGCAGCCGGCGGCGCCATCAAGCGCAGCGCGGAGCTGTTCTTCCCGGCGGACTTCGCGGACGACTTCCCGGTCTCGCTGCAGGCAAGTGGCTGGGGGATGGGTGTTCGGTGTGGCTCAGCCGGCAGGGGCAGGCGGGTCGAGGCGGGGTCGTGCGAGGGAGGAGCGCGCTCTTTCAGTGCTGGCACGGCCGTGTTTGATGCGGCATGCTCTGCTGAAGGGCATGGTCACTTGGGCTGGCAGCCGGCTTGAAGGGGCGCGGGCATTCGGCTTGCCAGTAGCGTCTGGCAGCGGCCACGGAGCAGCTTGGGACGGCGGCGCGCCGCAGCTGCACCTGGTGCCCTAGACTACATGGACCATCCCGGACATGCAAAGCAAAACACCAGCTCTGACACACCGACGTACCGTCTACGCATGTACACAAACAGATCAGCGAGAAGTTCGGGCTGGTGTACGTGGTGTCCAAGCTGGGCTTCGTGTTCGTGTACGACCTGGAGTCCGCCACCGCCGTGTACCGCAACCGCATCAGCCCGGACCCCGTGTTCCTGGCCTGCCCCAGCGAGAGCACCGGCGGCATCTACGCCATCAACCGGTGAGCCGCCAGCCGGGCACGGGCGCGCTAGAGAGTGGGGCCGGTTTTGTTCGGGCCGTCGCTGTGTATCTGGCCGCGTGAGCGGGACAGGTGGTTGCGTTGATTGGAAGCTAGCACGCTGCGAGCGCCACCGCGTGGCTATCACTAACATGGGAGGGGGGGGGTCACCCGCACGTCTCGGGGGCGTCGCAGGCGCGGCCAGGTCCTGCTGGCGACCGTGAACGAGGCCACTATGGTGCCGTTCGTGAGCCAGCAGCTCAACAACCTGGACCTCGCCATGGCCATGGCCAAGCGCGGCAACCTGCCGGGCGCGGAGGCGCTGGTGGGCCAGCAGTTTGAGCGCCTGTTCGCGGCGGGCCAGTACAAGGAGGCGGCCGAGTGCGCCGCGGAGTCGCCGCAGGTGCGGCCGGTCCGGCGGCGGGTGGTCGCAGGGGATGGGAGCGGGCACGGCGAGCCGTGATCGCGGATTGGTCTGGGCTGGGGAAGGTGCAGAGAACGGGGGCAGCAGTAGAGAACATGGGGTGGCGTTGGGCTTGATGCGTCGCTAGCTCGCCAACCGAGCTAACGCGAACTTGCTGTGTGGACGCGCGCGGATGGGCGCCCGCAGGGCCAGCTCCGCACGCGCGAGGTGATGGACAAGCTGAAGGGCGTGGTGCCGCCCGCCGGCCAGAAGCCGCCCATCCTGGTGTACCTGGGCGTGCTGCTGCAGCGCGGCAAGCTCAACGCCGCGGAGTCGGCGGAGCTGGCGCGGTGAGGGCAGGGGGCTGGGTGCGGCTGGAGCCGGTGGGTGGGTGGGTGGGTGGGTGTAAGCACCAGCCCAAGCTGAAACGAGCCTACCTAGACGGGGAACAGGCAAATGCAACAGCGGCAATGCAACGGGGTGCGTACGGTGGAGGGCTTGGCGGCACCTGGTGGTGGACAGGGCCTGGCAACGGGTTCCCAAAGCCAGATTGCATACATGAGAGTCCGCGCAAGGGGGCCAGGACGACAGGAGCCACGAAGATAGCGCCTGACAGCTAACCACAGGCTCAGGGGCTGGCCGCAAGCCGCACTGCCTCAACGTGCTGCCGTGTTGACCCGCCCCCGCGCAGCCTGGTGCTGAGCCAGAACAAGAAGGACCTGCTGGTCAACTGGTGGGGCGAGGGCAAGCTGGAGGTGAGCCCCGGGGACAGCGAGGCGGCTGGGAGAGAGCGGCGCAAGGATGAGAGGGGCGTCGGGGGCAAGGCGCTGCCATCACGCGGGCTGTGGGAGAGGGGCGGCCGAGCAGGACTGTGTGCGCCGCGCCGTCCGGGTTGATCAGCGCGGGGGTGCGGCTCGTTGGAAACGGACGGCCTCCTATGCCATGCGCTGTCGCAGGCCTGCGAGGAGCTGGGTGACGCCATCAGCGCGGCGGGCGACAAGGACTTTGCGCTCAAGGTGTACCAGCAGTGCGGCGCCGGCCCCAAGGTGCGTGCGGGGTGGGGGCTGGCTGTTCGCTGAGCCGGCGCGACGGCGCTCTTACATGTAAGAAAGTACCGAGCGTGTACGGCGCAACCTTGAATGCTCCCACCAGGTCATCGCCACGCTGGCGGAGAAGGGCGACATCCAGGCGCTGATCGCCTACACCGGCCAGAGCGGCCAGAAGCTGGACTACATGTTCCTGCTGCAGAGCCTGCTGATGAACAACCCCAACGGCGCCGTGGCGCTGGCCAAGATGGTGGCCAAGCAGACGCCGCCGCCCGTGGACGTCAACGTGATGGCCGACCTGTTCCTGCAGGTGCGTTGTCGTTTTTTTTGGGGGGGGAGGGCTGCATGGATTGGGTAGGGCGGGCGCACGATTGCACCGGCGCAGGCGAGCGGCATGCGGTTATAGCAGACGGTTCGTGTGGGGACAGGCAGCAGGATGTAAGGGGCAAACCCCAGCACTAATGGCTGCACCGAAACCCCAACCGGCTGTCTTCTGTCCCGCCCCGCAGCGCAACATGATCCGCGAGGCGACCGCCTTCCTGTTGGACGCGCTGTCGGGCGACAAGCCGGAGCAGGCGGCGCTGCAGAGCAAGCTGCTGGAGATCAACCTGGTCACCAACCCGCAGGTGGGGACTGTGGCGGCCTGGCGGGCATGGCCACAAAGGCGCAGGGGCAGCCAACCGAATGTGTGTGCAAGCGGAGCTGTTTGGGGCATGCACGGATGAGTGGATGATGCCCGCTGTTTCCATAGGACTTACTGCCGGAATTACCGTCGCACTGCCTAATTTCCAACCGCCTTCCTACACGCCAACCACGCACAGGTCGCGGACGCCATCCTGGCCGGCGGCACGCTGACGCACTACGACCGGCCGCGCATCGCGCAGCTGTGCGAGAAGGCCGGCCTGTACATGCGCGCGCTGCAGCACTACACCGACCTGTCGGACATCAAGCGCTGCATCATCAACACGCACGCCATCGACCCCCAGGTGCGCCCGCGCCCGCGCGCGCAGCGCTCTGAGCCGCTCTTTGCAGCCGCCGGGAGGGGGCGGGTAACCTCGTTAGGTGGGGCGAGCAGAGTCGGACAGCCGTGTCGCGACGCGATACCGCAGTGCGTGTCTGAACGCGAGCACTCGGCCACCGCCCGCCGCAGGCGCTGGTGGAGTACTTTGGCACGCTGTCCAGCGAGTGGGCGCTGGAGTGCCTCAAGGAGCTGCTGGTGAGCAACATGGCGCAGAACCTGCAGCTGGTGGTCAACATCGCTAAGGAGTACACGGAGCAGCTGACGGCCGCCAAGGTCATGGAGCTGTTCGAGGCGTACAACTCCTACCACGGCCTCTACTTCTACCTGGGCGCGCGCATCTCGTTCACCGAGGTGGGGGCGCAGGGAGAGGGAGAGGGAGAGAGCGGGCCAGGGAGGGAGAGAGAGGGGGGGGGAGCGGCGGTGCAGCGGCGGCAACAGTGGGACAACAGGGCGGGGGCCGGGGCCCGCCGGCGATGGGTTGTGCGGGCTCCGGGAGTGGGCTGTGAAGGAAGGTGGGAGCGCGGGGCGGCTGTGAGGCCGGGTGTAGTGCCAAACACTGATGTGTGCGCGTGTGGCCCCCGAGCAGGACCCCGAGGAGCACTTCAAGTACATCGAGGCGGCGGCGCGCACCGGCAACCTGAAGGAGGTGGAGCGCGTCACCCGCGAGTCGTCGCACTACCCGCCCGACAAGGTAAGGCGCGGCCATGTAACATGGCTCAGAGGAGTGGGCACGGCGCGGCGCGCACGTGCACGCGCTGTGGCCTGCGGCACAGGCAACGCAGCCGGTGTTGGTGGGGCGGGATGTGATATGGGCAGCATTGTGCGGGTGCTGACTCTCGCGTGTGCCCCTGTCCGCTGCCTCCTCCGCGACTCCGACCGCGCAGGTCAAGGCCTTCCTGATGGAGGCCAAGCTGCCGGACGCGCGCCCGCTCATCAACGTGTGCGACCGCTTCGACATGGTGGAGGATCTCACGCAGTACCTGTGAGTGGCGCGTCGCCGTCGCGTGGCACTGCCGCTAGGCACGCATCACGAAGCGTGCTGTCTGCACTGGGCGCCCGTCTTCCTTCGGCGTCGGGTGGCCCAGCTGACTGTCTGTCCCTCCGTCTTCCTTCGGCGTCGGGTGGCCCAGCTGACTGTCTGTCCCTCCCCCCGCACTACTCCCCCCGCACAACTAATGATGAATGTAACCCCCCGCACTTCCCCCCGCCCAGGTTCGCCAACAACATGCTGCGCTACATCGAGGGCTACGTGCAGAAGGTGTCGCCGGCCAAGGCGCCCGCCGTGGTGGGCGCGCTGCTGGACTGCGAGGCGCCCGACGAGTTCATCAACAACCTCATCCTGTCGGTGCGTCGCGCGGAGTAGAAGGGGCAACGCAAGGCAGAGCCGCGGGCGTTGCGCTGTCTGCCGCACATCTGCTCCCGCCCCCTCCCAGCCTGCTGCTGCTGTGCGCTCCGTGTTGACGCTTGCTGCTGCCCTGCCGCTCCGCAGGTCCGCTCGCTGCTGCCGGTGGACAAGCTGGTGGAGGCCGTGGAGCGCCGCAACCGCCTCAAGCTGCTGACGCCCTTCCTGGAGCACCTCATCAGCGAGGGCAGCCAGGACCCGCACGTGCACAACGCGCTGGGTGAGTGGGAATGTCCAAAAGGAGCCTGGGATTGGGCCGGGTGGCGCGCACAGCATGCGGCTGAGTACCGTAAGCCGTGAGCAATGGATTGCACGGCACGGCATTGCGTCAATAGCGAAACTGGTGTACGCGGCCCGCTCCCGCAGGCAAGATCATCATCGACACCAACAACAACCCGGAGCACTTCCTGACCACCAACCCCTACTACGACTCGCTCGTGGTCGGCAAGTGAGTGGCAGGCGCTCTGAGTGGCAGGCGTCTGCAATCTGGCCTGCGCAAATCTGCGCTGGCACGGTACCTTGCTGAACCCGCCTTCCGTATGAATCTAAAGCGGTGACCCGAGCCCCTTCCTGAACCCCACCCGCCTGCCAGGCACGCGGAGAAGCGCGACCCCAACCTGGCCGTCATTGCCTACAAGCGCGGCACCTGCGACGACGCCCTGATCGAGTGCACGTCAAAGAACGCGCTGTTCAAGCCGCAGGCCCGGTGAGGCACTGGGTCATCCTAGCTACGATAGCTGCGCTATGTCTCTCCCGCAACGCCAACGCACCTGTGTGCGATTCTCTGCCTCAGCTCGGGCCTGGGTGTGCAAGCGTACGGTAGCCCTGACGTGGTACGCCCTAACTCGTATGCGCCAACAGGTACATCGTGGAGCGCGCCGACCCCGTGCTGTGGGCCAAGGTGCTGGACGAGTCCAACGAGCACCGCGCCTCTCTCATTGAGCAGGTGGTGGGCACCGCCCTGCCTGAGAGCCGCAACCCGGAGCAGGTGCGCGCCCGTGTGGGCTTGCGTGCGTGCAGCCTGCAGACAGCCGACGGGTGGCGAACCTGCTCTGCATATCATTGAACGTACTAGAAATTCTCTGCACTGCACGCACTCTCTAACGCGGCACCCTGCCCTGCTGCGTGCCCGCCCTCCCGCGCGCGCAGGTCAGCGTCACCGTCAAGTCGTTCATGGCCCAGGGCCTGCAGTCGGAGCTGATCGAGCTGCTGGAGAAGATCGTGCTGCAGAACAGCGCCTTCTCCAACAACGCCAACCTGCAGAACCTGCTCATCCTGACCGCCATCAAGTCGGATAAGACCCGCGTCAAGGTGGGCGGGCTGGGGCACCCGACGCCACGGCGCCGTGCAAGCCTCGCCTCGTCACCAAGCTGCGTGTCGCGTCAACCCATGCAACCCACCACCGCATTGGTGTATTTCACGCCGTGCTCACCTGCCCGCCGCCTGTCGCGCCCCGCTCCCTCGCGCACCGCAGGGCTACATCTACCGCCTGGACAACTTCGACGGCCCCGCCGTGGCGGAGAAGGCCATCGAGCACGGCCTGGCGGAGGAGGCGTTTGAGATCTTCAAGAAGTTCAACAAGCGCGTGGAGGCGGTCAAGGTGCTGCTGGAGCAGCTGAAGGACCTGCCGCGCGCCTCGGAGTGGGCCTCCAAGTGCGACGAGCCGGCGGTCTGGAGCGAGCTGGCGCACGCGCAGCTGGCGGCGGGCCAGGTGGCGGAGGCCATCACCTCCTACCTAAAGGCCGGCGACTCGAGCCGCTACGTGCAGGTCACGGAGGCGGCCAAGGGCAGCGGCTGCTACGACGACCTGGTCAAGTACCTGCTGATGGTGCGCAAGAAGGTCAAGGAGCCCAAGGTGAGGAAGCCCCGCGGTGCCGTTTGGTTTAGGCTCATGCCTCCGGCCCGCAGCGGCGACGACGCCTGCAGGGGGCGCGTGCGAGCCCTGCCCTGACCCCCGGACGTCATGTCACCTGCGCACTCGCGCACGCGCAGCTGCAGCCCTAATACCAGTACGGTAATCACCACCGCCCTTGCTGCCGCCCTTGCATCCCTCGTGCAGGTGGACACGGAGCTGGTGTACGCGTACGCCAAGACCTCCAACATGGCGGCGCTGGAGGAGTTCATCTCCGCCACGCACCAGGCCAACCTGCAGGCCTGCGGCGACCGCTGCTACGAGGAGGGCCTGTACGAGGCCGCGCGCGTGCTGTTCGCGCACCTGCCCAACTACGGCCGCCTGGCGTCCACGCTGGTGCGGCTGCGGCAGTTCCAGCAGGCGGTGGACGCGGCGCGCAAGGCCAACAGCCCCAAGACCTGGAAGGAGGTGTGCTACGCGTGCGTGGACGAGAAGGAGTTCCGCCTGGCGCAGCTGTGCGGCCTGGCCATCATCGTCAACGCCGACGAGCTGGACGAGGTGCGGTGGAGCGGCCGGGGTGCGGGGGGGGGAGGTCGATGCGGGGCGCCGTTGGGCGCAGTCGTCCTCTTGACGGGCTCGGAATGAAGTGATGGGGGGCGGACAGGGAGGCAAGGCCAGGGAAACGCTGACGTGTGGATTGGGGGGCGCGACGCGATGCCGCAGGTGTCGGAGACCTACCAGCGCAAGGGCCACTTCGACGAGCTGATTGCGCTCATGGAGAGCGGCATCGGCCTGGAGCGCGCGCACATGGGCATCTTCACCGAGCTGGGCATCCTGTACGCCCGCTACCGGTGAGCAGCGGATGCGTGACGCGGGCGCGGGCGAGGGCGCAGGCAGGCCGCACTGCCAAACTGCAAAGGACACTCTGCAAGCGCGTGCTATACCGGTAGCTGGCGGCGCCATGCACAGGGCCGACGCGTCCCTCCTTTGACCGCGCCGCTCACACACACACACACACACACACACCGTTTTCCCTTGTGCTCTCTAACACACACACCGCTGCCTCCCTGGGCGGCCCCACTCGAGCAGGCCCGAGAAGCTGATGGAGCACCTGAAGCTGTTCGGCAACCGGCTCAACATCCCGCGCCTTATCCGCGTGTGCGACGAGCAGCAGCACTGGAAGGAGCTCACGCTGCTGTACATCGCGTACGACGAGTACGACAACGCGGCGCTGTGCATGATCAACCACTCGCCCGTGGCGTGGGAGCACGTGCAGTTCAAGGACGTGGCAGTCAAGGTGTCAAGCACCGAGACGCACTACCGCGGCCTGGCCTTCTACCTGGACGAGCACCCCGACCTGCTGTGTGACCTGCTGGGCGTGCTGCAGAGCCGGCTGGACCACGGCCGCGTGGTGGACATGATGCGCCGCGCCAACCAGCTGCCGCTCATCAAGGACTACCTCCTGGGCGTGCAGGTGCGGGCGCGGCACGGCGCGTGTGTGCGCCTGGCGAGGGAGGCGCGTGGGGGGCGCTGCATGCGCGGTGCAGGCTGAGCTACGGTGGTTGCACGGTTGACAGCAAGCCGGGGCCGGGCACGGTGCATGGCGGGGGTGGGGGGCACGGCTCTGGAAGTGCTGTTGTGAATGGGGCGAGGGCGCACAGCTGGTGGTGGAGAGCTTACCTCTTTCCTGGCGGCACGTGTTCGTTTGCGCGCCTGCAGAAGGCCAACCACGCCGAGGTGAACGAGGCCATCAACTCGCTGCTGATCGAGGAGGAGGACTTCGAGGGCCTCAAGCACTCCATCTCCACCTACGACAACTTCGATCAGGTGGGTAGCGGCGTGCGCCTGCGCGGCGGCGTGTTCGTGCATGCACCTGCGTTTGCCCTCATCCTGCACTGGGAGGAACCGGCATCGGTGTCATGGCGGCTGCTGCTGATGCAAACAATAACTGCAACAATCCTACGATGGCCCACACGGCCCTGCGGATTAGTTACCACCAAGATATGAAGCAACCGCTACCGCAAGCACATCATGTGGCATGCACGCGCGAAGACAGGCGCTTCATCTGCCCTCATGTATCCTGCACTGGAGGGAACCGGTATCGGTGTCGTGGCGGCTGCTGCTGATGCAAACAATAACTGCAACAATCCTACGATGGCCCACACGGCCCTGCGGATTAGTTACCACCAAGATATGAAGCAACCGCTACCGCAAGCACATCATGTGGCATGCACGCGCAAAGACAGGCGCTTCATCTGCCCTCATGTATCCTGCGCTGGAGGGAACCGGTATCGGTGTCGTGGCGGCTGCTGCTGATGCAAACAATAACTGCAACAATCCTACGATGGCCCACACGGCCCTGCGGATTGGTTTACCACCAAGATATGAAGCAACCGCTACCGCAAGCACATCATGTGGCATGCACGCGCACAGCCTTGCGCTTTTATGTTCTGCATCTTCCCCCCGTTTTTACATCGGTTTGCTGATGCGTCTTTACCTGGTCGACTGTATTACTTAGGCGCTGGGAGGACGCGCAATCGCTGTGCAACAGTTGCTGATGATGCAAACAATAACTGCAACAATCCTACGATGGCCCATACGGCCCTGCGGATTAGTTTACCACCAAGATATGAAGCAACTGCAGCATCTGCATCTACTCATGACACTGCATCGGGAGGAACCAGGTTTCGGACAGGTTCGCAGCTGCTGATGATGCAAATAATAACTGCAACAATCCTACGATGGCTCACACGGCCCTGCGGATTAGTTTACTACCAAGATATGAAGCAATGGCTGCAGCACTCCTGCTGCGCGCATGCACATTTGGCTAGTGCACCTGGCATTGGCATGTGCCCCTATTACTTTGGCACTGGGAGGGACGGAATGCAAGAGTTGCTGGTGATGCAAATAATAACTGCAACAATCCTACGATGGCCCACACGGCCCTGCGGATTAGTTTACCACCAAGATATGAAGCGACTCCATTATCATTTTATGCGCATCAACATTAGCTACACCCTAGCCACCGCTGAACCCTTCGCCGCCACCTGCCACCCACCACCACCGGATGCACCTCTCGCTGACCCCTCCATTCCCTCTGGCCTCCCCCTCAACCCCCCTCGCAGCTGGGCCTGGCCGCGCGGCTGGAGAAGCACGAGCTCATTGAGTTCCGGCGGCTGGCGGCCATGGTGTACAAGCAGAACCAGAAGTGGCGGCGCGCGGTGGAGCTGGCGCAGGCGGACGGGCTGTTCCGGGACGCGATGGAGACCACGGCGCAGAGCGGGGAGGCGGAGCTGGCGGAGGAGCTCCTGCGGTGGGTGGTTGCTTCTCGATAGCGGGGGAGGGGCGGTACGAGTGTTCGGCACTGTGGGTACACGTGCAGCTGGTACAGCGTTGCTGTGTGACTGTGTGACTGCGGTTCGCGTTGGGGTCGGTGTCGTGCGCGTAGCTCGTTTGCCTGTGTGCCGGCGCGGACCGACTGGTTAATCCCTGCGCACAGGTATTTCATCGACAAGGGCGAGAAGGAGTGCTTCGCGGCCTGCCTGTACACCTGCTACGACCTGCTGCGGCCAGACGTGGTGCTGGAGCTGTCCTGGATGAACGGCCTCACCGACTACTCCATGCCCTACATGATCCAGGTGCGGGCGGGGCGGGGCGGGGCGGGGCGGGCGAGAGCTTTACAGTGCTCTCCACGGTTTTCACAGTGTTTTCGCCGAGAGCGTCACATGAACACGTGTGGGTATGGCGCCGCGCTGCTGCGGCGCCTCCGCCGACAGATCAACACGCAATGCCGCGGAATGCCACGCTCATACCCACCTTCACCCACTTCGGCCCGCCACCACAGATGCTGAAGGAGTACGTGGGCAAGGTGGACATGCTCATGTCGGAGCGCAAGGAGCAGCAGAAGGAGAAGGAGCAGGCGCACCAGGCGCAGCGCCACCAGGAGGCGCAGCGCAATGCCTACGCCACGCTGATGCCGCTGGCGCTGCCCGCGCCCAACATGACCGGGCCGGGCGGGCCAGGCGGCGGCTACGGCGACCACCACGGAGCGGCGGGCGCTGGCGGCTTTGGGGCGGCGCCGCACGGCGGCTTCGGTGGGGCCCCGCAGGGCTTCGGGGGGCACCCCTTCGGCGGCCAGTATTGATTGGCTGGGCAGGGGCGACGGGAGAGTAGCGTTGCGGAGAGAGGGTCGTGTCTGAGCACGTGAGGGGCGAGGCTGGTAATGCATGAAGGGGTGCCGGCTGCACTGGGCGTGCCCAGGCATGGCCGTGGCACTCCGATATAGTTTATGTTAGTTGGAACTGGAGTTTTGGCGGGAACACACACTCAACGAGGCGGCACGGGCGCTGCATGGCACTGTGGTAAATAGGGAGACGCGGTGGAGGCACTCCCGAGGGTGCTCTTTTGAAGCACAGCAAGAAGATTGCGATAGACGCTAGAGCGGGCTCGCGGCATTCCGGGCCGGCTGCATAGTATAGCGCTTAGTGCATAAGCGAAGCAGCGGTGGCGCATGGACACACATGACGGGGGATACGCAACTCGACGGACGCGGCGAAGCTTGGTCTGTAAAATTGACTGTTTCAGGCTCGCCCCACCCTACCAGACACCAACGCGTGGGGAGTGGGGACAGCTCCCGCCCCCCTGACGCTGAGTCCGCGGCTCGTGTAAAGTAGCCAAACAAATGTTGCCGGGCGCGTGGTGGAGGGAGCTTTGTTCGCCCCCTACAAAGCTCGCCCCCCGCAAAGCTCGTCCCCCCGCGCGGGGCCGGGGGCAGGGCACCGCACGCCCGCCGATGCCGAGTGCCTTGCGGCGGGGAACCACAACTTCAAAAATAAATTGCGGGCAGATGTATACATTGATGTCTCATATGAAGCGCGCCGAAGCTCCACAGACCGGGTGTGCCCATGCAATGTGGGCCGGTCAAGAGCGCCCGCGGGCCCCTGAACATTCCTTTTCCTTGGGTGAAGCACGAAAATGAGCAAGATCTCGAACGACGTTCTCCGCGAGAGTGTCACCGGTGAGCTTAATTTTCTGGAAAGAGAAAGCACTGGCTTCCAAAGACTTTTGCGACTCGGCGTTATGGGCTTTGCTCGTTCGCATTCCACACCTGAGTAGCTTGACAATCATATCATCAAGTATTAGGACAGATAGGGCGCAGGGGCAAGCGTCGCCGCCGGCACCAGTCGCGCGCGGCTCGCTGCTGTCGCGCACGTTACTGATGCCCTACAATATTTTATTTGCTTCTTCTTCTTGCAGCCCTGGTGGAGGGGGCTAAGACCAAGCCCCGGAAGTTCCAGGAGACCGTGGAGCTGCAGATTGGTCTGAAGAACTACGACCCCCAGAAGGACAAGCGTTTCAGCGGCTCTGTCCGCCTGCCCTTCGTGCCTCGCCCCCGCATGCGCGTGTGCGTGCTGGGTGATGTGAAGCACTGCGAGCAGGCCGGCGCCATCGCCATCGACGCCAAGGGTGTTGAGGACCTGAAGAAGCTGAACAAGAACAAGAAGCTGGTCAAGAAGCTGGGTGAGCTGGGGCTTTGAACGGGCCGGGAAGGGCTGGAGGTGGCGGCCGGGAGACTGGCTCCGGACTGGTCGGGGCGCTCAGCCAGTGCAAAGTGCTCAAAATAATGCGGATTTGTTTTTGCTACGAGCGTCGATGAGGTTGCTCCTCGCGAGGGCTAACCCGACTCTGGCTCCGCCCGCGTGTGACTCGGTGCCCACAGCCCAGGCGTACCACGCCTTCCTGGCTTCGGACTCCGTCATCAAGCAGATTCCCCGTCTGCTGGGCCCCGGTCTGAACAAGGCCGGCAAGTTCCCTGCCCCCATCAACAAGAACCTGGAGGAGATGGTGAGCTACGGGGGACGGGGCCATAGTCGGTTGGGGGGAGCGGAAGGACGCGGTTGCGTCCAGGGCGTCCAGGGCGAACGGTGCTTTTAGGGTCCTGTGAACATCAGCCCAGGGGATGGCACGTTGTTCATGCAAGGACCCAAACCACGGGGGTAAGGGGAACACAACGCGGAGACACGTTCGGGCGTTGGTGAGCTCTGGAGCGGAACTGGCGCCGGAGCGGAGCCTGGAGGCTTGCAATCAGGCGCATACGGCGGGGACTGGCGAGCAGGGCGGCAGGCTGGAAGGCCAATTGCAGCGAGCAACGGGCACATCCTACGGCAGGAAGACAACCGGTGAATGCGGCCGCAGCTTGGCCTGGGCGCCCTATGGATAGCACTGCAGCAGCTGGCGGCGCTGGAGCGGGCTGCGGGGCTGCCGACGGCGGTGGCGATGGCTTGGCGCGGGAGCCTACCAGCCTGGGCCGCATGCCTTCAGCGCTCGGATGATGGCAGCTCCGAAAGGAGCAGGGTCAGTTAGCTCAACTAGCCTCTGAGGGCTAGTAGTCCATGCGGCGCGCTCGCTCGCACTTGTGGCGGCCGGGCGAGGATGGCCCTCACAGCTGCGTGTTCACGTGGGCAGGAGGAGGGCCAGCGGCAGTGGTGCAGCAGCGAGGCGAAGCCGCTGCAGCTACAGCACTGGCGCGGGCTGGCTGGCGAAGGGGTTTAATGTGCGCCGGAGGCCCAGCGCGCCACCGGGCAGCATGCGGCGCGCCACATGACGCCTGGCTCCGCCGGTTGGCTTGGCGGCAGGGCCACCAGCCGGCCTGGCGGCCCCGCGCTGCCAGCAGACGCAAACCGCGCCAACACGTTTACGACAGACCTTGCACAGGCACCTGACCGCCCCGCCACCGCCATCTGCCTGCCCGGCCGCACGCTCCTCCCTGCACAGGTGCTGGACACCAAGTGCAGCATCAAGTTCCAGCTGAAGAAGGTGCTGTGCATGGGCGTGGCCGTGGCCAACGTGGGCATGACCGAGGGCGAGATCCGTACCAACATCATGTACGCCATCAACTTCCTGGTGTCGCTGCTCAAGAAGAACTGGCAGAATGTGCGCTGCCTGTACATCAAGAGCACCATGGGCAAGCCCATCCGCATCTACTAAGCAATTGGTGGATGCGGGCCGGCGGCCCGTCGGGGGCCGCGCGGCCGCGCCGGGGTGCCGCGGGCGTGCTGGTCACACGCCCGTGCCGGCTGCGGTGTTGGCGCGCGGCTTGAGTTGGTTCTTCAGTTCCTGGAACTCTCTACCACGGTTAGGGATACTCTTCGCACGAACATTACCAAGGACCGGAGCGCTTTCAGCCTGCCTGCCCTCGTGGCGGGCATGGCGGCGCTTGCCGGCTTCCGTTGGGAGTTCACATGAGTGACTCATGCTCGTTCGGAAGGCTTCGCTGCGTCTGGAAAGGTTACATGACGACATAAGTTCCGCACCGAGAACGCATTCTGATCCTGCGGGCCTCTGGCTCGCGCGGTGTGTTTGTAACGCCTGCGTAGTGATGATGCCTCTTGCCTCAGAGTCGCGCCTGGGTACATGGGTGTACATGGCAGCGTCAGCCGCGTGTCAGGGTTGTGGGGAGTGAGCAGGGGTGAGCTCTCATGGGTAGCGAGCATGCGCTTTCGCCGTCACACAACCAGGCTCGCGCGGTGTCCGAGACCAGTGCCGAATCCAGCAGCAAGTACCGGGATCAGGTGCAGTCTCAGCTAGGTGCGATGATCAGGCACATGAATATCCGCAAGGAACGCGGGTAATGGCTGCACAGCTAAATAGACCGGGACTCGGCAGACTCGGGCAGCCGCAGGGTAGACGAACAGCCGCGCATGCCGCCCAATCGTTTTTTCTTGTGCCCTGACTGTTTTCGGGACTTCATTGCATGCTGCGAGATACATGTTGTACTTGCATTTAAAGTATTTAATCAAAACTGCAATGTCACTCGAGGAAGACGAGAACGACATTGGAAGTCTTCGGGCGACCTGGGCGCTTTCGTCGTGGCGCTCGTTCATTGGGGACCGGGCGCCAGTGGAACCGATTGTTGAAGCCGATGAGACGCAAGAAAATCCGGGCTCGCGGCTGCTACGGACGGTTTCATACGCCCGAGTACGTTGCGCTGCAGGCAATCTGTGTCGCGTTTCCATATATGCATGCAGATGATATCACTAACTTGGCCGCAGGATTTGGTGCGGAAGCAAGCTGAACAGCCACCGGCCCGGCCGGGCGATTTGCTCGGCCGCGCGCTTGAAGAGGCGCGGACACAGTAAGTTCCCGCGCTAAGCATTTACTATCTCGAGACGGATTGTGCATTGGTGGGCGTGGCCGCACGAGGTCAACGCTGGCCACCAACTGTTGATGGCGGGACATGTCCGCCTGTCCGCGTGTTACCCCACGAAATCCTTGCCCCCAGTTGCCCCTGAGGCGCTTTGCGGCTTTGGCCAGTTGACCGCTACCATTGCCACTGCTGCTTGTAGGAGGACTTACAGCAGTGCGGCCGGCTTAAGGAGTGCGCTGAAGAGCTGCAATAGCACCAGAAGTGCGACGCGTCTGATCATAGAGCAAGCCCGGTAAGCGATAGGCACGTCCCTGCGCCGGGGGTGGCCTTGTGCGGTTGTGCCCGAACCTTGCCCTGATTTCGCTGACGGCAAGTCGGCAACGCGCCACAACCTGCACGCAGGCGGGAAGCTGCCGCCCGCAGCGGGCTTCCAGCGCCGGAACTTGATGAAGCTATTGGCGGCGGCGGCGCGGAGGACTGCGAGCCCCACCACTCAGACAGCGAGGAGAGCGCCCTCGGCGCCGCCATGGTGCGGCTGCCGAGCCGCCGCATGCTGCGAAGCAGCGGCTCCATGTCCTTGCGCAGCAGCTGGCGTGTGCGTCTGTTGGACGCGGCGGCGCCAGGCGCGGGCGCGGCGGGCGAGCAGGATAGGGACAGGGACACGGGCAGCACGGACGACGGCGCCGTCGGAGCAATCTCGGGGCGCTTTGGCGGTCACAGCGTCACCAACAGGTCTGGCGTCAGAGCCGACAACTGCAGCGGCAACGGCACCGACATGGGCTTTGCCGCACAGAGTCCATCCTCGCCGCCGTGTCAGCCGCAGCCACCCAGCCCGGGCAGCGCCGCCGCGGCGTCTGATGGTGTGCTGCCGGCTGTGGACCCATCGCCGGCGGCTGCGGCCCCGTGGCCGCAAGGACCGCGGTCTCCAGGAGCCGCAGGTGGCGGCGGCGCCGGCCTGAGCCCATCACCCAGGCCGCCCCAAGAGCTGGTCCGGACCGCACGCAGCGCCAGCAGTGCCGCCGCCAGCGCCGCAGGCGCCAACAGCGGCGCCGGCACCACAGTGTCCGGCAGCGGCCGCAGCTTCACTGGTGCTGGGAGTGGAGGAGCAGGCTGCAGCCCAGCCTTGATGCTGAGGAGCATCGAGGAGGCGGCCAGCCGCCAGGCGGCCTTTCGGCGCGACGGTGGGATCGGCGGCGGCGGCGACTCGCTCCGCCGTTGTGCGCCCGCGCCGCCGTCGCCCGGCGCGCGGCCCAGCCCACAGACATTCCTGACGTCTTCTCTGGGCTGCGAGGTGCCGGAAGATGGTGGCGGTGACGCTGACGTCTACCTGGTGACCACTGCACCCGCTTCGCCGGAGAAGCGGATGCTGTCGGTGACGCCAGCAGGTGTCTCGCCCGGCCCTGCGGCGCCGGTGGGAGCAGGCAGCAGCGGCAGCGGCGAGGGGCAGCGGCGCAGGGCCACGCTCCTTGAGCGGGCGCCCAGCCGCATGGGGGTGGTGTCGGCAGCGGCCGCAAGCGGGGAGGAGGCGGTCGGCAGCTGCGCGCCGCTGGATGGTGGTGGCGGCGGCGGCAATGACAGCTGCGCCGTGGGCACCATGGGCAGCCTGTCCTTTCGGTTCCCACGCACCCCACAGCTGGCCGTCAGGGCCACGTCTCGCCGACACGCCGACACGCCGGCCATTCCGTCTCCTGAAGCTCTTCAGCCACATGCCGCCACGACTGACCCTGCTGACAGCGGCTCCCCTACGGCCAGCAGCTTGCGGGCAGCGCTGTCCGGCCGCAGCTTCGCCAGCGCCAGCCCCATCACCCGGGCGGTGGTGGTTGACGGCGGCAGCGGCGCCCCTCACGGCGGCGGCCCGAGCCCGCCTGGCGTCCTCAGGAGCAGCAGGAGCTTCACCGCACCGAATGTTATGAGCAGGGGCCGCTCGTTCAGAGAGCTGTCAGCTGCAAGCGGCCTCGCTGCTGGCGGCGGCGGCAGCAGCCACCACGCAGCGGCAGCGGCAGCACAAGGCCCTGGCGCGCGTTCCAGTCCTTCCTCGCCACTCACGTCGTATCCGTGCTGCCCACGTTCCCGCTCGCCGGGCGGCGGAAATGCCGCCGCTGCGCCAGGATATGACGCCGAGGCGGCATCAACGGGGGCGCCGCTGCGGGCTGGTACACAGCAGGTGGACATGGCTCTGCGGCCGACCCCGGCGGCGCAGGCGTATGCTGTGCCGCACTGCATGGCAGGGGGTTTGTCAGCGTCAGCGTCGCAGCACGGCCTCTTGGGGCGGCTGCGTGGGCTGTTTACGTGAAGCGTGGTTGCGCGTGGCATCAGCGCGCCTGGGCCGATTGCACTGCTTTACATGCATCGTATATTGGGCCGCGCTCATCAGCTCAATGCTCCGGGGGCTCCGGGGGCAAACTGCGATACTGACTGTTGTGACATTAATACGCCGTTGTGCCACTGTGCGTCTGTGCCTGCGCGGCGAGCAGCCCGGCGAATGTGTGTGCGCTACTGAACGGAAACTGACTACTGTAGTATGTCATGGTGTTGTATTGGCTCGGAGCACTGATGCGAGTGACGGTACGGTAATACGGGCACAGATCAGATGGGTCAGCGGACCTGCGCGGACGAACAACATATGAACACGCACTGTTGCCGGCCTTCCAAAACTTGGACTTTGCCATTCTGGTGTCCTCTCAAATCTTGCGTCCTCCGGCAGTGATGGCTGTGCGCCACATTCCGGCATGCACGGAACCCCTGCCAGCCACCCGCCACCTCCCCGGCCACCTCCCCGGCACACCGCATTCCCAATCAAGCGCGCCGGTCACACCAACCCTCAACTGTGCAATGCGCCCGTCCCGTACCAGCCCATAACAACAGCCCAACACCCAGCCATACGGTAATAATGATCGCACGGTATCTGTTCTCTTCGCCTCCAATGTAGCTCGTCCGTCATCCACCCCGGCCAACCGCCTCCTCAACCCCAACTGTGCAATGCGCTCGTCCTGCAGCATCCCGTACCAACAGCCCAACACCCAGCCATAAAAATGATCGCACGGTGTCTGTTCATTTCACCTCCGACGTAGCTCGGCGTTATCTCCCGAACCAACTCATAATGAACACTGCCACCAGCGCTTGCCGTATATTGGGGAGAGGCATCTGCCGGACCTGGCGTGTCCGTCCGCAGCCCCACGTGCGCCGTTGCGCAGCCCCATCAGCCTGTCGCGCCCAGCGAATCGCTGCGGGCACTCCTGCGCCATCCTGCATAGCCACATCCTGCCTGCAACACGGCACACAGCCTCAAGCCATCCCGCTGTAAGCTGCCTAGACTCCGGTACCCTACCATGCGCCACCCAACAACGCTCCCTGCCCATCTACATATGGTCTCGCTTTGGACCCTCCCGCCGCCACCCGCACCTCAGCACGCCGCTCCCAGCGCGGCGCCGGTCTCCACCGCCGCCTGTGCGCCGCCGCTCATGCCACACCCCTGCGCCACTGCCCGCACCCCGCCGCGCCGCGCACCCCGCCGCAGCCGCCAGCAGCTCCACCCTACACCGCCCAGCAGCTCCACCCTGCTCCACCCTGTACGGCTAGGCCGCCCGCGGCCGCTTCCGCGCCGCCACGTGCAGCTCCACCATCATGTCGGGGCTCGCCACCGCCAGGCGCTTCAGGCTGTCGCGCGCGGCCGCCGCCACCTCGGCATCGTGCGCCAGGTACCACTCCTTCAGCCGCGCCAGCAGCGCCGCGCCGCCGTCGCCCTGCCGCTCCGCCCACAGCAGCGCGTCCACCACCGTCGCCGGTGTCACGGCCGCCAGCAGCTTGCGCGTCGCGTCCGTGCTGAGGTCGGGGAGCAGCAGCCGGTCCGCCAGCTCAGCGACGCACTGCAGCGGCCCCGCGTCTGCAGGCAGCTCGACGGCGCCCATGTACAGCCAGCGCAGCAGCAGCGCGAAGGCGTCCGCATCCGCGTCCGGCAGCTCCAGCTCCGCTGCGGCGCCGTCCGCGAAGGCGTCCGCCGCCAGGCGCTGCCGGAAGTAGTCGCAGCGCGCGGCCAGGATCGCCCGGTGCACCGCGAAGGCGCGGCCGCCGACGCGCAGGGTGACGTCGGAGGCGGCGGCGGGCTGCGAGCCCAGCAGCGCGCCCAGGTCGGCGGCGAGCGAGCGCGGCGGCGCCGCGGGCGGCGTCGGCACTCGGGGCCGCACCAGGGCCGGCTTCAGCCCGAGCCAGAGCGCCAGGATTTCGGACGCGCATGCCACCACCAAGCTGCCGTTCCGAAGCACAGCCATGTACGCCGGCGCCACAACGTCGGTGTCCTCCACCTCGATACCGTTCACCAGCACGCCGTCCTCGTCATCCACGTGGTCAAACAGGCTAAACAGGCCGCCACCCTCCTCCGCATCCGCTGCATCGCCGGGCAGCTGCTGCTGTGCGCTGCCGGTCCCCGACCCTGCCGACGTGGACGCCGATGCCGCGGCGCCCGCGCCGCCTCGAATGACCTTGATGCAGCAATCCAGGTCGTCCTCGTCGTCCTCGCGGTCAAGGACGAAGATGTTGCCGTCTCCGTCCACGGCTATTGAGAAGGGCGCGGTGAAGTCCTTCGGTGCGGCGCCGCTGCTGCTGCTGCCGCCACCGGCGATGAGCTGCGGGTCCAGACCGACGACGGCGGCGGCAGCGGCGGCTGACTTGCCGCCGCCTGCACCGCTGCTACGGCCGCGGCCAGTCGCTTTGCCGGGCGCGGCAGCGGCAGCGCCAGCAGCGGCGGCGTTGGCGCGGCGTAGGGGCAGCCTGAACAGCTTGGCGTCAGCGACGTACACCAGAGAGTCACTGGTGCCGTCATAGGCGAGGGCGGGCACAGTGTGGTCCGTCGTGTGGATGGTGGACACGGTGGCCATGGCGGCGGCGGCGGCGGCGCTCCCCTGCGCATCGCCCTGTGTCGTGTCGCGCTGCCACGCCGCCGGTAGCTGCACCCTGCGGATGCGCTTGCCGTCCTGTTGGTTGCGGGGGGCGGGGGCGGCGCGGGCTCAAGCCACTCATCGCTGTGCAACGTTCGAGGCACCACGCACGTGCGTGGGGAAGGTGGGGTCCAGTTGTGTGGTTCAGGTTTGTGTGGCAGCACACGCCACACGCCTGGCTCACCTGCACGTACAAAGACCCGACGCCGTCCGAAACAATGCCATGGGCGTGCTCAAACCGCGCCGCGGGGCCTTTCCCTTCGGCGCGGCCGCGTGTTCCCCTGACGCCCGCAACCGTTTCCTGTATCCGGGTTGTTTGGACACCAGCATCATGTTACTCAGCGCCCGTTTGTGTGACGGCGCCCAGCGGTACACTGCACAGCGGCCAGTTTGTGGTCGCTTACCAGAGAGCCGTCACTGCGCAGCCGCACCAGCGAGCAGCCCTCCAGGAGGTAGTAGTCGCCGCTGTCACAGAGCGCGGCGCAGTCGCGTGTGACCAGGGCTGTCGAGGCAACCGGGGCCCGTCTGGCTGCCGGTATCAGAGTGTGTCTCACCTGTACGCATCGTAGCAGCCTGCAGCGATCGGAAAGTCTTCATCCAGCTCGTATTCGTCACGGTCCTCCGGCTCAACGCTGGAATCATACTCGGTGAAGCTCATTTCATCCGTTGTACCCCCAAAATACATGGAAACTCCCAGCTTGCTGCTACGCAGGCGAACTGCTCTGTCCGTAGAAAGCAAAATATCGTCTGCGGGCGCCTCCCCAACGATGAAACCGCAAAAATCGTCCCCGTCGGACGTTGGAGCAAGAATGTGCGGAAGATTTTTATATGGCGTCATTTCTTTCGCGTGTTTATCTTTATTACAACTTAAAGAAGCACGAATGCACATGTGAATACGTTTCCCGCCAAAACCATCACATCCATGCATCGCCCCCATGCCGGCAAGCAACAGGCCATGCGGCGGCGCACCCTGCGCCTCCACCCCGGCTCGCCCCAGCCAGTTAGCAAAGACCAGCCCCCCTGCGCGTCTGGGCGCCCTGCGCCACCACCCTGGCACCTGTACCAGTTCCGCAAAGACTTCCCAGCGCGTCCATGGATACGCGCCGGCAGGACCTGGACGTCCCATCCCACACGCCCCCCCCCTCAAGCCAACTTCTTTACTTCAACCCGCTGCCGCCGGCTTCGCCGCGGCCGCCGCCGCCGCGGCCGCCGCCGCGCTCTGCTTGGCGCGCTCCCTCAGCCGCCGCAGCAGCACCGCCGTCTCCGCCGGCAGCCGGTCGCAGCCAGCCATGCGCACCACCACGCCACTGCCGGCGGCCGCCGCCACGAGCGCCCCCACCACCGGCGCGCCCGCGCCGCCTGCCCGGCCCCCGCCGGCGCTGGCGCCCCCGCCCGCGCCCGTCCTGCCCACGGCCGCCGCCAGGGCGCCGAACTGGATCTGCGGCTGCATCGCCGCCGCCGCCGCCGCCGCCGCCGCACCCAGCGGCAGCTGGTTCTGCTGCTGCTGCTGCTGGTGGCCTGACGGCGCCGGCGCCCCCACGGCCTCCAGCTGCATCTGCTGCCGCTGCGCCTCCAGCGCGGGCATGTGCAGGCGCTGCAGGTGCGGGCAGTTGGAGATGTCCAGTCGGGCCAGCGCGCTCGACTCCAGCGACAGCTCCTGTGAGCGAGTGCGTGAGTGAGTGTGTGTGAGTGCGTGTGTGTGTAAGGAGGGCAGCCCGCGGTCGCATGTCAAAGGAGGAGGAGGAACAGCAGGAGGAGCAAGAGGAGCAGGAGGAGGGTAGCTGGTGCTTGGCAGGGAATGGCGCCCGAGGGAGCTCCAGGCGTGGGGCAGCGTTGAGGTTTAGTCGTGTCAACCCCGCAGCAGCGCATAGAACCCCAAGAACCC
Organism: Chlamydomonas incerta; assembly: GCA_016834605.1. Lineage (NCBI taxonomy): Eukaryota > Viridiplantae > Chlorophyta > Chlorophyceae > Chlamydomonadales > Chlamydomonadaceae > Chlamydomonas > Chlamydomonas incerta. The sequence continues at coordinate 1,833,220 of JAEHOC010000013.1, forward strand.
AACACGCCTACCGTGCCCCACCAACACCCACCACACCCCGAAGGCGGTGCCGCGAGAGTCCGGACCCAAAGCGGCCGCACCTGCACGCGCGGGCAGGAGCGCAGCGCGACCGCGGCCAGCGCGGGGCTGGCGCACCTCAGCGCCATGAGCGACTTGCAGCCGCTGGCGTCCAGCTGCTGCAGCGCCGAGTTGGCTGCGTGCGTGCGCGCGGGCGGGAGGGGTGGGGGTGGGGCGGGTGGGGCGGGAGCGGGAGAACGACGGGAGCAGCAGTTGAAGGCGCCAGGTACCGTATGAGCTGGTGTGTGCACGTGGGTGCGAGTGTGTGCATGTGGGTATGCACTGCGCTGCTGACCGCCCAGCGCAGGTTCCGCCCAGCGCAGCCCCGGCCGCAGAATCCCACCCGCCGCCGCGCCCCCCCCCAAAACATCCTTGCAACCCGCCTTCCCGCCCCGCGCACCGTCCGGTATGTCCACCACCACCAGCTGGTTGCAGCCGTTGACGTCCAGGTGGCGCAGGCTGCCGCCCGCCTGGCCCAGCAGCGCCGCCAGCGCGCCGCCCTCCAGGTGCCGGCAGCCGAACAGGTTGAGCCGCTCCAGGCGCGGCACCTCCAGCGCCTCCGCCTCCAGCGCCGACAGCCTGGGCCGCACCGGGCGGGCGGAGGGGTGCAGGAGGGGGAGGGAGGGGGAGAGAGGGCGGGAGGGAGGGCGGGAGGGCGGGAGGGGTTGTGAGCAACAGGACGGACGGAGGGGCGCGGGGAGGCGGGTATGAGGAGGGGGATGTGGAAACGCCGCGGGTGCCGACAGCAAGAAACGAGCAGCAGCACGGGGTGGTGGTGGTGGTGGTGGTGGTGGTGCGGAGAAAAAGGGGCGCGCCCGAATGCTGCACGGTGACCGCGGCGGCGGCGCACCTGAAGCACAGGCTGGCTGTGAGGCTGCGCAGCTGGGCGCAGCGCAGGTGCAGGCGCGTGAGGTGGCGGCAGCCGCCCACGTGCAGCTGCTGCAGCGCCGGCGCCACGACTGCGCGGGGGGTGGGGGTGAAACACACAGACATCAAGACATGTCAGGCAGGCGGCCGTCACAAGCGGGGACAGACTCTGCTTCGTGAAGGCACACGGCACCGAGAGACATTGGGAGGTGCCTGAACTGCGGGGTGCCGCTCCGTGCCACCCCGCACTTCCGCAGCTGCTGCACCCAGCCACCAACATCACCACCGCCCGGGCATCACCACCACCACCAGGGCACACCCCCACCCCCACGCTGCTGCTGCGCCCCCTGCCCGCCTGCTCACTGTGCAGCTTGGTGAGCGCCTTGCAGTCGGCGAGGTGCAGCTCCGTGAGCGGCGAGGTGAGCGGCAGCTGCATGATCACCTCGTGCAGGTTGTGGCAGCCGCTGGCGCGCAGCACGCACAGGTTGCTCTGGGGGGGTTGGGGCGGGAGGTAGGGGGCAGGGTGGATTGGGGGGGGGGAGTTATGAGGTAGGGGAGTGGGGTGGTGCGGATGGACTTGGGCTGGTTGTTAGCCATTAGGCAAGGTTGAGGAGGGGAGGGCAGACGCCACGTGACGACGTGAGAGAGATGGGGCGCAGGGAGGCAGGTGGGAGGAGCGGAGCATGGCGGCGTACGGGCAGTGCTGTCGAAAGCGGGTGTGTGCCGACAGCGCGTGTGTGCTGACAGGGCCAACATAGGCCGACAGTGGCGGGCGCCAGTGCGGCAGCGAGCTACTCAGCAACGGTGCTAGCAGCAGCGGCAGTGTCGACAGTGCGGCAGTGCTGGCAGTGACAGGGCCAACAGCGGCCGTGCGGCGACGAAACGGCCACTCACGGTGGCGGGCAGCACCAGCGCGGCGCGGGTGATGCGCGGGCAGCGCGACATGTCCAGCTGCAGCAGGCAGGCCTTAGGCAGCGGCGCCGCCAGCAGCGCGCGCACGCCGTCGGCCGACACCTGCCGGCAGCCTGTGGACAGGCGGGCGGGGAGAGTCGAGGGAGGCGGCGAGCACGAGGGCTTGCGTAAGTGTGAGTAAGCAGTGGTGACTGGTGAGATGCATGCGATCAGTGTATTCGCCGGTATGCTACTCAGTAGTCATGAAGCACTGGTAACCTCGTGGGTGGGAGCCACAAAGCAGACAGTGCACGCGGCCTGAAGCCTGAAGCCTTAGAGGCGGACAGCCGCCCGTCCCCACACGGCGCGCCGCACACAGCTGCAGGCACGGGGCAGCACCCCCCAGCACCCACCGCTGATGTTGATGCTCATGAGGCCGCGCCCCGACTGGCGGCTGGTGGCGGCGGCGGCGGCGCGCGCCAGCCAGGCGGTGTGCGTGATGCTGCTGGAGGTGCCGGTACGGAAGTACGGCGACGCGCCCATCACCGGACTGCTGCCGTACAGCCAGCTCTTGCCGCCGCCGCCGACACTGGCGGCGGCGGTCAGTGAGCCGACGGCGGCGGCGGTGCCGCCGCCGCCGGGGCTGGTGCCGTACAGCCCGGCTGCGCGTGTCACCGAGGTGCCGGTGGCGGCGGCGGAGGGCGAGGTGCCGTACGCGGGGGTGGAGGCGCCGCTGGTGCGGCTGGCGCGGCGACCGCCGCCATCCCCCGGCGGCGGCGTGGCGCCCACACCGCCGTAGCTGCCGGCGGCGGCGCCGCCGCCCCGCTTGGGCAGGCTGCCGCCGCTGGGGCTGCCGGCCGCGCCGGGCGACAGCCGCACGCCGCGCGCGAACGCGCGCGCCAAGCCGCCGCCGCCGGCGGCTGGAGACGGCGAGGGCGAGGGAGACGGCGACATGGCTGACAACACATCGTCCTCCACCTCGTCTTCATCGTCATCGAGCTCCTCGCCGTCGTCCTCGCTGCTGCCGCCCATAATGGCGCCGACGCCATCCTCCTCATCGCTGCCGCCGGCGACGTCAACGACGTCCGCGGCGCCAGCGGCGCCCGCGCCGCCCGCTGACGCCGGCGCGCGCCGGGCGCGCGGTCGTGACCGCGCCGCCGGCACCGGCGTTGCCTCAAACTCAAACTGCAGCTCCTCATCGTCGCCGGCGGCGGCGGCGGCGGCGCCGCCAACAGAGGAGGGCGCCGGGGCGAGCGAGGGCGAGGGTGCGGCGCCGCCGGCGCTGGGGTGCAGGTGGCTGCCGCCGCGCGGGCGCGGCGGCAGGCCGGGTGTGCCGACCGAGGAGGCGACGGCAGCGGGGAGGAGGTTGGGGTGGTCGGCGGTGCTGGCATCGTCGTCAGAGGAGGTGTCGCCATCCTGCTGCGGGCGGTGGGTGCGGCCGGGCAGGCAGGTGTGTGTGTGGTGGTGTGGTGAAGAGGCGGAGGGTGGAGCTGTGGGGCCCGGCGGGGGCTACTCATCCCAGTAGCGCCCGCGCCGCTCTCCCCGCACACACGCATACCTACACGTTCCTCTACACCCCCACCCCCACCCGCACACCCACGCGTACCCACGTACCCCAACACGCACACACCCAAGCCCGCACACCCCAACATGCCCACACACAAGCCCCCACAGCGACCATTGCTGGGCGGGTTTGGTTTCCGTGCGTTGTCCAACACAAGCCCCCACAAGCCCCCACACCCGCACCCAAGCCCGCACCTCGGGCGCCAGGCGCTGGTACTTGGCCAGGGCCGTCAGCGCGGCGTCGGTGATGCCCACGCAGTCCGTCAGGTCCACCTCCCTGCGAGTGCGCCCGCGTGCGTTAGCGTGTATGAGCGTGTGTGTGTGAGCGTGCATGTACGTGTATGCGCGAGAGAGCGGAACCCACCCCATCCTCCCCCCCACCCCACCCCACCATCTTTGCACCCCCCCCCCCCACACACACACCGCCTCCTCCTCCTCACTTGAGGTGCTGCAGCGTGGCCGTGAGGCACAGCACGTGCCCGTCGCCCAGCCAGCGGCAGCCCTTGAACGAGACCGCCTCCACCGGCACGGCGCGCCGCTCGCTGCGGCTGCCGGCGGACAGCGCCACCGCCAGCGCCGTGAAGTCGGCGTCTCCCAGCGGCGTGGCGCCCCACTGGCGCAGGCTGACGGAGCGCGCGTTGGGGTGGCCCGCCACCATGGACAGAATGCCGCGCATGCCCAGGCCTGAGCGGCGGGGCGGGTGGGGTGGGGGTTGGGTGTGTTAAAAACAACAAACAGACGGACAAAAAGCCCGCCAAACACGCGCGCGCAAATTTATACAGATACAGGTTGTGTGTGTGTGTGTGTGTGTGTGTGTGTGTGTGTGTGTGTGTGTGTGTGTGGTGTTGATTTGGGAATTGGAGAAAACTACCCTCCCCCCCTCCCCACTTCCTGCTCGACCCCTGGCACACACACCCGCTCCCGCACCAACGCGCGTGCGCCCACTCACCTGTGGGGATCTGCAGCGAGCGCGTGTTGGTGCGCACCTGGCGCGCCGGCCCCGCGAAGTCGTGGCAGGTGCGCGCCACCCGCGCCAGGTCGCGAGATCCCATGAAGCTGAACACGTGCCGTTTGAGGTCATCCGGCAGCACATCCCAGTTACAACACGCCTCCGGGGCCACGACCGCCGCCGCCGCCGCGTCAGCGGCGGCTGATGCCGAGCCAGCGGCGGCGGCGGCCGCCGCCGCCGCGATGGAGGAGGGCGGCGGCGCAGCCGGCGCGGGGCCGGCGGCGGCGGCGATGCTGCCTGGCGCCAGCTGCTGTTGCGCCAGCTGCTGTTGCGCCTGCTGCTCCAGCTGCTGCGCCTGCTGCTGCTGCTGGGCGGCGGCGGCGGCGGCCATGTCCATGCATCGCTCCATGGCGCGCTCGAAGTTGCGGCGGCTGCCCTCATACACGCCCTCCAGCACCTCCCGGTCCAGTGTCGAGCCTGTGGGCGTGTGTGCATGTGTGTGCATGTGCTGAGATGGGCTGGCGCAGGCAGGGCAGGGCAGGGCAGGACACGGATGCAATGGCGCGGGCAGGAGCCGTCGAGCTGTCGGCAGCCAGTCCCCGCCCAGGTTGCGGCCGCTCCTGTGCTCCTGTGCCCCTGTGCACCGCTGTGCACCTGCGGTCATGCGGGCCAAGCCCATGCCGATCCCGCCGGGCCACGGGCCACACGGCATGGCCCCACATCTGTGCATCCTGCCCGGTTCACCCGCCGGGCCATACGCCACACACGCCACACACGCCCCTCCCCCCTCCCCTCCCCCCCCCCCGGGCCCCTCACCGAACAGCTCCATGAGGTTGATCATGTCGGTGGTGGCCTGCGGCGTGTCGTACTCGGCGAGGCCGTCGTACTCGTCGTCACCGCCGCCGCCGTGGCGGGCGGCGGCGGGCAGGTCGGCCGCCAAAGAGAAGACGGACGGGCTGGGCCGGTAGCCGGCGGTGGCGCCGCCGCCGCCGCCGCCGGCTCCGCCGCCGCGCTTGCCGTGCCGGCCGCCGGACAGGTGCCGCTGCTGTGTCTGTTCATCCTGTGGTTATGGGTGGGGTTATGGTTGTGGGTGGGGTGGTTGGCGTGGGGTTATGGTTGTGGTGGTGTGGGGGGGTGGGGGATGGGATGCAGTGTGCGGAGTCAAGCATTTCCGGGCGCCGTGAGGGTGCGGGAGAGGGTAGGTGGGCGGGCGGGCGCGAGCGCGTGTGTGGGTTTGAGGCTTGTGCAGCTGTGTGTGGGGGGGGGGATGGGGGGGGTGGGGGGGGGGGGGGTGTCACGCAGTTCACGCTGTGCCCCCTCGTGCGACAACGACACGCACAGGAGGCCCTCCAGAAGCTTCTCTGCTCGAATGAATGGCTGCGCGTGTGGAGCTGTGTGTGTGTGGGGGGGGGGGGGGGGGCGGGGGCCGGAGAGGCGGCACCGGAGGGGCTGGTCCCGGCCCTCCAGCTACTGCCCCGCACCCCAGGCCAACCCTAGTCGCGGCCAGCACCCTAGGCTGACCCCCCGACAGCTAGAATGAATGTGATTGGACCAAAACCTGCCTCCAAGTCGAGCTCCTCCTCGAAAGCGTCCCGCGCGCTGGCATTGGACAAATTGTAGGAAATTGTCGCCGCGTGGCGCGATTTGTTCCTTGAACGTGGTGGCATTCTACAGTCGACCTAGCTTAACTAGTGCAGTGGCGCAGCGGAGCAATGGAGGCGTCAGCAAGAAGGTCTGTTTGGTTTGCCAAGCAGCGATCAGGCCTGCTGTAAGACGCGTGTTTGGATGTTATTACTTTACAATGCGGAAGCGCAATCGCGCAGCATTATAGGAACAGGGCCGTGAGGATAGAAATGATTGACACTAATTCAAGTTCAATTGAGCTGAGGATGCCAGCAGGATTCGGATGGCTTGGAATAAGTTTGTTGACAAGTTTCAAACATATTAAAATGAACTGCTAGTGCAGGCTGCAATGCCAGCGCGCGTCTACTTGCCGACACGCGACCGCGGAAGCCGCGATTCCGAGCTGACCTGTGTTTCAGACACTGTTTGTTGCTCGTAACAAAGCTACGTATATCGAACGCGATTGTTTTGACACGGCGAAGCGGTTGGCCCACCATCAACACAACACTGAACCGCTGAGCTGTCCAAAAATGGCGACGCAAGCCAACCCGAGCACGATTCTGGAATCTCCTTATCCCCCTAGAAAGGATGGGTACGTGGGCTGCTTGACGGCGACGCAAGAAGCGGCCCTGGCGGACATGGTGGAGAAGCTCATCGAGGCGGTGAGCGCAGTGGGACGGTCCTGTGTATGGGACACTCCGCCCACCACTGACCCGCCCACCCCGACCTTTTCTATCGGCGCAGGTTCATGCCTCAGACCTAAACGGCCCTGACCAGGTGCGGGACTGGGGGCTAGCGCTTTGAGGCGCCGGCCTCTCAGGGGGGGGGAGCACACAGTTAGGGCAGCCCCAAGGTGTTGCACGCGTGTCGTGCCGCTGCCACATCGGGATTCGCCTTCAGCCCGCCAGAAATCAATGAAGCAGTCGCATGCCCCTGTGCCTGCCTGCAGCTGATGCTGTGGGGCGTGCCGCTAGCCGACCTGGCGGCCTCCCATCGATGGGATACAGCGGCCGAGGAGTCGGAGCAGCAGCAGCCGCAGCAGCAGCCGCAGCAGCAACAGCAGGAATCAGCCTCCACGCCCACCGCCACCGCCAGCAACGGTGCAGCTGCGGCGAACGGGCGGCCGGCGTCAGCCGATGCTGCCGGAGGCAGCGGCGCCGGCGCCGGCGCCGGCGGCGCCAGCCCGCGCACGCCCAGCCGGGCTCAGAAGGTGGTGTTGCTCAAGTTCCTGCGCGCGCGGCAGTGGAACGCGGCGGCGGCCGCCACCATGCTCGTCAACTGCTTGCGGGTAGGGCTGCGGGTGGGGGGGCGCTGTGGGGGCAGGGCTGCGGGACAGGGTTGCAGGGGCAGGGTTGCAGGGGCAGGGCTGCGGGGACAGGGTTGCAGGGGCAGGCTGCGGGGGATAGGAGGAGGGTTGTGTTGGGAGTGGCGGGTGGACGCTTTGGGGGCTGGGCGCAGGTGCGGCTGCTGTGACGGTGCTCGCGACCGGTCGGGGGCTGAGGAGGGGAGCTGGGTCAGGCGCGGTGCGGCTGCCGGTGCGGCTGCTGCCGCCATGGCGCTACACGCACACAAACACACACGGGCTACACAATAAGGGGACGCGAGGCAGCTAGGCGCGGTGGCAGGGCCACGACTCCCGTCACCCTGCCGTGCCCACACGTTACTCATGCGACCCCTATGCTACCTAATCCCCATGACCCCGTGTGTGCACGCCGTGCGTGTGTGACATACGCACCCGGCAGTGGCGGCGCGACTTCGACGTGGCCGGGCTCAGCCTGGAGACCTTCCCGCCGCAGCTGGCGGCCGCGGGGCAGCTGACCGGACACGACCGGGCCGGTAACCCCGTCACCTACAACTACTGTGAGCGGGGGGCGGGGAAGGGCGGAGGCGGGGGACGGGGTGGGCACAAAGTGGCTTGCCGGCTTGGCGAGGGAGGGGTGGCGTCCAGGGACCCCTCGCCACCCGCTGGCTGCCGTGGCCATGCCCGCCTGCCGTGAACAACCAGGCGTGGCATGCCGCCGATGCCCCGCCGCGGGCTCCTCCCCCCCCCCCCGGCCCCTGCTGGCTTTCCTAGCAAGTACCGTCCACATGGGCGGCTGCCCCCACCCCCACCCATGTACACGCCGGGTTCAATTGGTCGCCGCCCCCCTTTCGCTTAGCACCCCTGCAGCCCCATATGCATTGGTATTGGTAGGTTTCGGTCCGGTGTGGCCTGGGCGGATACGAACACTTGCCGGTACCCGCCGACCGCCCCGCAGACGGCACGGGTGTGGACCTGAACGCGGTGATGGGCAGCCCCGGCGGCGTGGCCACCTTCGTGCGCTGGCGCGTGCGGCTGATGGAGCAGGCGGTGGCGCTGCTGGACTTCGAGCGGGGCGTGGAGCACGTGACGCAGGTGCGCGTGCGACACAAGTGAAAAACAACAACCAAAGACCCTGTATGCGGACACCTAACACCCGCACCTGCACCTGCCGCCAAACCTTCGTCTGCGGCTGGCGGAGGCGTGGGGAGGCAGCGCGGGCAGAAGTAGGCACCGCCGACTCGCACAGGGCCAGCTTTTATCAGCAAGGTTCAAGCGTCGGTACTAACCTTAGTTTCATGCGACTAGTGTCGCATCCTCTGTTATGCACTATTCGGGGCATCGCTATGCCGCCCGAGCCATGCGCTCTCAGCGAGCCTCCGTAGAAATCCACTTCCAGAAAGCGAGATTCACCAAGGGCGGCTATGCGCGCAAGTTATTTCGCGCTCGGAGGGCGCACAAGTCGGCATCGGCAACACACGACACAAACACGCGCTCCTCCCACTCCTGCCCCGCCCCTACTCCCCGTAACGACAAGACTGAAGACTGATCTGCTGCAAGAACCTGTCATCATCTTCTCGTCTTAATTAACCATGCATGGAATACCTCCCCCCCCTCCCGCGGCAGGTGCACGACTACGGCGGCGCCTCGCTGTTCCGCATGGACGCGGGCGTCAAGGCCGCCAGTCGAGAGATCATACGCCTGTTCCAGGTGCGTGTGCGGGGGAGGGGGCGTGTGTGTGGGGTGTGTAGTTCATTCCGATTCCCAAATGCGGGGTGTGTGGGGGTGCGGGGTGTGGGGCCGCCGCTGGGTGCGCATGGCTCAGTGGGCCGCGGTGGTCGGCTGCGCGTCTTCCGCCACCCCCGCAGCGGGAGCGGGTGTGGCGTCCGCCGCCTCCAAACACCACCCGACCGCCACTCCTAAACCACACCGCCTCATACACATACACGACCACAACGCCGCATCGAATGTACTGCCTCGCCATCTGTTTCCCTTGCGCTCTCTCGCTCGCGCGCCCGCGCCCGCGCCCGCTCCCGAGCTATCACCTGCCCTGTACCGGTAACACCCAAGACTGGTCTGCGTTGCAACGCCCTGTCCGCATCGTCTCATTTTGCTTAATCATGCACGGAACCCACCGACCCCCGCCACCACCACCACCGCCACCACCGCCACCTGCTCCCGCCCCCGCCACCAGGACAACTACCCGGAGCTGCTGTCCGCCAAGCTGTTCCTCAACGTGCCCCGCGTCATGGAGTTCCTGTTCGGCGTCTTCTCCGGCCTGGCCGATGCCGCCACGCGCTCCAAGTTCACCATGGCCTCGCCGTCACGCGCCGCGAGTGTGCTGTTCACGTACGTGGACCCGGTGCAGGTGCCCGCCAGGTGGGTGGGTGTGGTGGGTGGGTGTGGGTGTGGTGTGAGGGTGTTGGTGTGGGTGTGAGGGTGTGGGTGTGGGTGTGTGGGTGTGGTCGTGGGGGTGGTGAGTGTGGGTGTGAGGGTGTGGTGTGTGTGTGTGGGACTGGCTAGGACTCAGGTCGGGGCCGGTGGCTGGCGCGGGGGCGGGGGCCATGGCGGGGGCGGGGCGGGGCTAGCGCTGTGTTGTGATGTGGATATTGGGATTGTGGCAGGGCGTGCAGGAAGGGAGCGAGGGAGGGACGGACGACTGGGGCGCGGCCATGCAGCACTGACCACGGCGCCGCCGCCGCCGCCACCGCCGCCGCCGCCCCCCTTGACTAATGATGAATGTAACCCCCCCTTGGTCGATTCGCTTCGGTTTCTGGAATAAACTACCCCCCCCCCCCACACACACACACACACACCTGCTGTCGTCAGGTTCGGCGGCTTCATGGAGACATTCATCATCCCGCCCAAGAACAAGCACGCGCCGCCGTTCAGCGCCGCCCGCAGCAAATGCGTGAGTGGGGCGGGCGCGCTGACCCGTGGCCCCGCACCCGTGACCCTGGCTGACTGGAATACGTGCGGACAGCGCCGCTGTCACCGCTCCCGTCGGACCATCGGAAGTGTGAAACTCCCAACCGCTTTGACCAGCTGCATCCCAACATCCCAAAGCACTTCAAAACATCCCAAACACCCAAGCACCCCAAACACACCGCCACACACATACACGTCATGCGACGCGTTGCTGTTTTGCCAACACGTGCGTCCACACCTGTGTGCAGCTGACGATGCAGCCGGGCGAGGGCCACGTCACGGGCGACCTGGCGGGCGCGCAGGCGGAGGTGGCGTGGGCGTTCGTCAGCACGGGGCCGCCGCTGAGCGTGACAGTGTCGTTCCGGCCGCAAGACAACGAGGAGGCGGCGGCCGCCACCGCGCGCATGCCCGACCATATCCAGGTGTGCGGCGGGGCTGGTTGCATGTTTGTTAGATAACACGAGAGGGGAAACACGCAGACTGTGCATGCAATGCGGTTGCATGTGTGTGTCTTGCTCGTCGCTCGCTTGCCTGTCGTTCTGCCGCACCCCAGCTTGCCGCTCGTCCCGTGCCCTGCATTTAGTCGCGCTCTGCCTCTGCGGCCGCCACCAGCACCCTGCACCCATCCCACGCGCCATGGCCACCGCAACGCGCATACGCTCATGACACACACGGCCACGCGGCCACAGGGCGCCGCTGTGGCGGGCTACGGCGAGGCGCAGTTCCTGACCTGCAGCCACGACATGGCGCTGACCAAGGAGGCCGCCTCGGGCCGCCTGGTGCTGGGGTGAGCCGGGGCGGGGGCGAGTGGGTGGGTGGGTGGGTGGGTGGGTGGGTGGGTGGGTGGGTGGGTGGGTGGGTGGGTGGGTGGGTGGGTGGGTGGGTGGGCGGCGGGGGTGGGTGGAGGTGTCAGGTGTCAAATGGGATGTGGGAGGTTGCCGGCGCAGGCCCCATGGGCATGGTAAGGCGGGTCAGGGGCAGCCTACGTCCGCCATGCCCTGCTGTCCGCGGCTGCCCCTCCGCGCCGACCGACCGCACGCGCCACCACCTGCCCCACTGCCCCGGTCCACTCGCCGCACGCAGTGTGCCCGGCGAGGTGACCCTCACCATGGACAACATCTGCGGCAAACCCGGCATCTTCACGGGGCCGCCGGTAAGAGCGGCTGTCGGCCCAGGCGTGTGGCGGCAGGCGCCTAGCCCTCAACCAACTCCGGACCTGAGGAACGCCATGGGACGCGGGGGGAGCTGGGGGGCTGGGCCCGGGGGCCTTTCTCGCCTATGCCTGCGCGTTGACAGCCACATGTCGCCGGCCCCGGCCCCGCTCCCGCACCGGCACCCACCGGCCCCCGCAGAACGCCACGGTCCACTATGCGCTCATAAGCAGCAGCGCGCCGTCGCGTGCGGCGCCCGGCTCCCCAGCCGCCGGCGCCGCCGGCGCCACCGCGGCCAGCGGCGTCGCGGCCGGCGGCGACGCGGGCTCCTCCGCCGCCTCCAACGCGGTGTTCGAGGCGCCGGGCGGGCGGCTGCAGTTCATGGACTCGCGCAACCGCATGTTCAGCTACAAGTCCTTTGGCTGCACCTCGCTGACGTCGGAGGATGTGGGTCTGAACGATGTGGGCAGCATGCCGCACTCGCCCTCGGGCCAGCGCGCCGGACAGCTGGCGGGCGGCCCCAGCCGCGGCCAGTTCGAGGCGGTGCCGGAGGCGGACGACGAGGCGGGCGCGTCGTCGCGGCAGGCGTCGGTGGCGGGCACGCCGCGCGGCACCGGTGGCGGGGCGGAGCAGGGCAAGGAGCAGGCAGCTGCTTGATGGGCGGGCTCTGCGATGGGTGCTTGCTGCTTGTTTGGCTTGGGGCTTTGATGACGGCTGACATTTGCGTTCAGCATCAGGGTTGCGTTTTGGTGAGGGGGTGTTGCGGGGGCTTGAGGCGCGCCCCGGCTGGTGAGGGAGGCGGCGGGCAAGAGCCGTGGGAGGAGCGGAGGACTGGGCGAAGGACTGGGCGGCGGGCAAGAGCCGTGGGAGGGCGGAGGACTGGGCGGCAGGTAGCAGGCTGCGCGCATGTGCATTGCAGGCGTACGGTTTCCGAGCAGCATTCATGGGGTCGCCAGGGGTTGTGCGAGACTGTCAGAGTGTTGCATGTGCATTGGTGCAAGCAAGTCGGCAGCTGTCAGACGCAGCCACGCAGGCAATGCCGCTCGAATGGGTGAGAAGGCGGACTGCCGGTGCGTGCTGCGTCCAGCTCCGTCCTCCAGGTGTTGCTGTTGCGGCTGTTTGCGTGCGTGAATGGGGATGCCGACCGAGCCCTGGAAGTGCCCGTTGGTTACAAATGCGCGCCGGATTGGGGCACTGGGTGACCGAGCTTGGTACCGCAGTTGACCTGCGCCGCGCAGCCCGCGCCGCGCTCCCTGTTGCTGCCCCGATGGTTCGACACGGGGGGGGGCGAAAAGTGATGCCAGGCAGTGGCCACTCCTGATACCAGGCCAGCAAGGCAGCAACCCAGCATCCAGCAACCACGCCAGGGCCCCGAGGCCGGAGCAGTCGCTGCCGCACAGGCTCGAGTAACACGGGCTTTCAGCTGTCAAGCTGTGTGTCCACCCCTTACGCTCGTCTAGTCGCCACTGCCCTTGCATGCTGTTGCACGTGGCGGGCCGGCAGCGCCCGGTACGTAGCGCCGCGAGGCCTGCCACGCCGTCGGCCAGCAGCTGCAGCGTCCCCGCCGGCCCGGAGCACACACCGACAGCTACGCATGTCGGCGACATGCCCGGGTGCCCCTCAAGGCGAACTGGCCCTGAAAGAATAAACGCTGCGTTTGATTTAGGGAGCAGCTGGCGTATTAGCTGTGTTGCGTCGGCGCCCGGCCCGCCTGCTTTGCCGGGACTTGGGCGTCGGGGGAGCCTCGCCGCGCGTGCGTAGTCAACGTGCGGATGGTGGCCTCTACAGCTGCAGCCTGCATGGTTTTATGTGTTCCGGCGTTTTACATTCATGCGATTTAACATCACTTTATGTATCGCGGGTGCGTTGACCCCAACGTTTGGCAAACCGATCCGATATGGGCTGACTCGATTCTTTGGCGCCCCTGAGCCTGCTTAATCTATTCCTTTGCTTGTCAACTCATCAGTATATCCATATGTACTGAATAAGGCAGCGTCTGCGGCTGGAGGAGGCGTGGGGAGCCAGCGCGGGCAAAAGTAGGCAACGCCGACTCGCACAGAGCCAGCTTTTATCAGCAGGGTTCAGGCGTCGGTACTAACCTCAGTTTCATGCGACTAGTGTCGCATCCTCTGTATGCACTATTCGGGGCATCGCTATGCCGCCCGAGCTATGAGAGCTCAGAGAGCCTCCGTAGAAATCCACTTCCAGAAAGCAGGATTTACCAAGGGCGGCTATGCGCAAGTTATTTCGCGCGCGGAGGGCGCACAAGTGGGCATCGGCTTTCGCGGCACCGTGGACGCGGTGAAGCTCGCGGGTGGGCGAGTGGACGCCCAGCGACTGCCCGTGTGCCAGTCTATCAGCAAGCGCGAGGGACCGCGGATGCGCCCGCTGCGGCCGTGGTAAGGGGGCTTATTGCGTCGGGCTGCGTTGGGATTGCGCGCTTCGGCGAACAAAATATGAACGCGGGGAGCTGCGCCGCCGGCGCATGCGCCGCGAGCAGAGCGCTGGTGCTCACAGAACCTAGATCAACGGTCGCCGGCGCGCTTCTTGGCCTGCAAGAAAGACCGCACGCCGCACGACCGCCCCTGCGGTTTTCAATATGCTGTCGCCCGCAGCAAACCCCCGCCCCCGCCGCTCCCGCCCTCCCCGCCTGGCCCGCTGCCCCTGCCCTGCGCCCGCAGGTTCCGCGCCGCCTGCTTTGACCCCTTCACCGGCCACGTGCTCATGGCGGAGGCGGAGCGCGACCCCGCCGGCTGGCCGCGTTTCTGCAACGTGGTGCGCCTGGACGCTGCCAACCTGGTGACGGACGTGGTGGACTCCTCCGCCATCCGCGCCTACCTGCAGCACTACACCTCCACCACCCTCGCGGCGGCGGCCAGCGCCACCGTGGCCTCCACCGACCCGGCCGTCGCGGCGTCGGCGGCCGCCGCCGCCACGGCCGCCGCCAACGCCAGCGCCGGCTTCACGCACATCCTGCACATGGCCAGCGACGGCCAGGGCGGCGTGTACTTTGTGACGGGCGACGAGAGCCGGGCGCGCTGCGCCATCCTTAAGCTCACGCTGCCGGACGAGTGGCGCGCGGGCGTGACGTCGGGCGCGTCGGTGCCGGGCGGCGAGGGCTCGCGCCGCAGCCCGCAGCACGCCACCGCGCACGGCAAGCGGCCGCGGCACGACACCGCCTCCTCCGCCTCCACCACCACCAGCAGCACCTCGCGCAAGTCGGAGACGCCCGACGTGCGCGTGTCGATGGTGCTGCCGGCGGCGCCCTCGACCGACATCACCGGCCTGACCTGGGACGCGCGCAGCGAGAGCCTGCTGTTCTCCACGCCCACCGCCATCTACCGCATGCCGCAGCTGTCGTCGCCACGCGGCGGCGCGGGCGGCGGCGGCGGCGGTGGCGCAGCGGCGGGCGGCGGCGGGGTCAGCGCGGCGACGGAGCAGGAGGACGGCGAGGCCGGGGCAAGGGCGGGAGGCGGGGCGACGGGCGAGGGCAGCGGGGGCAGCGGCAGCAGGAACACGGGCAGCGGCGGCGCGCAGGGGCCGTCAGGGGCAGGAGGCGGCGCGGCGGAGGGGTCCCAGCGCTCACGGTTAAGGGAGGCCGGCGCGGCCGCAGCCACCGCTGCGACCGCGGCGGCCGTGGCAGCGGTCGCCGCGGGCTCGGGGTTGCTAGTCACCGCGCTGCCATCCGCGGCGGCGGTGGCGGCCGCCGCCATCGCCGCCATCCCGCAGCCGCCCGTGCTGCTGCTCGTCGCGGGCAAGGAGGGCGAGCGGGCGCCCGCCAGTGGGCCGGACGGCAACCCGCTCGCAACGGGCACGGGCACGGGCGGCGGCACGGGCGACGCGGGCGGCACGGGCGGCACGGCGTCGGGCGGCAGCGAAGGGCGGGAGGTCAACAGCAGCGCGCCCGCGGCGGGCGACCTGGGGGAGAGCGGGCGCGAGGGCGGCGCCAGCGCCACGCCGGCGCTGGATGGGCGTGACGAGGACGAGGACGAGGAGTCGCCCGACACGCCGCCGCCCGAGGTTGCCGCCTCCGACGCGCGCTTCTCCGCCATCGGCGGCGTGTGCGTGGACGCGGAGGGCAACATCTACATCATCGACAACGGCTCATTCTACGACCGCCACATCTACAAGATGTCCTGCGGCACCAACGGCGTGCTGCCGGTGGTGAGTCCGGGGGGCGGGGGGGCGGCGGGGGGTCCGGCGGGCCCGGGGGAGTAGGGCCGGGCCCGCGGGAGTAGGGCTGGCCCGCTGCGGGGCCGGGTCGCCACAGGGGCGGCCGGCACAGGCGCCCGGGGCGCACGCGTGCCGCACACACACGGCAGTCAAAGCCTCGCACTGGCGGCCACATGCAGCCGGGGTCGGGGCCCCATGCGCGGCCGCGGCTGCAGCGGCGGCTGCAGCTGCAGCCCACACGTCCCCAACCCCCGCCGTGCCACGCTGCACCCATGCCTGCCCGCCTTCACGCGCCGCCGCCCGTTCACCTCCCGACATCCATAGGCGAACGCGCCGCCGGGTTGCACGGTGCAAACGCAGGTCAGCGGCTGGGGCAACACCGGCAACATCCTGGGCTGCCCCGCCATCCTGGACAACGGCGTGCTGGTGGCCTGCAGCGACCCCTTCGACAACGGCTTCGACAACTGGCAGGAGTGGGACGGCGATGAGCGCTGCCCGGAGGGTGGGTCGCATGGGGGGCGAGGGCGGGGCGGGGCGGGGCGGGGGAAGCAGGGCGGGGCAGTCAGATGGGCGGGCGGGGGGGGGGGTCCTTCCAAGGGCGGGTGGACAACGAGGGGCTAAGGGTGCCTCCCTGAGGGCAGCGCTCTGCATGGAGCGCCACGGCCGCCCTGCCCAGCTGGCCTTGTTCTTCCATGCCTTACCTCATGCCTCCGCTGTCGTCACGGCCCCACCCTGATGTTATTGTTGTTGCTGCGGCGGCGGCAGGCATGCTGCTGCTGGTGGACGTGGGCGCGCGGCCGCCCATGGGGCACCCCTCCGCGGTGACGTGCGTGGCGGCGGCCATCGCCGCCGCCGCCGCGGCGCTGGGCGTGCACGCCGTCGGCGGCGCCGCCGCCGGCACCTTCCTTGTGGGCGGTGGCGGCAACGGCGGCGGCAGCGCCGGGAACGGCGGCGGCGGCGGCAAGAGCAACGGCAACGGCAGCCGCGGCCGGCGGCACACGCCGCCCGGCTTGGCAACAACAGGCGGCAGCGGCGCGGTGGCGTCCACCTCGGCGTCCACGGGCCGCTGGCAGCCGGGCAGCGCGGACCTGACCATTGTGGTGGGCAGCCGCAGCTTCTCCGTGCACCGCGGCGTCATCGCCGCCTGCAGCGGCTACTGCCGGCAGCGCCTGGCCGACAGCGGCGGCAGCACCGGCCAGCTGGACCTGCCGGACGCGGACGCGGACGCCTTCGCGCTGCTGCTGCGCTGGCTGTACACGGGCGCCACGCTCATCCCCGCCACGCACGCGCAGGCGGTGGCGGAGCTGGCGGACCGGCTGCTGCTGCCGCCGGAGCTGTGCCGGGCGGCGCAATCGCAGGTGCGGGGTGGGGGGCGTGGGGTGCTGGGCCTGGCGCAGGGTGGACCCGGGATGGGATAAGGTTTGTTTTTGCCAGGACCTGGACCACAGCCCCAGGCGCGCCGGGAATTGCCAGGGCCTGCCGGGGCCTGGAGCCATGGGCGCCAGAGCCCCGTGCGCGACCGCGCGAGGACCGGAGC
This sequence comes from Chlamydomonas incerta, assembly GCA_016834605.1. Taxonomy (NCBI): domain Eukaryota; kingdom Viridiplantae; phylum Chlorophyta; class Chlorophyceae; order Chlamydomonadales; family Chlamydomonadaceae; genus Chlamydomonas; species Chlamydomonas incerta. The sequence continues at coordinate 1,850,259 of JAEHOC010000013.1, forward strand.
CCGGAAAGCCCCTGTCACTAGCCTTTGCGCCCCTGGAAGTACCCTGCTGTTCATTGCGGCGACGTGCCTGCCGTTGCGTCCCGACACGCGCCATGCCCACCGGTGCGGTCCGCATCCCCCCGCCGCCTTCCTGCCCCCCTCCAGGTGCTGGCCGCCGTGACGCCGGAGACGGTGGTGGACACGCTGCTATGGGCGGAGCGGCTGGGCGCGGCGGCGTCGGAGATGCTGCGCGAGCTCAAGAGCTGGTACGTCAACCACCGCGACCAGGTCATGGACGTGGCGGCGGAGAGCGTGCGCCAGCTGGAGGACAAGAGCCCCGCCCTGGCGCGGGAGCTGCTGGAGGCGGCGGCGGCGGGCGCGGCGGCGGCCGCCGCGGAGGCGGCGGCGGGGCAGGGCTCATCGCCCAAGCGCGCGCGCGTGCAATAGTCGCGGGCGGTGGCGGAGGCGGCGGGGCCAGCCCCGTGTGTGTGTGGAGGTGGAGGCCGCGCGCGTGTGGGAGAGACGGGACGGGGACGGTGCGGCGCCCGGGGCCGCCTGGACCTGGCGGCGGGCGCAATGGCGACACGGCGCGTGGGCGGAGAGCTCGGGCTGCCGGCGGCCGTGAGCGGTCGGGCGCGGTGTGAGACTGGCATGTTGGGCGTGGACCAGCCTGCGATTCCAATCGACGAGCACGAGACCTGGTGGGTGCATTGAGGCGGGCGGAGGCGGGCAGAGACTTATGCAGTACGGTTTACCCATGCCCAGCATCCCTGGACCAGCCGACACGTCAGGCTGCATGGGAGCTGCATCACAGCACTACATGAAGCATTTTAGTACGTGAACATGAACATGACGCCTGGGCGCGGCGACCATGCGCCGGGAGAACGTGACAGTCGGGGTCGTGCACCGCCGCCGCGCGTCTGCCTTGGGACTGCGCGCGCGCGCGCGTGTATGTCCGCCGTGGTGCGGCTGTGCCGGAAGACCCGCGTCCGGTAAGCAGCGGCCACAGGCGCATGGCTGGCGGCAACGCCAAGCCGGGGCCGGCCGCTGTGTTACGGTGGCGGCTTCCGCGCGGTGTGGTTGTTCGGCATTCTTTCACATGGTGCGTCTTTGCATGGGACGTCTTGGAATACACCAAGAGAGAGAAGAGTTGTCAAATCGAGCTCGCCGGAACTGAGGCCAGGGGTTGTTGGGGGTGCAGGACCGACGGGCGCGGTCGGCCATGTGCGTCTGATACTTGTTTTAGACTATGGCCTTCGCCGTTTAGCAATCGTGCTTTGTCTTGAAGAGCGCCAAGAGAGAGAAAGAAGCGCGATTTAAGGCCTTCTGAGTGAGAGAGAGATTTCGTCACTTTTCATTTGCGTTCTTGCGCGGTCGAGAGTGATATGTGGTGGGCACATCATGAACGAAAGCCGGGACCGGGCGCCACGCAGAGTAAGGAAGGATACCTGGAAATCGGCCGTACACAGCAACAGTGCATACATAGCGGGTACGCCGTACAATGATTCTCGGCCCGGTGCGGGCACCTAAAGGAGATGAGCACATGAGATGGCAGAGGCTGTTTTGTTTGTGTGTATGTGTGAGCATGTGCGTATGTTTGTGTGTACGTTTAGGGTGTTTGTGCTTGCGCTATGCGTGTACGTCAACACGCGCGCAGGCGAAAGAAGTACCGCGGTCAATCAACATCGCGCTAGCATGGGTGCGTGTCCAAGCAAGCGTTACGGCACCGCCCCTCGCCGCCCGACGCGGCACGGAGGGCAGGGCGTCCTCGCCAGTGCTGGGTTACGGTATGCCATTTGGGATTTGTTTGCGTTATTTTGTGCTTTTGGGCAAGACTGCGCGGTAGGGCGCGCTCGCTGGCCCCGGCTGTGTCGCGTGGCTCTGTCTTCGCCCGCGGCAACGCCAGCGCAGGGTGCCGCGCGGTGTGCGTGACTCCGTGGCGTCGGTTGCGGCTGTGTGGGTCGTGAAGTGAGGCGGATGTATGAGGACGGGAAACGCGCGTGCGTCCATTGGGCACCGCGCTCCGCAAGGCGCCATCACTGCCATGGCTCTCTGGGCACCGCACACCCCAACCGGAACGGGCCGGTCCGGGCCGTGCTGCTGCAGACGCGCATGATTTGCACGTGCGGCTAGGCGCGCACTCGGCAGCCTAGGGACGAGCTCGGAGTCGGCTCGCGGCGTGTGTTGTGTCGGCAATTTGTCCGTCCGATTCGGCTGAGCGGACGCGGTCTGCGCTCTTGAGGTTTCGTATGTGCTGGCCTGTCACTGAGGTGGTCAGCAATGCAATGTGTGGTCAGCAGGGCTGACCAGCTGCCCCCACAAGCTGGGGCCCATCTTGTGTACGTGCTTTCTTCGGCAGCGTGTTCACATGCAATGCCTTTTGCGTGTGTGATTCCGGCCTTTGCAAGTTTGCATCGCAGGCTGCGGGTGTGTCCGCGAGCCGGGGCGATCCCGGGGCATAAAATTCAGTCCCCCCCGCCGACGACGGCTGCGGAGGGCTGTGCAATCATTCGTGCTTGCATACTGCTGCAGCTACGCACTGATGATGGTGCCGGGAGTTGTTGATTATATTGGGGTGGTCGGGGTGTTGTTGTGCGCGACGAGGCGCATGTGTGAGCGTGCTGGGCTGTCGGTGGACGGTAGGACCGCCTTAACGGTGCGTTGCTTTTAATGACTGAGACGCGAGATAGACCCCCGAATGAGACAAACAACTGTGTGGCATCTGCGCTGCAGACTCGGGCCTCGGGGCCGGGGATATACGGCCGCCTGGGGCACAGGGAGCCGCTGATGCGCTGCAAGCCTGCAACTGAGAGACCCTCGCGCCACCAAGCTGTGGAATGTATGTTCCTTTGCCACGCACCTCCCTCGCTACCTGCTGCACAATCCTTTGCCGCAGTTAGGATGCGCCCCCCTCCCGCCTGGGCAGTTGCAGTCGGTTGGCGAGTCCTCGCGCGTGCGGACGTGCAAAGCCGGGGGGGGGGGGGGGAGGGGGGTCGGCGGCACACAATTGCATGGGCCACCAGCACGCAGTATGGATGCCGCGGCGACTTGAGCAAGTCTTTTGTTGCATTACGTCACTGAGCTGATGGCGCGTTGAACTACGAGTCCTGGGAGAGTCTTGAGCGGCTCCATTTCATCCAAGAATCCAGCCGAGGACAGGCGCTGATCTGGGGTTATTTATCAATCGACAACAGAGGGCAGGATGCTACCTGTAATACTAGCAGCAGTGGTGCTTCTCGCGGCACTCGCGGGGCTCGCGTTCTTCACTATCCGCACCAGTATAAACGCAAAGAAGGACGAAGAAGATGGCAAGCCAGCGCCCACGCGGAACCAGGCGAGCAGGAAGCAGCAGCATTCATTTCTCGCCTCGCTCCCTGAATTGCTCGTGTGACTGCTTGTCGCTGGGCGTCCACGCTAACCTGCGCGCAACCTGCACAGGTCGGCGCTGCTGCTGCGCGGGTCGCAGCGCCTGCGGGCGGTCGGCAAGCGGCGGTGGATCGTATGCGGGCGGGCATGCGGCAACGACTAGCTCAGCGGCAAGGCGAGCCAGCCGTGGACCCCACGGCTGAGGACTCCGAGGACGCGAGCGGGAGCGGCTCTGATGAGGACGTGAGCGGCCGGGCGCGGAGGGCGGGGCCGCTGGGGTTAGCAGGGAGTCTTAGAGGCCGGCTGCGGCTTCCACACGCCACGGCAGCGCACGCCACGCATCCCTCACGTCCTGTCGACACTGCGCGCTTCCTGGGGGCGCTCGTTGCACACGGCCAGCTGGGCGCATCATCGTGTCAGGGCCCCACGCGCCCAAGGGTGCCTACCTCGCGCCGTGTCGGCAACTAACTCGACGCCATCCCGCAAACCCCCGCCCCCCTGACACCCGCAGCCCGATGCCCCCATGGACCGGCGCGCGGCGCGCCGCGCGGCGCGGCGTGAGGCGGCGGCGGCGGACCGTGCGGCGGCGGAGGCCAAGATGGGCAAGCGCAGTGCGTACGAGGAGCGGCGCGCCAAGCGCGAGGCGGAGCGGGAGGCGCAGGAGGCGGCGCAGGTGGGCGGCTCGCGGCTGTTTACAGTGCACTGCAGGGGGCGCGAGGGCCGTGCCAGGCTTGTGCCGGGGTCGAGGCTCCTGCCTGGTCAGGGGTGGTAGGCGCGTGAGCGAGGAGGGCCCGGGATGTATCCATTTGGGTGAAGACGTGGATGGCCTCGCCAGGGAAGTGCCGACCTCTTTGTGTGGGTCGTCGATGGATCGTCGCTGGGCCGACTGTACGGTACGTCAGCCGGCACCCGTAACCCACACTGCGTCGGTTAGCGCACCAACAACCGGGGCCCCCGCCGGCCACGGCGCGTGCCCAGGCCCGCCTGCAGTGCCGTACTTGCGTGTCGCTGCGTGGGGTTTTCTTGCCGGGGGTAGCACAGCACGCGGTCCATGCCGCGCCGCGCCGCGCCGTGCCGTTCTGTACGGTACGCGGGGTACGGCAGCTGCTAGCTGGCCCCCATGGCAAACCCCTGGGCGCCGCAACGCAACGCAACGCAACGCAACGCAACGCAACGCAACGCGTCATAACGCGTCATCACGTGCCCCCGACCTGCAGGAGGAGGAGATGCGGCGGGCGGCGGAGGAGCGCGCGCGGCGGGAGGAGGAGGAGGCTGCCAAGTGGATGGGGCAGATCAGCGTGGAGGAACAGGGCGAGGGTGAGTGGCGGTGCGGCGGCGCCGCCCAGCAGGCAATGGCAAATGGCGAATGGCACTGGCCGCGGCGCGGCGTGCCGGCGGTTGGTGCGGGCGGCGTTTCGGCAGTCGTGTGGGCAGCGTGCCTGCTGTGGTGGACCGCAAGCAGACCGGGCTATGTGACCGGAGCCTGACCGGTCGCGCTGTGCCTCGGGCCGTCTTCCTCTTCGCCGCACGCAACCCCGCCCCCCGCGCCCCCCGCCCACCAAACTAGCCACGCACGGACCCCACTCCCTGCCCTGGCTCACCTCCTCTCCCCGACCCCACCCCCCACCGGCCCCCAGACGGCGACGAGTCGGGCGCGGCCGCTGAGAGCCTGCTGGCGGCCTTTGTGGAGCACATCCAGGGCCGCAAGATTGTGCCGCTGGAGGGGCTGGCGCTGCAGTTCGGGCTGCGCACGAGCGAGGCCATCGACCGCATCCGGCAGCTGGAGGAGGCGGGCCGGCTCACGGGCGTCATGGACGAGCGCGGCAAGGTGGGGCGTGGGGGAGAGGGGTGGGAGGGGGGGGGCGCGGGTGGACCGGGGGGCGGGGGAGCGGCCGGCGAGCGTTTGCGGCGCACACCAACGCCGACGCCGTGCTACTGCCGCCCGCTGCCGTACTATCCCCGCGCACACAACACACAACACGTACCGCACAACACACGCCGTACGTACTCGCCGTACCCGCACGCACGCAGTACATCTACATCAGCCGCGAGGAGATGGGCGCCGTGGCCGCCTACATCCGGCAGCGCGGCCGCGTGGCCATCGGCGAGCTGGCGGCGCGCTCCGCCGCCCTCATCGACCTGGAGCCCAAGGCCGAGGACGGCGGCGCGGCGGGCGGGCCGGGCGGGCCTGGCGGCGCCGCGGGCGGCCTGGACTTTGAGCAGCTGCTGGCGGCGGCGTGATTCGGGCGGCAGGGGGTGGGAGGGGGAAGTCGTTTCCATATCACAAATCAATGGGGGTTCAGTACCAGCCCAAGCTGGGGGAGGTGGGAATGAGGGAGGCGGGAGGCGTCGAGATCCATACCGTACCCTCTGTGCGCATGGCGGAGCGGAGGGTGGGGGCGGAGGGCGTTGTGTTTGTGGAGTGGCGCGGGGGTGATGCGGGGTGGTGGTTGGCCCCGGGGGTGCGTGCGGCACCGACTCAAGAGGGGCTGGACTCAGAACTGAGGCATTGTGAGCATTGGCCTCTTGGGCTGTGGCTTCGCTATGTGCAGTGTTGGCATGGCGGTCCGGCCGCATGTGATGCTGTGCCCAGTTGTGCCGGTGGGCGTGCTTTGGGCATGTGGGCGGCGGGTGGCCAGAGTGGCGGACGCAGCGGGCGGGGGTGGGACTGCGGGAGCCGCTCGAGCCGCTCAAGTGCGGCGGGGCTGTAACTGTGGCTGTCCTGCGCGGTCGCCAAAGCCATGCGGCACATCCTCGAGTGCTCGCACACTGCATCGGGGATTGGGAATTTGGGGCGGCATCGCTAAGCAGCTGCGCAACCGTATGTCGCAATCCGCCACGCCACGGCATCGTATCCCCAGCGGCCCAGCCTGCTCCAGCGCCCCGTCGTCTCGTTGGCTACGGTCCCAGCTGCGCGGCACGGCTACGCCAGACCGGCCAGGGGTTGCACACACCCGCGTCTGCAGCCCGACCCTGTGCGAACGCCTGCAGCCGCGTCCCACGCACGCCCCACCAGGCCACCACACACGCACGCTGCATGCTGCCGCTATCGACGGCGGCGCGTCACCGGGGGACGTGGATCGCACCGCAAACCCCCCGGGTGCCCCCCTGTCTAGTCAGTTTGGTTTAGCTCGGGCTGGTATTCACAACCCCCACCCTCGTGTCGAGGCCCCAGGGCACCACGCTCAACACACGGGGCGGTCACTTCGCACCGGCACGGCCGAACCCCGGCCGCCCATGCCGCACGCATTTACAGCACTGCTTTTGATTGCGCACTGGGTGGGCGTAACCTGTTTTCTCGTGACTTCGAAGTTCAGTTACTGGCCCCTGTTTGCCGTGTAACACCAAGCCACGGCGATGCCGCTCGCCCCAGCCGCCACCCGCAGACCTATCCACCTAGAGCCACTGGCGCTACTTGTGTGTGCACGCACGCCGTCCGCGCGCCGGATGAATGCCCTAAGCTCTCCGCCTTCACACCGCCCGTCAACCGCTCGCTCGCCGGCCCCCGGCCCCGCACGCATTACTTACCACACCCCCACACACGCTCTCTAACACAAACCACCCCGCGTCCGCCGCGCGCGCTCTGCTGCCCGCTACGCAAGCTGCCAGCCGAAGTGCCATCGACGCAGTCACGAGACTGTTATCCTTCCCAGGTCGTCTGATCACGACGTGCAGATTATGTGCATGCGGCCATAATGCTCGTGCTGCGATTGCGCCGGCACAGCACACGAAGCACACGCCTGCCCCACGCACTGCTCCTTGCAAGTTCGGGTATGCAGTAACTCTGCAGTATGCACATGTGCCCGAATCTGCAGCCCCGCGCACCGCCCGGCGGCGCCTGCGTTGCCGGATCCCCCGTGGGTTGCGGCGGCGCCCATGCGCTTGGGGCCGTCACGGCGGCGACACAGCTCCCCGCCCACAGCCCGAGACCGCAGCCTACATACCCACCCCCACTCCTCTGCGCCACTGCTGCTGCACCTGCATTCTGCGGCTGCTCCTGCGGTTGCTGCCCAGCTGCCGCTGCGCACTTGCAGCAGGCGCACAGCAGCTGCCGGAGGCAGGCGCTGCTTCCGCCGGCGACGCAGCCCTGCTGATCGGGCCGAGGCTGGCTTCTCCTCAACGGGGTAGCCAGCCTCGGCCAACTTTGTCTGTGAGAGACGGAGGTTATGGCGGCTGCGCGCAATGGCTGTGTATATCTTGCTAAACTCACACCTCCGTCCACTTGGTGTGCACCTCGGCGGCGTTCCACACCTCCTCGCTCCACTCCAGCCCCTCATCCTCGGGGTTGGTCGCGTTCGCCGCGCGCGCCGCGATGCGCTCCTCCCAGCGCTGCCACTCCCGCTTGCGGTCCTCCTCCTGCGCCGCCGCGAACGCGTCCTCCTCATCCTCCTGCCCCAAGCCCGCGCCCGCGCCCAAGCCGCCCGCGCCGTCCTGCTGCCCCGCGCCCAGCGCCTGCGCCGTGAACGCCTCCGCGCGCTTCAGGCCCTCCACCACGTCCGCCGCCTCGCCGTCGCCGTCGCCGCCGCCGCCGCGGGCGCGGACGGCGGCCGCCCCCACGCCGCCGCGCACCAGCACAATGCTGGGGTCGGAGGCGCGGGTGTGGTCCAGGCGGCCGTCGCCGGCGCCGCCCAGCCCCAGCCCGGGCGTGTCCAGCCCCGCCGCCGCGCCGGCGTCCACGCCGTGGTCCGCCCGCTCCGCGGCCAGGACGTCGGCATCGGCCTCCGCGTAGGCGTCCGAGGAGCCGGCGCCGGTGTCCTGGCCGCGCGGCAGCGGCAGCGGCAGCGTGCCGGCGGCCGCGGCGGCCGCGTTGGTCGCGGCGGTGGCCTCCGCGGCGGCGGCGGTGGTGGTGGCGGCGGTGGCGGCGCCCGAATTCCCCGCGGCCTCCGCGGCGTCCTCCACCGCCGCCGCCGCCTTGGCAGCGTCGAAGCCGGCGTCAGCGGCGGCGGCGCCGCCGCCCTGTACCGCTTCGCGCCGCCTCGCGCCGCCGCCACCGCCGCCGCCACCCAGCAAGCCGCCGCGGCCTCGGGCGGCTGCGCCGCCGCCGCCGCCGCCGCCGGCCCCGCCCCCGGGCAGGAGCGCGGTGGTGTCTGTAGCCCAGGGCGCAGCCAGCTTGAAGGGCGCAAAGGCCTCGGCCGACTGCGGGCGCGGGGTGGGGTGGTTGTGGGGTGGGTTCCAAGCATGATTAATTAAGACGAGATGATATCGACCGGTTGCTGCAGCAGATAAATCGTGGCGGTACCGAAGTGTGAGTGTGTGCAAGATTAAGGAGTGTAAAACAGAGGAACAACGGGGGAGGGTCGGCGAGCAAGGGGCGGACGCAGGCCTTGCCGTCACTCGAGCGGCGGCAAGCGGCTGTAGCGCTGGAGCTGCGAGCATGCGCTTCCGTGGGCCCGACACCGCCGCCCCGCCCCCCCGCTCCTCCTACCCACCGCACGCCCCCCGGCCACCCCCACCCCAACCAACCTGGACGGCGGAACCCCCCCTGCCTCCACCGCACCCGCCTGGGCTCCGTGGGAGTTGGTAGTACCGAGTAGTGAGTACCCACCCACCCACCCCCCGCTCCACCCCACCCCACCCCCACCCCTCCCCACCCCACGCCCGCCCCCACCCCACCCCGCACCCCGCACCTGCCTGTCCCTTGTCTAGTTTAGCTTGGTTTAGATTGGGCTGGTGTTTACAGCCCCCACCCACCTTGTTCAGGTCCAGGCGCGGCCCGAAGTAGTTCTTGACGTGCAGCAGGAAGGCGCAGCTGGCGTTGGCCAGGCCACGGCTGCCGGCCAGCGGGAAGCCATCGTGCACGTAGAAGCCCACCACCCGCCGCGCCGGCACCACCACACTCTGTGCGGGGGTTTGCAACGATGTTTGGGGGGCGTAGGGAGGGGAGCAATTTCGGTTCCCAAATCAAGCCATTGCGCATTGCCATTGGGGCCTAAAATCCCTGAAACGCAAGCGCCCACGCACGCCACACCCGCACGCCCCGTCCCCCGTACACGCACGCGCACGCACCTTGCTGAGCTCGGGCCGGTGTGGGCTGCGCGCGATGCGGTCGTACGCCAGCAGCGGGTGCCGCGACAGCGAGCGCGACGGCAGCGCCCACCAGGCCGCCTCCTGCAGGCGGCGAGGTGCAGGTGCGTGCGTGTTTTAGGTGGCAGGCAGGCAGACAGGCAGGCAGGCAGGCAGGCAGGCAGGCAGGCAGGCAGGCAGGCAGGCAGGCAGACAGGCGGAGAACACACAGCTATCGGTGGCTGCATGACTGTCCTGTGGCTTGCCCGATGGCTTGCCCTGGGCTCTGTCAGGCTGCCGGGCCGCCGCACCGGTTGCAGGCCCCACACCAGGCCCCACCCGCCCGCCCACCTCCGCCCGCGCCGTGACTGCATCCGCCGCTGTTCCTCTGGGCTGCCCCCCCCTTTACACTTGTATGTACCCACCCACCCACCCACCCACCCACCCACCCACCCACCCACCCACCCACCCACCCACCCACCTACCCACCCACCCACCCCCGGCGCACCTTGCCCGCCGGCACGCGGCTGCTGGCCACGTCCACTCGGCGCAGCAGCAGCAGGCCCGGGTAGGCGTCGGGCGCGGAGCGCAGCATGCAGCCCCACATGGAGGTCCAGGGCTGGCCGAAGGCGCTGTACAGGTACTCGTCCACGTCGCCTGGCGGGCCGGAGGATTGTGTGTGTGTGCGTGTGCGTGAGGGGTGCGTGCGCGTGAGGGGTGCGTGCGTGCATGCGTGCGGAGTTTTGGGGGTTGCAAGGATGGGGCGGAGCGCGTGCAGCCAGCGGGGCACGGCGGCCAGGCGCCTGTCAGCGGCCAGTTCGCCCCCGCCGCGGGCGCGGACGGCACCCTCGCCGCCTCGCCCCCCCCGTCCGCTCTCCCCTTTCCCAGCCCCAGCCCCTCGCCGGCGCTGCCGCCGTGCCGTGCGGCGCGTGTTAGAGAGCACAAGGGAAAATGATAAGCAAGTATGAGACCGGCGGCGTGTGTGCGCGCACTCACTCAGCATGAGCGCGACGTTGGCGCCGCAGCCGGACACGCCCAGGATGGCGTGACTCGCCACCAGCGCCTGAGGCAGGCGGCGGGGAGGCGCCGGGCGGGCGGGTGTGGAGCGGGGCGGGGCGGGGCGGGCGGTGGTGGGTTGCAAAGAGGGTAAGAGAGAAGTGTTGCAGGGTAGACAGCAAGCGTAGGAGGTGGGGGCAGGCCGGCAGGGGCGGCAGCAGGCAGGCGGGTGGGGCGCGTCAGTTGGGGGCACGTGGGGAGCAGGCGCGTGCCATGCCCTTACAACCCCCACAGCCCATCCCTGCCACCACCCCCACCCACCCCGGTTCTGGAATGAATTCCCCCACCGCACTCCCTACCCACAATTCTGGAACCCCCGCGCCTTCACGTCTTACCTGATAACTCATGTAAATGACCTTATGAATGTAATTCATTTCCACCACTGAACTCCCCCACCACCGCACTCCCGCCCCCACCTGGTCGTAGTTATACAGCAGCGGCTGGCGCTCGCCCACCTCCCAGCCCACCACCAGCAGCCGCCCCTCGCGCACGTGCGCCACCACGCGCGGCAGCCGCTCCAGGCCGGCGCGCGTCATGCGGTCCGCGTACAGCAGCACGCCGCTGCCGCCCACGGCCGTCTGGCGGCGAGGCAGGGCGGGGATGGCGGGGAGGTGGGGGTAGTTCATTCCAGAAACCGAAGCGAGTCGACCAAGAGAACCCAAACCAGCCAGCCCAGCCCAGGGGGGTGGAGGTGGAGGGCGGGGGTGACACTCATGACTACTTTAGGAGGTGGTAGGCGGTGGGTAATCTCGGGGAAGTGCGGACACACGCGCACACGCGCCTCCCTGCCCCCCCCTCCCCCGCGCCCCCACACGTCGGTTCAGCTTGGGCTGGTACCGGTATTCACAAAATCCACCCTTGCCTAGCTAGCTGGTTTATAGTTTGGGCTGGAATTCGCAACCCCCCTTCTGCGCACCGCCCGCCCGCCCCGCTGCTCATGCCCACCACCAGCCCGCTCCCCACCATGTGCACGATGTAGTTGTGCAGGCGGCTGGCCAGGAAGCGCACGTGCTGCTCCCAGCGCGGCCCGCGTACGCCCACGCTGCGCAGCGGCGCCAGCACGCCCCACAGCGCGGGCGCGGCGGGCGGGTGCGTGTCGGAGCTGCGCGGGTCCAGCTTGTGGCACATGCGGCCCAGGTTGGGCGGCAGGCACACGGGCGTGCGGTGGCCGGGGTGGGACTTCTCGTATATCTGCGCGCGTGCGGCGCGGGGGATGGGGTGGGGGATGGGGGGATGGGGAGCGGGGGTTGTGAGAGTGGGTGAGCGGGTGGGTGGGTTTGGTGTGGTGTGGCAGTTGGGGATGGGGACCCGGTAGCCATCCATGCGGACCGGGGGGTCGGTGGCCGTGACGGCGTTGACGCCACTGCCCCTTGCCGTTGCCCTCCTACCAATTCCCCATCATCCACAGCCCACCACGCCCTCCCACCACGCCCACCCGCACCCGCACCCGCGTCCCCTGCTCCCCCCTGGCCCCTGCCCGCGCCACCCACCCACCCACCCACCCACCCACCACCACCGCACCTTGAAGCAGCGGTTGGGCGGCTCCGTGGCGGCGCCAAGCGAGGCGCTGAAGTGGTAGGGGCGCAGCGCGTGCCGCACCGCCGGGTGGTTCTGCAGCCGGTCGCGCTCGTGCACCATCAGCACGTCGCGACCGTCGGCCGTCTCCACCGCCAGCTTGGGCTGCAGGCGAGCGCCGGGGGTCGGGGGGCGGGGGTTGTGAGTACCGGTACCAGCCCCAGCTAAGATGTTCCAAAACAGGCGCCGAGCGCCACGGCACGGCCATTGGGGATGCGCGTCTGGGGTTTGGAAGGCATGCGGCATGCGCCTGGGTGCACTCCAGACACGGCTCTGATTGCCAAGTGAGGCGCATCTGCCGATGCGCATGCGCCGTACTCCGTACCGGGCGTCCGCTGTCATGTGGCGCCTGGCGCAGGGCCCTCCCACGCTCCGCCTCAGCCGCCCCTGTCGCACCACCTCTCACTCCCGTCAACTTTACCCCCTCATGCCTGTACCTTGTGTAGTTTAGCTTGGTTTAGCTTGGGCTGGTGCTTGCAACCCCCTCATGCCACCGCCTTACCCTCTCCGTCCCTGTCCCCTTCCCCTTCCCCTTTCGCCCCCCCCCCTCCCTCCCCCCCCCCCCCCCCCACGCGCGCGCCGCCCGGCCGCCGCACCAGCCAGTCGTTGTGCTCGAAGGGCAGCATGGTGTGGCCGGTGTCGGCGCGGTGCAGGTCGGACGGGTCCTCAGCCCAGCCGAAGCCGTGGACTGCGGGGAGGGTGGGTGGAGGGAGGGTGGCGGGGGTGAGGGCGCGGGGCGGGACGTCACAGTGGGCGGGTCCGGGAGCCGGCAAGTCGGTCGGCGGCAGGGCGGCGCCGTGCTGCATGGCCCCAGGGCGGCTGGGCGGGCCCCGGGCAGGCCGACCCACATGGGCCGACCGCTCCCCCACCCTGTCCCACGTGCCTCTCACCCATGCCTCCCACCCCGCTTGGCGCCTCGCTGCGCCCCACACTTTGCCCCATCGCGCCCCCGATCCGACGCCACCCAGCCCAGCCCAGCCACGCCGCCGAATGCAAAGAGCCCGGCGACGAGCCCGCCGCCACTCACTGCTGTAGCGCTCCGTTTGGTGGGGCTGCAGGAAGCTGATGTTGGAGACGGGGCCAATGAGGCGAAGCCAGAGCGTCAGCAGCACCGGCTTCAACTCGGGCGACAGCTTCTGAGGCATCTTGGCCCACAGCTGAGGCAGGCACGGCCGACCGCATGCGGCACGACCAGTCATCGCATGGCGGTTGGGCGGTGTGAGTTGATAGCAGGACCCAGGTGGGCACGGCGGTGACACACGGCGGCGTGCGGCGCGGGTGCGGCGCGGGCAGCGCGGCACCGGTAAGACTTGGCAGCACAGAGTTCGCGCTACAACCGTGTCCCCATAACTACTGCTCGACCGGGCTTTTTCTTCAATCCTAACTCACACCTACCTGGACCGAGACCACTCCCAAGTCCAGCGGCTCACGAAGACTGTGTGAGTACGCGTGTTCGGAGTCGGCACCGCTGACTGCCTGCAGAGCCCTGCCAAAAGGCTGCATCATTTCTATTGCTAACCCTGGTACAACACGAAGAAGCGCTAGCAGCAGAAGCGGTAAACAAAAGCAATGCCATTTTGGCGCAAGCCTCACGCGTTCGCGCTTCATGCTTCTATCTACATATTCTTAGTCGGTGGTCTATGCTACGTGTTGATCTCGGTGATCCTCACGGGTTTTCGAATCGCTCAGAAGAGTGGCGCAACTCTGCGGCATGGGTGCGTGCCGACCGCAACAGCTGAACCGATCGGGAGCCCCCACAGATCGCTTGGGAGCCCCGACCAGGGCACCCCTGGCCCCGACCGAGCCTTCGCACGCCTTCATCGTAGGACCGCTTGCAAGACGCAGAAAGGACCTGAAGCCGCACAGCTGCAATACACGATTCCCCGACGCAAATTTCTGTTCCGAATTGCAGCCCCCCAGCCTGTGCCTCGCTGACATTGCACGCCCTCCTTACGAGCCTATGACACGCATCATTTCTACACCCTCCCCGCCACATCGATGCAGCAGGGGGCACCTCGATCTGCGCATCCCGCGCAACAGCCCACAGCCCCACATGCGCCTGTGCCCCCGCCTCCGCGTACGGAACATCCCGCACCGCGCCGCACCGCACCGCACCGCACTGCTGGCTTCCACAAGTGAACCCCTGTTACGGTACTGTACCTGCCCAGGCGCAGTCCTTGCAGTCAGCAGTTCACCACCGAGGCGCTGACCGAGCCATGCCGCCACGTGCCCCGCCTGCCCGCGCCTACCTGCGCCCTAGCTGCCCGGCCGCCAGCCTGCGCACGCGGACCTCCGCTCGCACACACCCCGGCCAGGGCTCCCCCTGCCCCCTGCCTCCCCGGCCAGGGCTCCCCCTGCCCACGTCCTGCCTGCCCAGCCCGTCCTTCCCCCATATCGTATATCTTCACGACCGCCCACTTCACGGCACAGTCCCTCGTTGCACACTCCAACCACCGGCTTCCGCTCCGCCTGCTTGCCGCCGCTGTTCCTCCTGGCAAGCTAGTCCCCACATCTGCTACAGCCTTTACAGCCTCTCCAGCTGTTACAACCTCTCCAGCTGTTACAGCCGCTACTCGCTGCTGCTGCCGCTGCCTCTCCGGAACGGCACAGTGCTGGGCACACGCAGCGTGGCGGCCGGGGCGCACGCCGCCACCAGCTCGGCGTTGGGGCGGTCGTTGGTGGCGATGCGCGCCCGCGACACCTGCGGCGGGTTCCGAGGAAGCGTGGTGGGCGACACGCGCAATTGAATCCCCAGACAGGAGGAGGAGGAGTGGCGACCAGCGTGAGGGCATGTGGGGTATGCACGGCGTAGCGCAGCGGCATGCATGGGATATGCACATACATAGCAAGTGCACGGCCGGCCACGTGGCATTGAGCGGCAAAACACGTCAGTCAGTCAGTCCCGCCGGCTCCGCCGGTCACTTTGTCGCAACCACCCGGCCCTCCCACCGCAGCTCTGCTCCTTGCGAGCCTCCGCCCATGCGGCACACGCCCCCCCTCCCGGCCCCCGCCCACCCCCATGTACCATCTTTGCAACCCCCTGCCCCACCTCGGGCGCCAGGCCGATGGCGGTCTGGCGGCGGAACACGCGGTCCATGGCCACATCCAGCGGGCAGCTGCGGCGGCAGGGGCGGAGGGGGGGGGGGGTAGCCGTGCATGTGACGGTTTTTTGTAAATAGGTGAACTGCCGATGACGGGGGCGGAGTCATTGCCAATTCCCAAACCGATCAAACCAATTGGGGGGGGGGGGGGGGCGGCAGCGAGGCGTATGCATGTGTGCGTGCGTGTGCATGTGCGCGCGCGCGTGCGCGATAGCAGGAGGCTCTTCCATCAAACACACCGCGCCGGTCGCCCACGAGTACACCCCCGGGTGCGCCGCTCCGTGTGGCCGGGCCGGTCGGTCGCGCTCCACACGGCCGGCTACCCTCCCCTGCCCCCAGGACTCCACTCCACTCACTCGACGAACCAGGACTCGTCAAACAGGTCCCCCAGCTGCCGCCACGGCTCCTCCTGGAGCAGTACGTAATTGCCTGGCGGGCGGGCGATGGGGGCGGAGGGCGGAGGGCGCCCAGTGCGAATTCAGTTGAGCACATAAACATGCCAGGGCCGAGGGCTTTCCGTCCATCCACCAGATGCGGCCCAGAAACTGCAGCTGCTACCGGCGACCGCCCGCCCGCCTGCCCGTGCGGCCGCCCGGCCCACCTTCCACCAGCACCACGGCCGCCGCGGGCAGGGGCGGGATGGCGATGTCGTCTTCCACCGGGTCCCCAACGCCGTGGTCGAAGGACGGCACGCGCACCACACCGCCGCCGCCGCCGCCGCCGGCACCGCCGCCGCCGCCCGCCTCGCGCACCGCCCGCACCGCCGCCACGAACTTGGCGGCGTCAAAGGTCCAGGGCGCGCCGCGGCGGGCGTGCGCCTCCTGCGCGGCAGGCAGCCACCGAGTGGGGCGGGGGGCGGGGGGAAGGACGTGGCGACCGTGTCCGGCACGGGTTGTGCCCGGCGCGGATGGTGGTGGGCACGGGCCGTGGTGGGCGGTGCGCGGCCCAATGCCCTCCAGGGCGGACCCAGATCGGCCTCTGCAGCCCTCGCTAACACCGCGCTAGCTGGCCCAGGGCCGGCACACCGCGTCAGAGGCCCCCACACACACGCACACGCAACCACACACGCACACGCACCCACACACACGCACACGCAACCACACACGCACACGCACCCACACGCACGCACACGCAGCCACACACATGCACACGCAACCACACACACGCACACGCAGCCACACACACGCACACGCAACCACACACACGCACACGCAACCACACACGCACATGCAACCACACACACGCACACAACCGGCGTAGGTATCTGTATACATTGCGCGCGCGTGTTTGGCGGGCTTTGTTGTCCGTTTTGTTGCTTGTTTTTAACACACGCACACGCACCCACACACACGCACACGCAACCACACACACGCACACGCACCCTGGGGTCGGGCATGGCGTCCAGCTCCCGGCGGTAGAAGTGGAATCCGTCCATGGGCAGCACCACCGCGAACGGGCCGCCACTGCTACTGCCGCTGCTGCTGCTACTGCTAGTGCTGGTGCTACTGCTGGCGCTGCTGCCACTGATGCTAGTGGTAGTGTCACTGCTGCTACTGCCAGTGGCTGTAGAGCCGGACTGGAGCTGGTTTATCCGCTGCATGACGGCCGTGGCCAGTGTGGACTTGCCGCTGCCGGGCGCGCCCGCCACGCCCACCACCACGCGGCGCGGCGGCGCGGCGGCGGCGGCGCGGGCGATGGCGCGGCGGGCCAGGCTGTCGATGATGTCGTCATAGCAGTCGCCTGTAGTAGTTGCGAGGGGGGCGCGTGCGTTTGGCAGCGCGGCTGTGAGCATTCCGCGGGGCGCAGATGGAGGGGTGCGGAGGGAGTGCCAGCAACACTCGCCACGACCGCAAAACGCGAATGGGCCGATGCGCCCCCCATCGAAAATGGAAAAGATCCCTGAGCTGACCTGACACCAACTGCGCGCTGCAGGTGGCCTGCGCGCGTGCTGGTCGCCGAGGGCGATGCACCCGCGCAAGAGCGCTTGGCCGATGTAAGCGTGCGCTGGCTGCATGAGGTAGCGCTTGAAGGTTCATGTTTCTGAGCAAGTGCAACTGTCTTCAAAGCGATGGTGACCAAACCGCTGCACAGGACGAACGACAGAATTCACAGCACGGGTACAGAGTCGGCTCTAATACACGTGTATAAAACCACTATTGTGGTGAATAAATCGAACACAAGTCTGGGATTAGTTCACGCAGCGTCGATGCAGTTTTCAATGTTTGACGACTTCGCGACGCTGCCAAATTGCGCTGTGTCGCGTTGAATCTCTGTTGGACATCTGCCACGGAAATGACAACTACCTGAAAGAGACAAGAAAGCACGTGTGAAGAAAGTCAGGAACATGTCCCCACTCCTAAGCGGCCCGGCTGTCGGGCGCATCAGCCAGGCGTGACCGATTCAAAGCTAGCATGGCGGACGGCCTCCGTGCTCCCGCGGAGCTCCATGGCCTCGACTCGCCGGGCCAGCACGCGGCGCCGGGGCTCCACCTCGGCCTGCTGCCCGGCGACCCCAGCACCCCCACGCCCGGCACTGGCAGCCCCGGCGCCGGCGGCCCCAGCGCCGCTGCCCAGCCTCCTCCTGCTGCTCCTGCCCCTCCTCCTCCGCCTCCTATTCCGCGCCTCGCCCTCGGCGCCAACTACCTGGCGCCCTACACCAGCTTCCACCTGCCCACGCTGGACCTCAGTCGCGTGCTGCGCGACACGTATGCCCCCGCGCGCGCCGACCAGGACGCCGCCGCGCGCGAGCAGCTGGCGCGCATGACCGCCCGCCTGCAGCGCCGCCCCGGCACCGACCCACATGACGTGCCGCTGACCAGCCTGTGCGCGCTGGCGACGCAGCAGGCGCGGGAGGCCGCGCTGGCGGCGGCGCTGGCGCGCCGCTGCCGCCGCGCCGCGGTCGCCTTCGTGCCGCCGCGCGACCGGGACCCACTGGGCGCAGCCGCTGGCGGCGTTGGCGGCGATGGCGTTGGCGTTGGCGGCTCTGTCGGTGGCGGTGCAGCTGCTGGCGGCGGCCAGTTCGGCCGGAATGACAGCAGTGGTGACAGTGGTGGCGAAACAGGCGACGGTGGCGCGCTGCACCGGCTGGTGTATCCCACCACGCCCGCCGGCCCGCCCGCCGCCGCCATGCTCAAACTGCCGCTCTACGCCGCCGCCGACACTACCACCGCCACCACCACCAGCACCACCATCAATGGCGCCCACAGCCCTGCAGGCGCCGCCGCCGCCGCCGCCGCCGCCGCAGCGCCGCGGCCGGAGTTCCTGCCGGCCTGGCTCGCCGCCAGCCTGGGCGCCAGCCTCACGCACCTGGACCTCTCCTACTCCACACTCATAGACAACCGGGCCTGGGGCGCTGCTAGTATTGGCGGTGGCGGCGGTGGCGCCGGCGCCGGCGATGGCCTGGCTGTGCTGGCGTCGCTGCCGCGGCTGACGGCGCTGTCGCTGCGCGCCGCGCGGCTGGCGGCGCCGCTGCCGGCGGACCTGCCGGCGCGGCTGCCGCGTCTGGCGGTGTTGGACCTGGCGGGGGCCAGCTTCGCGGCGCCGCTGGCGGCCGTGGAGCGCATGCTGCTGCAGCTGGCGGCGGTTGGTGGGGAGGCGGAGGGCGCAGTGGGGATGGGGGCGGGGGGCCGTGGGGGGCGGCGCACGGCGCCGCTGCTGCTGGGCGCCTGCCGCGGGCACGAGGCCGACGAGTTGGACGTGGTCGGCTGGTCGGAGCCCGAGCCGCGGCGGCGGTCGGACCAGGCCGGGAAAGCAAATTCGGAGGAGAGGGATGCGCAGGGCGAAGAGCACGAGGATCAGGAGGAGGACGCGGAGCAGGAGGAGCGGGGGCCGCGAACGGCGGTCGTTTCTTCCGCCGCCGCGCTGTGTGCGGTGCGCGCGTCACTGGAGCGGGCTTTCATGCACTACGCCGCGCACGGCGCCGGCCCCGGCGCCGCCGCGGGCAGCGGCAGCGGCTGTGGCAGCGGCTGTGGGATTGGCGGCGCTGCTGCCGGCGCCTGGTTCGAGCTGCGGCAGCCCAGCCGCCAGGAGTATGGCTACGACTCGGAAGACGAGGAGGAGGAGGAGGGCGACGGCGGCGGCGGCGGGGGCCGCGGCAGCGACGGCCCGGACGCCTGGGCGGCGAGGGAGCGCGCGCGCGCGAAGGCGCACCGCGCGCGGCAGCGCGCAGAGGCCCGGCTGGCCGCCGGCGGCGACGGCCGCGTTCCGTGCCTGGGTGTGGAGGGGCTGGCGCTGGATCCGAGCATGCTACTGCTGGTGGTGGAGCTGGGGCTACTGCCGCCGGCGGCGGCGGAGGTGGGCGAGGAGGACGAGGAGCGGGCGGGCCCCGGGCAGGAGCAGGAGGAGGAGGAGGAGGAGGAGGAGGACAGCGAGGGGGATGGGGAGGGAGCAGGCGGTGGCGGCGGCGGCAAGGGAGGCGGCGGCGGGCCGGCGGGCGAGCCCAATGCAGAGCTGTGGCGCACCAGGGACGCGGCGGGCGGCCGCCGGGGCGCGGAGCTGGGGCGACACCACCTCATCATGGGCCGGTGCGTGTGTGCGTGTGGGTGCGTGTGTGCGTGTGCGTGTGCGTGTGCGTGGGTGTGCGTGTGCGTGTGCGTGTGCGTGTGCGTGTGCGTGTGCGTGTGCGTGTGCGTGTGCGTGTGCGTGTGCGTGTGCGTGTGCGTGTGCGTGTGCGTGTGCGTGTGCGTGTGCGTGTGCGTGTGCGTGTGCGTGTGCGTGTGCGTGTGCGTGTGCGTGTGCGTGTGCGTGTGCGTGTGCGTGTGCGTGTGCGTGTGCGTGTGCGTGTGCGTGTGCGTGTGCGTGTGCGTGCGCGTGCGCGTGTGCGTGTGTGCGTGTGCGTGTGCGTGCGCGTGTGCGTGTGCGTGTGCGTGTGCGTGTGCGCGTGTGCGTGTGCGCGTGTGCGTGTGCGCGTGTGCGTGTGCGCGTGCGCGTGTGCGTGTGCGCGTGCGCGCGCGTGTGCGTGCGCGTGCGCGTGTGCGTGTGCGCGTGCGCGTGTGCGTGTGCGCGTGCGTGTGCGTGTGCGTGTGCGTGTGCGTGTGCGTGTGCGTGTGCGTGTGCGTGTGCGTGCGCGTGCGCGTGCGCGTGTGCGTGTGCGTTTGCGTGTGCGCGTGTGCGTGTGCGTGTGCGTGTGCGTGTGCGTGTGCGTGTGCGCGTGTGCGTGTGCGTGTGCGCGTGCGCGTGTGCGTGCGCGTGTGCGTGTGCGCGTGTGCGTGTGCGTGTGCGTGTGCGCGTGTGCGTGTGTGTGTGCGCGCGCGTGCGCGTGTGCGTGCGCGTGTGCGTGTGCGTGTGCGTGTGCGTGTGCGCGTGTGCGTGTGCGTGTGCGTGTGCGTGTGCGTGTGCGTGTGCGTGTGCGTGTGCGTGTGCGTGTGCGTGTGCGTGTGCGTGTGCGTGCGCGTGCGCGTGCGCGTGTGCGTGTGCGTGTGCGTGTGCGTGTGCGTGTGCGTGTGCGTGTGCGTGTGCGTGTGCGTGCGCGTGCGCGTGCGCGTGCGCGTGTGCGTGTGTGCGTGTGCGTGTGCGTGTGTGTGTGCGCGCGCGTGCGCGTGTGCGTGCGCGTGTGCGTGTGCGTGTGCGTGTGCGTGTGCGTGTGCGTGTGCGCGTGTGCGTGTGCGTGTGCGTGTGCGTGTGCGTGTGCGTGTGCGTGCGCGTGCGCGTGTGCGTGTGCGTGTGCGTGTGCGTGTGCGTGTGCGTGTGCGTGTGCGTGTGCGTGTGCGTGCGCGTGCGCGTGCGCGTGCGCGTGCGCGTGCGCGTGCACGTGTGCGTGTGCGTGCGCGTGCGCGTGCGCGTGCGCGTGTGCGTGTGCGTGTGTGCGTGTGCGTGTGCGTGTGCGCGTGTGCGTGTGCGCGTGCGCGTGCGCGTGCGCGTGTGCGTGCGCGTGCGCGTGTGCGTGTGCGTGTGCGTGTGCGTGCGCGTGTGCGCGCGCGTGCGCGTGTGCGTGCGCGTGTGCGTGTGCGTGTGCGTGTGCGCGTGTGCGTGTGCGTGTGCGTGTGCGTGTGCGTGTGCGTGCGCGTGCGCGTGTGCGTGTGCGTGCGCGTGCGCGTGTGCGTGTGCGCGTGCGCGTGCGCGTGTGCGTGTGCGCGTGTGCGTGTGCGTGTGCGTGTGCGTGTGCGTGTGCGTGCGCGTGTGCGTGTGCGCGTGTGCGTGTGTGCGTGCGCGTGTGCGTGTGCGTGTGCGTGTGCGTGTGCGTGTGTTCTGTCTAACATATGGTGCGGCCTGTCGTGTCGGACATCTGCCGGTCTGTTGCTCTGCCTGCGCCACTGCTACCTTGCTCGCCATGCATCACGCACAAACACGCGCGCACAACCGCACATACACAACGCAACACACATGCACATCCTGAAACCCGCGACCGTGCCGGGTTGCTGTGTGGCGCTTCCACCAACGCTGCAGCACGCCGCGGCGGCGGCTGGTGCTGGAAGATGTGGTGCTGGCGCTGAGGTGGCCCTACCGCAGCCGCCGACTGGACGAGCCCACCTGGAGCCACGACCACGTGCGTGCCGGGGTTGGGGGGAGTGGGCGTTGGGAGGCGGGGGCCGGGGCCGGGGTTGAGGCAGGTGTTACTGACACCAGCCCTAGTCAAGCCACGCCAAACCTAACGGGGTCGGCTTGACAGGGGTGAGGAGACCGGCAGCAGGTTTGTAGGAGAAGCACCAGGGAAGGATGGGTGGGGTCGGGTGGGGGCGGTGCGGAGCGGCTGCAGGTGCCGCCGATCGGCATACGTATCTCTCTCTGCGGTGCCGCGCAGTCCAGTCCCCAGGGGTGCGCGCCTCAGAGGTTCCCGCGTGTGCTGCGCTCTCTCCACCGGTGCCCTGCCCTCTCACCCCCTCACCGCCCGTTAGCTTGCATTTATGGTTTCGCTTGCATCGGAGCGTTCACCCCGCCATGTCCGCCCCACCCCAACCCCACCAACCACCACCATCGCAGCACCTGCACACGCCCCACCGCGACGGTCTGGTCACACCGCTGACGGCGCGGCAGTGGGGCCTGCTGGTGGCGCAGCTGCGGCGGCGGCAGCAGGCGGCCGTGGGGGCGTCGGCGCCGGCGTCGTCTGCCGCGGGAGCTGCGACTGCGGAGGGGGCGGGGGCGGGGGCAGAAGCAGCAGCCGGGGCGGGCACGGGTGCTGGGGCGGGCGGCGACCCGTTCGCGTGCGAGCTGCTGCCTTTCCAAGAGTTGGAGGAGCGGGAGCGGCTCACGGCGTGCGCGCTGGAGATGTGCATGTGAGTGTGTGTTGAAAACAAAAACAAACGGAACAATGCACGCACAAATACGGCCAGCAACCTCCGTGAGTGTGAGAGCTCCGTGAGTTTGTGTGTATGCGTGCGTTTTGTCATATGGCATACACCCGTGCGCGAGCCACACGCTGTCCTGCTGCCCAACACCCACGTCCATAACACGTCTAACACGTCCTCCGGCAATTTAATCATGCGTGGGTGTTTCGGGCGGAACTAACGCTGCTGCTGCCGCTGCAGGCTGGGCGACGCCCGCCACTTCTGCGCCGGAGACCGCTTCCCGCGCAGCGGCGCGCACAGGCGCAGCGTGGACGCCGATGCGGCCTGGCGCGCGGCTGGCGCGCGACCGCCGCCCGCCGCACCGGTGGGCGTACCCACGGCGGCGGCGCTGGCGGCGCGGACGGCGGCGCGGCGGGCGCTGGTGGCGGCGCTGATGGGCGTGACAGAGGCGGCGTTGGACGCCGCGGCGGCGGCGGCCGCCGCCGCCGCTGCTGCCAGGGCGGCGGCCGCTGCTGGCGGGCCTGCTGCTGCGGATGACCAGCAGAAGAGCAAGGATGGGAAGAAGGCGGCGGCGGCGGCGAAGGGCCCAGCCGCCGCCACGGCCCAGCCGCCGCTGCAGGTGTCTGTGGGGACGCTCCTGACGGCGGTGCGGATGGAGGCACGGCTGTTTGCGCGTGTGCGGCGCGTGAGGTGCGTGCGCGCGTGCATGCATGCATGCGCGTGCATGCATGCATGTCCCCTGCCGGCCCCACCTCATCTCGTCGTACTTTAACACGCAAGGAACCTCCACTCTTTGGCTTAGCTCGGGCTGGTGTTTACAATCCCATCCCATCGCCCCACCCCCCCGATTCACAGCATCCTGCCGCGCGGCCACGCCCACCACGACGCCTTCGCGCGCGGGCGCTACTGGGCCTCGGTCGCTGCACTGGCGGCGGCGCTGCGGGCCGACGCGCGCGTGCGGTGAGTCGTCCACTACCGGTAGTCGGCGGCCTCTCCGCACCGCGCTGCGCTGCGCTGTGCACAGCGCGTCGCATGCGGCGCTTCAACAATAACAGCGTGCATGAAGCCACAAGAATGCGCACCGTTGTTGAAGCTGTTGTTGTACCGTCGTGGCTTCTCTGACTGTTGATTGTATCGTCGCCGGGACCACCGTGCATCACGCTCATCAGCTGCGCTGACCTCCCTCGCCATTGCGCACGTGTATGTGCGCCGCCGGGCGCGTTCCTACCTACCTGGCCGCCGCCGCCCCCTCACAACTTCTTATTCTTGCAACCTCACCATGACTTGCACAAAACTGTTCACGTGGACCGCTCTGCCCCACCAGCACGTGCGTGCTCACCGGCAAGCTGTCTCTGGCGGCGGCCACGGAGCTGCGCCCCGAGGAGCTGGGCCCCGCCGCGCGCAAGCTGGTCAAGGCCGGCGGCGGCGCCGGCGGCGGCGGCGGCAGTGGCGGCGCGGCGGTGGCGCTGGCGGCGGGTCTGGCCCAGCGGGCGGCGGAGGCGGCGGACCTGGCGGACCTTGAGGCGCTGCAGAAGCAGGTGGGGGCGGGGTGGTTGCGGGGGTGGGTGGATGCGGGGGTGGGGTGGGTGAATGGGTGGGGCTAGGGTCCCCTTTAGTCGATCTGACACAAACGCGCACGCACACGCACACATACACACACACGTAGCTGGGCGGGCTTCGTTTCGGTGTGTCTCTCTAACTCACACACGTGCACGCACGCACGCACGCACGCGCCCGCAGGTGTCGGCCGGCGGCGACCTGCTCCGCCGCCTGCCGCTGCACCCTGAGGACTGGCTGCCCGCCGACTCGGCCCGCGCCGCCGACGGCCTCGCCGCCGCCTGGCACGTGGCCGCCGCCGCCGTGTGGCCGCACGGCACCGTGCTCCACGGCCTGGCGGCGCGCGGCTGCGTGCGCGCGGCGGGCTGGGCTCTGGACCGCGCGCCGGCGCTGCTGGACGTGCTGGCCAGCGGCTGGCGGCTGACGGCGCTGCACCTGACCTGCATGCGGGTGCGGCCGGCGACCGGCGCTGCAAGGGGGGCGGAGGCGGGGGCGGGCGCGGGAGAGAGGGGGCGGGGGCGGGGGCGGGGGCGGGGGGCGGAGAGAGATGGCGGGAATGGCGTGCGGGTTGCGTAGTGGAAAGAGGGGACCCTGTGAGCGAGGCCACCGGGCCAAGCTAATGGCGGGAGGGTCCTAGACACGGGGCGGGTCGCCTTCCCTAGCACCGCCGTGCTTTGCGCTACCTGGGCCGTCTTGCTGACCGCTGCTGGTTGCCTGCTCCCCCCTTCCTCGCGACCCCCGCCGCCATCTCCCGCCTCCCCGAGGACAGCCCTGCCAGTGGCGCTCGACCTCGCACTTCCTGTCCCTCGTCAGCCTGCCGCGCCTGCCGCCGCCGCCGCCGCCACCCGCCGCCGACAGCAACACACCCACCACCGCCGCCGCCGCCGTTTCGGATGCCGTGTCGGACGGCGGCGACGACGACGACGACGACAAGGAGGCGCGCAAAGACGCGCGTCTGCGCGCCGCGCCGCCGCGGGCGCACCCGCCGGCGCCACCCGGGGCCCCGCCCGAGCAGCAGCCCCGGCGGCGCGGGCTGCAGGCGTCATTCGTTCAGTTCGGCGATGACGACGAGAACAATGACGACAAGGACGACGACATGCTCGGCGGCGGCGGCGGCGGCGGCGGGAATTACCGCAGGTACGGGCGTGCGGTGGATCCGGAGGAGGAGGCGGCGGCGCGGCTGGACGCGCGGCTGCAGCTGCCGCAGCTGGCCGGCGATGGCACTGGCACGAGCGGTGGCGGTGGCGGTGGTGGGGGCGGCGGCTGCGTCTGGCCCTACCTGGCGCCGGCGGAGCGGCTGTTTCCGCGCGTCAGCGGCCTGAGGGTGCGACAGATCAGGTGCGTGCGTGCGTGGATGCGTGGATGCGTGCGCTGGTGGTGGTGGGGCGGGGATAAGGGGCAGGAGGCGGGGAGGAGGGGAGAGGGCTGGAGAGGAGGGCTGGCGCGACGACCCTGCGGGGCGGTTGTGCACAGTGGCCGCCCCATTCACGTAAGCTCCTGGCTCCTACCTCTGATGTAACCCATCGCAGCGTGGACACAGCGCTGGGGCCGCTGTGGTACGCCGCCGACGACGAGGCGCCGCAGCTCGCCGCCACCGCCGCCCGCGCCGCCGCCCGCGCCGGCGGCGGCGGCGGCGGCGCCGCCAGGCAGGCGCCGCACCAGCTGCGGGCGCAGCACGCCGAGATGCTCCGCCGCCAGCTGGCGCAGCAGCAGGCCCAGTCCGAGCTGCTGCTGCAGCAGCCGCTCGCGCGCGCGCTGGCGGGCACCGCCCCCGCGTCAGCTCCGGGCGGCGGCGAGGATGGCGGCGGCGGCGGTGGCGGGGGTGTGGGCGGGGCCGCCGGCGGCGAAGGGGCGGCGGCGGCGCTGGTGGCGGAGGCGTCGCCGATGCTGCGACTGCTGCTGGGCCGCGGCGCGGACACCGAGGTGGCGGGCTGGTCGGGCCTGACGCCGGCGCAGTGCGCGGCCGCCAGCTGCGGCGTGGCGGCGCTGGCGGCGCTGGCGGCGGCGGGCGCCAACCTGCGCCGGCCCTACCCAGGTGCAGGCGGGATTGCTGCCTCGCATACGTAATGTGCTCTCCGTTTTTCTACAACAGGAACGCGCGCGCGTGCATTGCACAAATATATATTGTGGTTCGTAGCAATCCACATCCACGATGCCGCCACGAGTCGTGCCGCCACGAGTCATGCCGCCGGCGCTCATCGTCCTCACGTGTGCCGTGCCGTGCCGCCGCCGCTGCACAGGGTCGCTGGTGGGGCCGCTGCACCTGCTCGCCTACCGCGCGGGCTGCCGCTGGTCCGGCGGCGTCACGCCGCGCGCCGCGGCGCGGCTCTTCTCCGCCGCCGCCGCCTCTGCTGCAGCGGCAGCCGCGCCCCCGCCGCTGGGGGCTCCAACGTCGGCTGCAGCAGCAGGCGGGACCGCCGCCGGCACCGCCGCCGGCATCGCCGCCACTGGGGCAGCAGCCGCTAGCGGTGCAGCAGGAGGCCCAGCCGCAGGTGCGGCAGTAGCGGCAGCAGCAACAGCAGGCGGCGGCGGCGGCGGCGGCTGGATCACGCCGGCGGCGCTGCTGTGTGAGGCAGACGAGTGGCGCTGCTGCGCGCTGTTCTGGCTGGTTCGGGCGCCGGAGGCGGAGCGGCACCGCAGCGGCCTGCTGCCGGCGCCGGCGCTGGGGGCGCTGCTGGTGGCGCTGCGGCAGGCGTTGACGGCGGGCGGCGCGCCGCCGCCGCCGGAGGCGGTTGCTGGCGTGGCCAGGTGCGTGTCGTGCGTGTGTGCGTGTTGCGCGTTGCCCCCCGATGTCGCCATGTTTACCCGCGACACCCCCCATCAAACGAGCGGCGAACGCCCTGACCCCGATATGCAAGTGTGCGCATGCGTTAGAAACAAAGCACGTGTGTGCCTGTGTGCGGGCACAGGGTGCTGGCGGCGCTGGTGGGCTCGCTGTCAGTGGACCACGCGCGGCGGCTGCTGTCGGCGTGGCCCGAGGCGGCGGCCGTGGGGCTGCCGCCGCTGCGGCTGACGGCGCTGCACCTGGCCTGCCTGCTGCCGGCGTGGGGCGCCGACGCCGACTCGGTGCGTGGCGGCCGGGCTGCTGATGCACGCGGCCACAGCTCAGCAGCGCGCATACGTCCTATCGACCAGTGTGTCGGAGAAACAAACGGCACGGAGCCGACCTGTGTGTGTTCATTGTTTCCCTCATCGTTCTAGCTCCTGCTCCCACCCCCACGCGCGCACGCACGCAGGGCTCGCTGCTGCGCGGCGCGGTCACGGCGGGGCCCATCGCCGGCCGGCTCATGTCCCGGGTGCCCCAGGTGCGTGGGATGGGGGTGCTCACATCTTTGGTGTCGTGGTGTGGTAGGTATGAATGCGCACATTTATGTGTAAGCATACCGTGTACGTGGATACAGCAGTAGGTGCCTCATGCATTCTGTGGGCGACGGGCGCCGCATGTGTTGCAGTGCCCTGCACCCTGCCCGGGGCATAGCTGGGAGCTACTGCGTACGTAGCCAACACTCGCGTGCGTGTGTGCATGTGTGCGCAGGCGGTAAGGGACGAGGTGCAGCCCTACGCGCCGCCGCCGCCGCCGCCCGCCGCCGCCACCGCTGGCGGCTGCCCTCCCGCGCCCGTCCCTGCCCCCGCCGCCCCCGCCGCCGCCCCTGTCACCTCCGGTGCCCAGTACGGGCGCCGCGGCGGCACGTGGCGGGACCGGCTGGCGCGCCGGTCGCCCTCGTCTAGCGGCGCGGATGAGGGGTCCGACGCCGCGTCTGGCGCGGGCCGGAGCGGGAGCGAGGACGAGAGCGAGGACGGGGAGGGGCAGGGCGGCGCCGCTGGGCCGCTGTCGCCCGGGTGGGACGTGTGGCCCTACCCGCTGCCGGCGGAGCTGTGGCCGGCGGATGAGGCGGCGGGCGAGGGCTCGGACGCTGCAATGCAGCGATGCATGGCCGCGCAGCTGCAGGTGGGTGCGCGTTGTGGGGTGTGTGTAAAACGTGACAACACCGGCGGCGGCATCCCCCGGCGGCTGACTGTGCCCACCAACCTTGCGCCCATCGATCGCCCAACTTGTGTCCGTGTCTGTGTGCCTCGCACACACCATTGGGCACGCTTCTGTTGCCATTGCACAGCGCCCGCCCGCCCGGCGGCCCGCCCGCCCGCCCCCCTTGGCTCCCATCAACACCCACCACCACCACCCGCCCACCCGCCGCACGCACGCACCCGCGCGCAGCTGGTGCACCTGCTTCTGGCCGCGGGGGCGCCGCTGGAGGCGGGTGACGTCAACGGCGCCACGCCGCTCACCTGCGCCGCACTGGCAGCCACGCCGCCGGTGGTGGCGGCGCTGCTGGCCAACGGTCGGTGCCCGCTGCAGCCGCCGCCGTGCCTGTGTGTTAGAGAGCACAAGGGAAAACGTGCTTATGTGTGTGTTAGAGATCACAAAGGAAAACGACAGCAAAGACTGTGCGTGCGCTGCCTCTCCCTTCTATCTTTCCACCGGCAAGCAAATTGCGCCCCCTCACTCCTCACCTCCCGGCACCAAACTGGCACCAAACAGGCGCCTCGCCCACCGCGCAAGCCGCCGCCTTCCGCCTGCCGGTCTGCGACGAGCGCAGCGTGTACGCCCGCTGCACCCGCGCCTCGGCGATCGGGCTCGACTACCTCCTGCTCATGCCGCCGCCGCCGCCCGGTGGCAGTGGCAGTAGCGGTGGCAATGGTGGCGGCAGTAGCGCTGCTGCGGGCGCCGCCAGCACGGGTGCGGCGGCCCAGCGGGATTCGGGCGAGGCGGCTGCGGCGGTGGAGTGGGTGGACGACTCAGCGGAGGCGCGGGCGTGGCGGGCGGCTGAGGCCCGGCGCCACAAGTTCAAGAAATTGTGGGTACTGGAGCCGCTGTTGGATTCGCACACGCCCTAGTAGCGGGAATCACATCAGATCCCATGCGCTCTGGCTTCGACTGAGGCCTGAGCGGACTGACGCCAGCATCGCTCTGCATCAAACCGCACCTTACGCATTACGCCCCCCGCCCCCTTCCCCTCGCGGGCTTGTCCGTTTTCTCCAACGTACACAACACGCCACACACGCACGCTCACGCCCGGGCACACGCTCGGACACACACACACACACACACACACACACACACACACACACACACACACACACACACACACACACAGGGCCGGCCGGCGCTTTGTGCTGACGCCGCTGACGGCGGCGGCGCTGCGCTTCATGCAGCTGCTGCACTTGGACACGCTGCCCGCCTCGCGCGCCTCCGGGCCGCCCGACGCGCGCGGCCGGCCGGCGCGCACCGGCCTGATGGTGACCGACAGCGCCAAGCGCCAGAACCGCTTCAACAGGTGGGGGCGAACGACGCGGCAGGCTGTGTGCATGTGCGTGACGACCGGCGGGGCACAGGGGCGACGCTCGTGTGCACGTACGGTTTCATGCGCCCCCGCCCCACCCCATCCCACCCTCCACATCACACATGACACCCCAACACGCCATCACCGTCACCGTTGTACCGCCCCCCCAATTAATGGTTTGGTTTGGATTAGCTTGGGCTGGAAACTGCGCCCCACACACACCGCCCCCCCCATTAATCATGCATGGACCGACCCCCCCCCCACACACACACGCCAGGGCCGGCGACGGCATCCTGTGGCTGCTGCTGCGCCACGGCCCGCCGCGCCTGGCCGCCGCGGTGCTGCCGCCGCTGCGCGGCACCGACATCGGCCGCCTGGCGGAGGCGGCGCCGCGCACGGCGCTGGTTGTGGCGGAGGACGCGCTGCCGGGTGCGTGGGCGGATGGGCGTGGGCCTGGATGGGTGGGCGGGCGGGGGCCCTGGGTTTGGGAGCGGTCAGTCGGTCATGATGGGAAAGGTTGCGTGTGTGCACGCGTCGTGTGCACACACGCAGAGTATCGCAGCTGCGCCCCAGGTGCACCCACCCTCACCTCCCCTTACCCCTCATCACCACTCTCGCGCCCCGCCCCAAGCGCCCATGCAACCATTGACCCCAACCCTGACCCCCCCCCGCCCCCGTCCACACGCAGGCAACGCCTACCTGTCCTTTGCGGAGCGCGCCGCGCGCGAGGCCTGCGCCACGCTGTCTCCCTTCACCCTGGCCTCCCTGGACTCGGCTGTGGGCAAGGCCGTGCACCTGGCGCTGGACACTGACCCGCGCCGCCAGGGCGGCGGCGGCGGCGCCGCCGCCGGCACCGCCGGCAAGGCGCGCCGCAAAACCGGCGGCGGCGATAAAACCGAAACCGGCGAAACTAAAACCGTGGCGGCGGCGGCGGCGCGCTCGTCCAGTCAGTGGAGCCCGTACGAGGACGAGGTGCTGTACGACCTGGCGCGCTGCGGGCTGTACCCGCTGTTCGCCTCCTCGGAGCTGACTAACGGCGAGAGCTCGCTGCTGCGCATGGCGGCGCAGCTGCTGCAGTTCGCCAACCACATGCGCCTCGGCCGGCGGGCGCTGCTGGCGGCGCACGTGACCCAGTTCCCGCCGCGCTGCCTGCCGCCCGGGAGTACGGCGGCGGCGCCGCCGCCGCCGCTTGCGCTGCCGGCGCCGCCAGGCGCCGCCATCACGGCGGCGGGCGGCGCTGGCGCCGCCGGCGCGGCTGCTGCTGGCGGCGGCGGCGGCGGCAGCGGCGGCGGCGTGGTGGAGGGGTATGTGGAGGCGGCGCTATCGGGCACACTGTCGCTGGCGCACACAGAGGCGCTGCTGGTGCAGAGCTTTGACGCCGCCTGCGCCCTCAGCCAGGCGCGGCGCGCCGTCACCGCGGCGGCCGGCACACCGGCAGCGCCGCCATCAGCCGCCGCCACCTCCGCCGCCGCCGCCGCCTCGGCCGCAGGCGGCGCAGTAGCGCCGCTGGAGCGGGGGCGAGGGCGCAGCGTCACGGCGGGCGGCGGTGGCGGGGGCGGCGGGGGGGACGGGGTGCTGGTGCTGCACACGCAGGACGACCTGGAGTACGGCATGGCGTACGCGCGTGTGGTGCGTGCGTGTGGCTGGCTGGGTGCTGCGTTGGGGGGGCTTGTGGGTGGGTGGGCTTCGAATCGATACGAGCCCAAGCTAAATCAACCTAGACAAGGGACAGGCAAATGCACCACGTGTTACAAACAATCAAGCAGACGGACAAACAAGCCCGCCAAACACGCGCGCGCAATTATATACAGATACCTACGCCGGTTACCGAACTCCGCGCACCTGTGTGTGCCAACCCCCACCGCCACACCCCACCACCGCTGCCCATCGCAGGCCGAGGTGCTGCCGCCCGTGTGCAGTATGCGCTTCGCCATCGGCCACCGCGCGCCGGCGCCCGACCTCACGGTGCGCAAGCTGGCGGGCAGCATATTCAAGATGGTGCGCCAGCTGTGCCACATCAGCCAGACAGAGCTGGCCTGGGTGAGCCGCGTGCGTGCGCGCGTTGGGAGCTTGGGGGTGGGGGTTGGGGGTTGGGGAGGGCCTGTGTGGTGGGCGGGTTACCGGTATGTATTCCCCTGCTCAAGCACGCCCATGCAAAGGGGTGGGCAAGCAGGACCTGCCAAACCAACCGAATCAACAAACCAGATCAACCCAACCTCCCTCCCGCCCTCCTGACTCCCGCCATCCCCCGCCCGCCCTGCCAGACCCGGCTGCCGGGCGGCGTCACGGCCACGCACGCGGACGGTCTGTTTATGCCGCTGGCACCCGGACACCCCGACTGGAGCCCCACAGACCTGTTCAGGTGCGGGCGGAGGTTGCGGTCTTCAGTGCCTGCTCCTTTCCCAACCATCCCTGCACACACCCAACCCCCCCCCCCGGGGACGCCGCGGCGGACAAGCGGACGCCATCGGTCATCGGTACGCACGCCTCCACGCCTGCTGTCTACGTTGCTACGCTTCCATGTACCATCTTTGCAACCCACCACCACCACCATCACCACACACACACAGGCCCAACAAGTTCGGCTTCCGACTCAGCCTGGCCTACACCCGCCGCACCCTCATGGTGGAGCTGCACACGCTGGCGCTCAACCGCGCCGTGCCCATCGCCATCGCCGAGCGCCTCAAGGCGGCGGTAGCAGCAGCAGCAGCGGCGGCTACAGCCGCTGCTACAGCCGACGACGCCGACGACGCCGACGCGGATGGCGGGAATGCGCGGGCAGCAGGAGCGGCGGCGGCGGCTGCCGGTGGCGGCGGCGGTGGTGGCGGCGGCGGCGGCGGCGCGGAGGGGCGGCGGCGGGTGGGCGCGGCGCCGCTGGATCCGCGGTACAGCCGGCTGGACGAGTTCCAGTGCTGGATCCGGAATCCGGATGTGGTGCGCATGGAGCAGGTGCAACACATGGCAGGTGGGTGGTGTGGCGTGGCGTGGCGTGGCGTGGCGTGGCGTAGGGTGATTGCGCGCGGGGGCGGGGCCGCGGCGGGGTGGGGAGGGGGCTGACAGCGGCTGCCGTTAGCAGGGCTGTTGCCGTGGCCATGTGTGCGCCAGCGGACCCGCCCTCCACTTGACTATTTGCTCTGAACTGGTTGCTCTGAACGACCTCTCCCTGTCAAGGTCATCGGCCGCATTCCCACCTGCATTCCCTCCATGCGTCCGATTGCTCCCATGCGCATTCATGGCGTATGCTGTGTGTGCCCTGCCATCGAGTCCCCCGAACGCACACCGAGCCCCCCATTGATGTTCTGGCGCGACTGCTCCTCCATACACTCCTGCCGCCCCCCCACACACACACACTCCCCCCCAGGCCGCATGGAGGAGGCCAGCAAGGCTGTGGGTGGCAACTGGCGGCAGATGCCGGTGCCGCCCTCCTGGTGGATCAGCGGCTGGGTGGACAGGTGGGTGTGGGGGGCGGGCGGGCGGTGGGCGGGGGGGCGGGCCGCGCGTGCCTTTAGAAACACACGGGCAGGGTCCTCCTCTGTGACTTCTGAAACACATGCACGCACGTATTCTCTTCCTTGGGATCTCTGCCGCATACACACCCCAAGCACATCCAAGCACACACGCACGTGCCCAAAACCCACACACACACGGCGCCTCACAACAGGTTCCTGCGGCTGTACGTGTTGGACGCGGTGCGCAAGGGCAAGGAGCTGGAGGCGGCGGGGCTGCACGCGCTGTTCGACCCGGCCGTGGCGGTGCGTGTCGTGGAGGGGTTGTGTGTGTGTGGGGGGGGGGGCTGCAGTTACTAGCCCAAGCTAAACCACCCCAAACCAGGGGCAGGGAGGGGTGCCGGGAGAAGTTGTGGTGGTGTGCCGGGTGATAGCGCAGCGCCACACATGAGTGCGCCAACTGCCTGGGGGGGGGGGGGGGTACAAGGTTGTTTGGAAAGCCGGTACAGGATGCACCGGCGGGAAGAGCTGAGGGTGGGGGTTTGCATCCCATCGCGAATGCCGGGCGCTGCTCGACGCGCATGGGTGTCGATCGCCGAATGCTGTGTGTCAGGGCCCACATGCGCCGCCCGCAGCGGCCCTGGAGCGCCACCCCTCTCACCCACCCATGTGGCCGCGCACCTCGCACGTCCGCAGGCCCCCTGGCTGCCGGAGCCGCCGCGCAAGGGCCGCAAGAGCCGCCGGCGGACGAAGGCCGGCGGCGCGGATGACGCCGACGGCGGCCCCGGCCCCGGTGGCCTCACCGCGGCCGAGGCGGAGGCGGAGGCGCCGCCGCCGCCGCCGGGTGTGGGCGGCAGCGCGCCCTGGCGGCGCACCGAGGTTGAGCTGTTCGGCACGGTGCTGGCGCTCGTGCAGTCGCCGCTGGTGAGCTTGCTTTGCGGGGGCTGCTGAGCCTGCGGTAGAGCTGGGCTTGCGGCAGTTCACGCATCACGTGTAGCGCACCTCGCGGCGGCACCACACCGCCGCCTCACCCGCCTGACACGGTAGCCGCAGCCTCACTCAATCACGCAGCCCCAACGTACGCAAACCGCGCGTACCGCGTAACAACGCACCCGCACGTACCGCGCTAGAGTCACGACTGCCGTATTGCACGCCCCCGTCCCCTCCACGTCGCCGCATCCCACCCTTCCCACCTGCTCTGCAGACGGCGGGCGGCTTTGACGGCAGCGACGACGAGGACGAGGAGGGCGGCGCCGCCGCGCAGCTGCCCGACGCCACCGGCCGGCTCTCCAGCCCCCGGGCGTGGGGGCGCGTGGTCAAGGTAGGGCGGTGGGCATAGGCGTGTGCGTGTGTGGGAGGGTGGGCGCGGGCGCGGGCGCGGGCGCGGGCGCGGGCGCGGGCGCGGGCGCGGGCGCGGGCGCGGGCGGGCGCATGGGCGCGGGCGTGGGCGTGGGCGTGTGTGGGTGTGGTGGTGGTGGGGTGCAAGGATGTTTGGAAAGCGTTACAGGATGCACTGAAGACTGCGTCTCGAAGTCGTTACCGAAGTGAACGGCCGTGGCCGGGCGGCCGCGCGCCAGCTCGCTGTGCCTCCGTGAAGCTGATCGTACCCAGGCTACTATTACAAGCGCGGGCGCATGTGCGCGTAGCTTTGGGGTGGGGTGGGGTGGATGGGGGTAGTCATTTCCAATTCCCAAATCAACAATTCTGGAAAGGACAGAGCGCGGGTGTTGCATGCGAGCGGTTCGTCGATATGCTTCGGCCCTCCCTCGTCCCCCCCCCCCTAACGCCCACCCACCCCTTGGCACTCCTCACCCTACCTCTCTGCCGCAAACTGCACTTGCCTATCCCTTGTCTAGTTTAGCTTGGTTTGAATTGGGCTGGCGTTCACAAACCCCTACCTCTTGCAACCAGGCCCTGAACAAGTACGGTAGCAAGGCGCTGGCGGGCGGCCTGGGCGACGCCGGCGGCGAGCAGCCCGACCGCTGCTGCGTGGTGTTCACAGCCATGTGGAACAAGATGGCGCAAAAGTGAGGAGCGTGTGATTGTGTGGCTGTGTGTGGCTGTGTGGCTTGTGACTGTGTGTTAGATAACACGAGAGAGACAACACGCAGACTGTGCATGCACTGCGGTGCGTCGGTGGCTGTGTGTGTATTACTGTGTTAGAGAGCACAAGGAAATGTGAATGCGCTGCTTGAATGCACCGCACCCCGCTCGCCGCACGCCGCAGGGCGGGCTGGCCGGCTCGCAGCACTCTGGAGGTCATGGTGAGCGGCGGCGGGGGGGGGGGGCAGAGGTGGCGGCGGGTGTGGCGGCGGCGGGTTGGGTGGGTGGGTGGGTGGGTGGGGTGGGGTGGGGGTAGTGGCGGGTTGGGCGTTTGACTGGCAGCCCTCATTGATGCATGTGGCGAGCAATCGTCACATGACACATACCCGCGGGCGGGCGCAGCACACACATACACATACACACACGCCCCCCACGCACTGAACCCCAACCCCCGCGGTGCAGGCCATGGTCTCCCGCATCACGCGGCTGGCCTGTTGCGAGTACGACACCCAGTGGGAGGCGTCGCTGCAGGTGGGCGCGCGCGTGTGTGAGTGTGTGAGGGGGGTTGTGAATACCATCCCAAGCTCAACAAAGCTGAACTAGACAAGGGACAGGCAAGTGCAACAGCGGATATACAGAGCAGAATAATACTCGTGGGGGGTGCATGTGTGAGCGTGTGGGGCTGGGTGGGGCTGGCCGGGCAGGGTGGGGCTGGGGTCGTGGAAGGGGCCTGACAGCATGCAACCAGCCCGGTAGGGATTCGTTTGGGCCCGGACCTGTGGGCCTGCTCCATGTTCGCGCAGAATCACGCACACCCGCAAACCCGCCCCGCGCCGCCCCTCGGCCCCTGCCCCCGCACCGCCCCCCCTGCAGGTGATGATGGGTCTGCTGGGGTCGGGCGAGGTGTCGCCGGAGCTGCGGCGGGAGGTGGAGGGCAAGCTCCTCAGGTGCGGGCGTGTGCGTGTGCGTGTGTGTGCGTGTGTGTGCGTGTGTTCTGGGGTGGGACGGGGAGGGCGGGCGTGCGGGGCTGGAGGTCCGCGTGCCTGGCCCGCCCCGCCCACCCGGCCCCATCCTTGCATCCTTGTTTTTGTTTAGGTTGGGCTGGCGCACAAGCCCCCACCCGCCCCCCCCCAACCACCTACGCCACTACACTTCTATGTACCATCTTTGCAACACCCCCACCCACCCGCCCACCCGCCCACCTGCCCACCTACCCACCCACCCGCCCGCCCGGCGCAGCCTGGCCTCTGACGGCGCCTTCCTGCGGCGGCTGGTGTGGGGAATGTGCCGCGGCCGCCGCAGCGAGGCGCGCTGCGTGGCGCTGCTGTCGGGCGTGGTGGAGTTCCAGCCGGGGCTGCTGGCGGCG
This sequence comes from Chlamydomonas incerta, assembly GCA_016834605.1. Taxonomy (NCBI): domain Eukaryota; kingdom Viridiplantae; phylum Chlorophyta; class Chlorophyceae; order Chlamydomonadales; family Chlamydomonadaceae; genus Chlamydomonas; species Chlamydomonas incerta. The sequence goes on from JAEHOC010000013.1 coordinate 1,886,315, forward strand.
CTGGCGGCGCACGAGGCGGCGCGGGAGGGCGGCGAGGCGGCGTGGGCGGCGCGCGAGGAGGCGGCGTGCTGGGCGGTGGCGGCGGGGCCGGCGCTGGCGGTGGGTGGGTGGGTGGGTGGGTGGGTGGGTTGGGTGGGTGGGTGGGTGGGTGGGTGGGTGGGTGGGTGGGTGGGTGGGTGGGTGGGTGGGTGGGTGGGTGGGTGGGTGGGTGGGTGGGTGGGTGGGTGGGTGGGTGGGTGGGTGGGTGGGTGGGAGTCAGGGGCTGCCAGTCAGGCGGCCGAGTAGTTTTGTAAGTGTCAGGTTCAGAAGAAGGCGTTGATTGCGGACGGCTCAAGCCGGGTGCTCCCTGCGTGACCGTGTGTGTTTGTAGCCATGGCGTGCACAATTACACGGCGGCCTAACCGAGTGTGGGCGCCTGTGTGCGTCATGGCATGCGACGGCAGGGCATGGCTCCGGAGCGGCTGGCGGCGCTGCTGGCGGCGCAGCACGGCCTGGCGGCGCCGCCGCACGTGCTGCCGTACAGTGCCGCCGCCACCGGGCTACCGTCACTGGCGGCGGAGCTGAAAAAGGCGGCGGCAGCGGCTGCCGCGGCGGCGGCGGCGGCGGATGCGGAGCAGAGCTCATCCGCTCATGGCGGCGCCGGCGGCGCGGGTGCGGAGGCTGAGGGGCCGCGTCGGCACATGATGTATGTGCGGTTTGACACGCGCGCGGAGCTGGAGCGGGCGGTGGCGGCGCCGCTGCTGGTGCGGGCGGGCGACGCGCAGGCGGACGGCGGGCAGGTGAGAGCGGGCGAGGCACGTGCGTGGTGGGGCTGCGGTCAGGGGGGTCAGGCGCGATGGGGGCGTGTGGGGGCTACGCAACATGACGTGATACTGTTGTACGGATGTCCGGGGGACAGGGGTCAGGGGCGGGGCACCCATTCGGGCGCCCCACTTGCCCAGACACCCCTACCTCCTTAGAACACGCCCCGTTGCGATATTTATTTATTTATTTATTTATTTATTTATTTATTTATTTATTGTACGGATGTCGTGGTAGGGGTAATCGAAGATCTCTAAGACATCTCCCGCTGTATCCTGTGCATTGCGCACCAGCGCCCGCGTCCAATACTCAGCGAGCCCCCCCCCCCCGCCACCTACCTCACTGCACCCTCAGAAACGCAAGCACGCCTCCCGGCCCGGCACCGCCGCCTCCCGCGCCTCCGCCCCCGCCCCCGCCTCCACCCCTGCATCCGCCGCCACCTCATCCGTGGTGGCGCTGCTGCCGGTGGCGGCGTGGGAGGCGGGCGCCGTGCCGCCGGCGCGCCTGCCCGGCCGCGAGGAGGAGGAGGCGGCCGGCGGCGGCGGTGGCGGCGGCGGCGGCGGCAGCGGCGGCGGCGGCGGCGTGCGCGTGCTGTCGTTCTTTGAGCTGGTGTTCCGGCGCCTGCCCAGTGGGTTGTCGGGGCGCGACCCGCACGCGGGCGGCACGCTGTGGGGTGCGGGCCTGCGCGCGGTGCTGCTGCTGCGGCGGCCCGCGGAGACCAGGTGCGGGCGGGCGGCGCCGGGCGGTGGCGGGCGGCGGCGGGTGGGGCGGGCGGGGGAGGGAGGTTTGCCCAGGCATGACTAGTTGGGGGTGGTGGGGATGGGCGGGGTAGTCCATTCTGAATCCTCGACCACTGGAGTGGTCACCGTGTCAAGCACCCTGGCCCCGCCCCTGCCCCCGCTCCCGCACCGCGGCCCGGCACACGCAGGTGGTCGCCCTGGCGCGGCGGCGTGGACGTGGGCGAGGAGGCGGGCGTGGTGGGGCCGGTGTTCGACGCGCACGCCACCGCGCCGCTGCCGAGGAACTGGATGCAGGTGGGCGGGCCGCCCGCTCCCGCCCCCGCTCCCGCCTGCTGCTGCCGCAGGCTTCCCCGCGGCTGCGGGCCCCCCTGCTGCCGCAGGCTCCCGCAGGCTCCCCTGCTGACCTCTGCTGGCTGCTGATACACTGGCGCCATCCCACACCGCACATGGCTCCCTGTGCAGTCAGCTGTTCAGCATTCAACATCTTGTGTGACCGCCGCGATAAGACGCGCACGCGCACGCACACGCACGCACACAAAACAACGCACATGCTTGTGTCCCGCTCTTTCCCCTTCCTTTCCACCCCACGCCCCCCCCCAGGAGCTGGACGCCAATGACAATGGGCTGGTGACGTACCGCGAGTTCCTGCTCGCCTACCTGCGCCATAGGGCGGGTGAGGGGGTGGGGTGGGGTGGGGTGGAGGAATTGCAAGGATGCTTAGAAAAGCGGTACAGGATGCACTGAAGACTGCGTCGTTACCGAAGCGAGCGGCCGCCCGGGGGGGGGGGGCGGGGGCCGAGATGCAGGCGGGGCGGGTGTCGTGGCCAGCCAAAGGGGATAGGGGTGTGTGTGTAAACACCAGCCCAATCTAAACCAAGCTAAACATACCCGAAGATATAATCTGGGGCAGCCAGAGACTGGCAGCTAGAGACTGGCAGCCAGAGACACCTGGGCACACACACCAGCTGCATGCCCCGCGCTGCAGGTGACTTCTTGGGCGGCGGCATCAGGGGCGCCCCTGCTCCTGGGGCTTCAGCTGCCACGGGCGCTGCTACAGCGGCAGCTGGCCCTAGTCCACCGCCTTTGGCGGCGCTCCCCGGTGGCGGCTCACTCGCGGTCGCCGCCGCCGCCAGCACCCATCAGGCGCCCACGGTGGCGGCTGGGGGCGCTGGAAGCGCTGCCGGCACTGGCGGCGGCGCGGCCGGGCCCCCGCGGCCGCCTGGCGCGTCCGCCTGGCAGCGGGCGGCCGACGTGGTGCAGGGGCAGCTGTCGCAGGCGTTCTGGGACCGGGGCCAGGCGCTGAGGCGGCTGAGGTGGGTGGGTGGGACTAGAGGGTGGGGGTTGCGGATTCTACGACCGGCTTACACTGTAACTCAGCTGATACTCTGGTCGGTGGACTCCACACGCATACACGTGCGCTCCTACCTTCACACACGCTCACGCGCACTCGCACAGGGAGAACCAGGCGGAGCTGCAGAAGACCGCAAGACAGGTGTGTGCGGGCGGGCTAGACACGTCTGTACGGGGGTTGTGAAGGGCAGCTCTGCCAGGCGTACGCGCGAGCGCATGCCACAGCCTATCTGCGCCTCAGCGGCACCGAATGCGCGGTGGCGTGGACAGCCGCACGTACCAGCGTGCCAGACGACTGGCCGGCCGACCAACCGCCCCTCCCGCCTCTGCCTGCCTCTGCCCCTCTGCCTCCCCCAGCGCGCGCTGTTGGCCGCCGAGCGCCGCCACTCCGTCACCGCCAGCGCCCGCAGCGCCGGCGGCAGCCGCTCCATGCGCGGCGGCTCGCAGCGGCAGTCGCAGCGCGGCGGCGGCGGGCTGGCGGCGGTGCGGGCGCTGGGCGCGAAGGCCCTGGGCGCGCTGGGCGCTGGTGAGGACTTCCGGTACTCTTGCGCGCGCAACCTCCTAAACCCCCCGCCCCACCCCACACACGCACGAATATTTCTCCTGCACCCGACGTGACGCTAGGGTGCTTGGTTGGGACATTCCTGCCTTGTGCCGCTGCTTCCGCGACCGCGCGCCTCTCCGGCTGCAGGCGGAGTGGGCGTCGCGGACGCGTACGGCGGCGGCGCCGCCGGGGCGCGGGGCGGCGGCGGCGGCGGCTTCTGGGTGCCGAGCGTGTGCCTGGCGGGCCTGGACTGCGTGGCGGCCGAGGAGGTGTGCGAGGTGCAGCGCTGCGCCTGGGTGGCGTACGGCAACCTGCGGACCGCTGCCAGGTGCGCGTGTGCGCTGTGCTGTGTTTTCGCAATTGTGTATGTTGATGATTTGAGATAGACTATGAAACGTTTGAAACAGGTTTGTTTAGTTCTGTTGCGGCTGCGCATCCTCACTCGATTGCGACAGGTACCTTGTGGCGTCAGACGCCGCGGGGGCCGTCGCCGCCGCCGCCAGCGGCGCCGCCGGCCCCTCCACCGCCCCATCCGCCTCCCCAGCAAACCGCGGCCCCCTGCTGGGCGAGGCCTGGCAGGCGGCGGAGCGGGCCGCGCTGCAGTCCGTGCTGCGCGGCCTGCAGCGGCCAGCCGACCTCTTCGGCAGTAGCAGCAGCAGCGGCGGCTGTAGCAGCGACACGCCTGCGGCGGGCCCAGCCGCCGCCGCAGCAGCAGCAGCCGAGGGTGGCGGCGCCGCCGCCGGAGGCGCTGCCGCCAGCGGGGCGGCGGCGGCGGCGGGTGCGAGGTCGTGGCTGCAGCTGCTGGCAGGGGTGCCGGCACCAACAGCCGCTGCGGCCGCCCCTGCTGCTGCGGCAGGGGCGGCAGCACCTGCTGCAACAGCGGAGGGCGCAGGTGGCGGGGCCGGGGGCGCCGGGGCAGCGGCGGCTTCAGCAGGCCCGGCCCCCGACAAGGCTGCCGCCAGGTGCGTACGTACGAGGCGGACAGTCCTGCTGCGGTGTAGGTGGATTTTGAATCCAATGTTCAAACCCCTGATGCCCCGCACGCCTGGACGCTACTGACTAAGTTCCAAGGCGGAATGGCGCTTTGAGATCGCAGCCGGCAGCACGGCCGTGAGCAATGTCCTGTCGATCATCTAGCTACCACGCCTTAACCCGTACGCCCGGCCCGGCCCGGCCCCAACTGTTAACACACACCGCAGCTCCCCGCGCGACGCCGCGCTGCTCGAGCTGCTGCTGGACCTGGCGGCTGCTACTGCCGGCCGCGACAGCGCCGCCTCTGCCGCAGCCTCTGCTACAGCCGCGGCGGGCTACGTGGGCTGCAGCCCCAGCTGGGCGGCACGCGGCGTGCACGGCGACCTGGTGGACGAGGGCGATTACGAGGCGGTGGGGCCGCTGGCGGGCGGCGTGTGCCGGCTGCTGCGGGGCCGCACGCTGGCTTCGGCGGCGGTGCAGGTGGGCAGGCAGGCGCACAGCAGGGTGCGGTGGGACTTTGGGGGCATGGGTGGTGTAGGGCGCAGGTGGTGCTGTCTGGCCTGCTGCTACACTTAACGCACCACCCTACCCTGCAATCCCCCATAAGCAACACATCAGCATGAATCAAAATCGAATCACATCACATGACACCACGCCACAGGTGGGCATGGACGCCGCGGCGCAGCTGGCCTCGGGCGCCGGCAGCGCGGCGCTGGCCACCGCGGCAGCGGCGGCGCTGCGTGACGGGCTGCCGCCGCCGCGCGGCGGCTGTGACGCGGTGTTTGCGGCCGCCGCGCTCAAGCTGGCGGCGGAGGAGGTGTGGGGGTTCGTGGTGGACATGCAGGTGCGTGCGACTGGGCTTTTGGAGGGGTGGGCGGGTGGGCTTGGGGTGGTTAGGCGTTGGGCGATGGCTAGACGGTGGCTACTTGTTGTACAGCTCCCAGGCATCGAATCCATCTCCTACCACCTACCAGCCAACCCCGCCCGGTTCGGTCCGCTCCGGTTCCGCCCGGTCCGTCCCTTGGCCTGCTGCTCCTGCCGCCGCTGCCGCCCCGACCACCGCTGCTACTGACGCCTCTATGCCGCCTCTGCTACTGCCTCTGCTACTGCCACTGCTGCTACTGCCGCTGCTGCTCCCCACAGGCGCTGGTGGACGGCGTGATCAGTCCGCTGGTGGCGGCGGCGGACCAGTCGCTCCCGGTCATCGGCCGCGACTCCATCACCGCCATTTTCGGCGAAACCAACATCGAGCTCATACTGGGTGCGTGCAGCGCGGGCAGCGCGTGCAACCCAGCTGTGGTACCTGAGATGCGCAGTGCTCTCTAACACACGTTGCTGGGCGGGCTTCGTTCCGTTTGTTTCCCTAACACACGTCGCTCTTTCTTCCCTCCGACCACACAAATGTAACACGCACACGCACACGCACACGCACACGCACACGCACACGCACACGCACACGCACACGCACACGCACACGCACACGCACACGCACACGCACACGCACACGCACACGCACACGCACGCAGAGTACGAGGTGGAGCTGCTGAAGCTGCTCACGCGCGGCTGGGCGGCCTCCACCACCGCCGCGCTGGTGGTGCCCTCCGCCGCCGGCCCCGCGCAGTACCTGCTTGGCAGCGTGCAGCGCCGCATGGCCGCGTCGCGCCTGCGCGGCTGGCGCGGCGACTTCCCGCCCTGCGCGGAGCAGGTGCGTGGGTGCGTGCGTGCTCGCGGGGCCGGCTCCGCACCGTACTGGGCTCGCGCCGCGCGCGCGCGTGTGTGTGATGATTCTGGGTATACTGGGCGATGCGGATGCACATGTACGTGGCAGCTTGCGACAGGAAACGGCCGCTGCCCTCACTCTCACAATCTCCACTCCCGCTCCCTCCTCCGCCCCCGCGGCCGCCCCCACCGCCACTCCACCGCCCCCCACCACCGCTCCATCGCCCGCCGCCACCGCAGCTGGGCATCGACCCGCTGTCGGCGGGGGTGCAGGTGCGGCCGCTGCTGGCGGCGCCGCCCGAGGACGGCGCGGCGGACCCGGTGTCGGGCGGCCCGGCCGCCGCGGCCGCGCTGGGCGGCGAGGTGCTGGAGCTGCTGGGGCGGCTGGCCACTGCCTACAGCCGCTACCTGGACCGGCTGGATGGCGCGCTGCAGGTGCGGGGCTGTGTGTGGGAGTGTGGGGTTGGGTGTGGGGATGGGGGGTGGGGTAGTTTATTCCAGAAACCGAAGCGAATCGACCAAGTGGGGATGGATGGATGAGCATGCGCGCCGGAAACTTGCTAAAGCATCGAACTGCATTGGGGGATGGAGTGTATGGAGTGTATGGTTGGATGGATGCGCATGCGCGCTGTCGGTCGGTCGGTTGGTCGGACGGGGTTGTGAATGTCTTGCCTGACTGTCCCGGCGCCGCCGCAGGAGCTGCTGGAGTGCCTGGAGAGCGATGAGAAGGGCACCTTCACCGCCCTGCTGCGCCGCTTCGCCCGGCCCGTCAAGGCCAAGACGCGCCGGCAGCAGACCGCCGCGCCGCCGGCCGCCGACGCGGGCGACGCGGCCGAGGGGGGCAGCGGCAGTAGCGGCAGTAGCAGCAGCGGCAGCAGCAGCGGCAGCAGTGAAGATGAAGGTGGGGACGATCAACCCCCGGCAGCAGGTGGTGATGCAGGCGACGACGACAGTGGCAGCCGGCGGCGGCGGAGCCGGGCGGCGGCCAAGGCCAAGGCCCAAAAGGCCAAGGCGCGGGCGGCCAAGGCGCGGTTCGCGGACGCCGAGGCCAAGCGGCTGGAGCACCCGCGGCACCACCACGTGCGGCCGCTGCTGAGCGTGCGGCAGCTGGCGAGGTGCGTGAGAGGACCGCGCCGCAGGGCTAGTTGCTAGCTGCTGTGGCTACTGCCGTGGGTACTGCTGCAGCGACATGGTTGCTGAGAGGGCCGTGGATGGAGCGAGCGAAGCCGGCTTATTGCGGGCGGACGGGCTGGCTGGCTGCATCCGTCCTGCCGTTTCCTCCTTAACTTCTACAATCGAAACTACGGCATACTTACCGGTGTGCAGGTACGGCCCCGGTGCCGAGCTGGAGGCGTGCCTGCGCAAGCCCGCCGCCCACCTGCCGGCCCTGGCCTTCCTAGCCACACTGTGCAGGTGTGTGTGCGTGCAGGTCGTGTGGTGTGGAGGAAGGGGTGGCGTTTCGGGGATTGGCGTGGCGGGAAGGTGGCTTGCACGAGGTCTAAGGGCAGCCGTATGCAGCAACTGGCCCGCTGAGGCTTATGATTGGCCCGTTGCGGCTCCTTTCGCCGCATCCGCCTCCACTGCTGCTGCTGACGTCATCCTGACCCTGCCTCTCACTACGCCACCACACCACCACCACCACCAGGTCCCTCACCGCCGCGGCCGAGGGCGCCGAGGACGAGAGCGGCGGCGGAGGCGGCGGCGCCAACAGCACCGGTCCGCCAGCCGGCGGACCACTTTCCGGCGGCGCCGCAGCCACCGCCGCTGCCGACGGCACCGACGCCGCCGTCGCCGGCAAGTCCACAGCCATCGTCAAGGCCCCGCCGAACGGCACAGCCGCCGCCGCAGGCGGCGGCGGCAGCGGCGGCGGCGCCGCCGGCGCCGGAGGCGGCCTGTCCGGCGCCCTGCGGCCGCTGTTGCGGGGCGTGTGGCAGCGGCTGGCCTCCGGCGGGCGACTGGCGCGGGTGCTGCCGCTGGGGCTGGGGGAGATACACCCACTGCTGCAGGTGGGGCCGGCGTCGCCCGCGCCCGGCGGCGCACCGCGCGCCGCCTCCGCAGAGCACCGCGTGCTGCTGCGAGCCATCGGCGCCGGGCTGGCGGCGGAGGAGGGCCGCGGCGGAGCAGCTGGCGGAGGCGGTGGTGGTGGCGGTGGTGCGCTGGGCGGGCCGTCTGGCGGCGGCGGCGGCGGCGGCGGCGCCACGTTTGCGGACCGGCTGAATGCGTGGATGGAGCGCAACCTACTGTCGGGTGAGGGGAGTGAGCAGGCCTGTCGGCTGCTACTGCCACTGCACCGCTACTGCCACTGCACCGCTACTGCCACTGCACTGCTACTGCCACTGCACTGCTACTGCCACTGCACTGCTACTGCCACTGCACTGCTACTGCCACTGCACTGCTACTGCCACTGCACTGCTACTGCCACTGCACTGCTACTGCCACGGTCGTGATCTGCACACATGTTTCCGCACTGTGCCACAACACGCAATCGACCGCGCACAGCCGCACCCCCTCACGCACACCTTTCCAACACTCTTCCATCATTATCTCCCGCGCGCTCACCACCGGCCACCCCTGCACACATGCACTTGTGCTCTCTGACACACACTCATGCACAGGCGGCGCCGCCTCTCGCGTGCTTCTGGCCGTGTGCACAGCGCTCGCCTGCCTCACCTGGCGCGTGGTGCCGCTGCTGGCGGAGCGCCGCCGCTACCTGCGAGAGCTGGCCGCCGCCCACAACCTGCTGCGGCACCGGCGGGTGAGCGATGACGCATGGCGCCCACCTGCCTGCCGGGCTGGCTTGCTGGTTTGGATCGATTGCTGGTACAGTGGGGGCGCATCCCCATGGGCCTGGCTGCTACGAAAGAATGCATTGAGTCCTCTCCGTCTGAAGCCTTTGGCTCCCCTGCCCACCTGCTCGCCCCCGTCATACCACACCATTACACCACTAATGAATGTACCAGCCCACACGCACGTCCGTCGTGGTTATTGTTTGCTGCACACGCCCCTGCCCCCCCCCCCCCCCACCACCAGGTGGTGCTGGCGCTGGAGCGGGCCATCAACCTGCGCCCCGACGACGACGACGAGTTGGAGGCGGAGCTGGTGGAGCTGCACGGCGCCATCGCCCGGGGCGTGCGGGAGGCGGCGGCGGTGCGTTGCATTGCATTGCATGCGTGCGTGCATGTTCGAGAGCACACTATAGCGTGTGTGTGGGGGGGGCGTGTGTACGCGTGTTCCGCACTCCCCACTCCGCTTCCGCCCTCCCCCACCACCATGCACCTGCTCCTGCTCCCACCCTCCCACTCCTTGCCGTACTACATGCCATGCCGCCATGCATGCCGTGCCGTACGGCACCCCACAGGAGATGGAGATCGGCGACCCCGACCCCGACAAGGTGTCCCCAATGAACCTCAACGCGCGCTTCTGGGCCGCGCGCGGCCCGCGCCGCGTGCGCGACCTGGCGCCGCTGCGCGCCGCGCTGGCGGCGGCGGAGGCAGCCACGCTGCACAGCACCTTTGCCGGCGCGCGCCTGCTCAGCAACGCGCGCCGCTGCGCCGCGCGCATGGAGACGGCGGCGGCGCGCAGCGCCGCCGGCGCCGCGCCGGCGGCGGGCGCGGGCGGCGGCGGCGGCCGGGGCGGGAAGGGCGGCGGCGGTGGGGGTGGGGGAGGAGGTGGCGGCGGGCCGGGGGAGGAGTCAGATGAGGCGGAGGCGTTCCTGGATGCGCTGGCGGGCGCGCCCGCAGCTGCGGCCGCCGCCGCGAAGCGGGACAAGGCCAAGCGGAAGGCAGCGGCGGCGGGGGCCATTGCGCCGGCGCCAGCGGCGAAGCCGGCGGCCGCCGCCGCCGCGGCTGCGACCGGTGGCAAGCCTGCTGACTCTGGGGATGCAGCTGACGACGACAAGCAGCAGCCGGCGGCCGGCAAGGCGGCCGGCGATGGCACCGGTGGCGGCGCGGCCGACAAGCCGACGACGGTGGCGGCTGGGGGCGAGGTGGTGACTGCGACAGCGGCGGCGGACGGTACTGCTACTGCCGCCGTCGCCGCCGGCAACACAGCTCGCAGCATCGGGCTAGCCCGGCTCTTCGGCAGCAAGGCCACGCAGGCCTGGGGCATCGGCGGCGGCGGCGGCGGCGGCGCCACGAGCGGCGGCGTGGGCGCCATGGCGGCGGCGGCGCGGGCGGTGGCTAACGCCAAGAAGTTCGGCGCGGTGCTGCGGCGGGCGGTGCGGCGGCGCGAGCACGCACGGCGGCGGTGGGACAAGACCCTGTACCTGGTGATGCAGGTGTGTGGGGTGGGTGGGTAGATGAGTGGGTGTTGCTTTTGCTTGCTTTGCCAAACCGAGTCAGGCACCTCAGCCGCGTTTGAGCCGCTACGCGCTTGAACCCCGCCCGGGCCACACGCACAAGCCCACACAAACCCATGCACACGCCCCCACACACGCGCGCAGTCGGGCGCGCTGGAGGAGTCGCTGCTGGCGCGGCAGCACCGCGAGGCGGTGGCGGCGCTGCGGCGGGGCGCGGCGCTGGCGGCGTGGCGGCAGCTGCGGGGCGTGTGGGACGACCTGCTGATGGTGCGTGTGGGCGTTTGGGTGGGCGTGTGGGGCGGGTGTGAATGTGCTAAACCCAGCCCAAGCCAAAGGGGCGGGGTTCGGGTGTGTGCGTAAGACCCCAAGACTGTGTTCAGGCATGCATACGGGTTGAGGTGACTGGCGGCGCACGCACGCATCCGACCGTGACGCTGTTGACGGCGTTGCGCCAAGGGCTGTCTTCACACGCTTGCATGTGCTCACACACATGCACCCACACCTAACACCTATCACACAACAAAACTTGGCTTTGTTGTCCGTCTTGCTGTTGCTGTGGCTGTTGCTGCCATTAACCCAACACGCGCAGGTGTTTGGCGCCGTGGCGTTCCGGGACGTGGGCCGCGCCTTCGCGCCGCTCATGGCTGCCTTCCTCATGCTCTACCCGCTGCTGGTCATGGCGGTGGCGCTGGCGGTGAGCGGGGTGGGGGGCGGGGCCCGCTGCGGCCTGCGCCTGCTGTGCTTCGGGCATGCTGCTGCTTCATCGAGCCCAGGGCGTGCAGGCGCCCATCGTCGCCGTACCTCTCGTCGCATCCCGCTCCCACCCATGCGCACCCACGCGCACCCGCTCCTGCCCACACTCCCCACCTGCCACACCCCAAACCCACACGCCACGCCCCCCGGCAGATCGCTCCCTCCACCCCCCGCGGCCGCGGCGTGATGGGCGGCCTGGTGGGCGGCTACTGCCTGGCGGGCTTCGGCGCCATGGCGGCGGCAGTAGCACAGCTGCGCCGCGACCCCAGCCAGCTCAAGGTGTACCGCCCCTCCGACACCATCCGCTTCCCCAACTTCAGAAAGGGCACCGCGCTGGCGTCCTGGAAGGTGTGTGCGTGCGCAGATCGTGCTGGTCACGTGCTGCTCGCGTCAATTCGTGGTAGTCGTGCCAATCGTGTCAAGCGTGCTTCCCGCTTCGTGTGTCTTCGCCTTGTCGTGTCTGTGTACCCAGCCCCAGTCCCGGTCCCGATCCCCACTCCATCCCAACGCCCATCTCTGTCCACACGCCTCCACACACCTCCACACACCTCCACACACCTTCACACCCTGCCCCCCCTCTCCCACACACCCCACCCCGCAACCCTGCCCCCCCCCAGGCGCACTGGGTCAACGTGTTCGCGCTGTTCACGCTCGTCCTGGAGTTCTGGCAGCTGTGCGCCTTCAGCTACCAGCGCCGCGTGCCCTACCCGCGCGCCTCGCTGCTCAAGCGCCTCTTCCCCTGGGCGCTGCTGGACCTGGGGCCGGCCGCCTACTTCCTGCAGGTGGCGGCGCTCATCGCCTTCATGGTGCGGGGGTGGCGTGTGTGGTGGCGTGGGGCGTAGGGGTGGGGATGGGTGGGGATGGTGTGGTGGTGTGGTGGAGGTTGGAGTGGGGGTAGGTGTGCTGTGGGTGGGATACTGGGTGGTTGTAGGTGGCGATGGTCAGTAACACGCTCACACACCCGCCCCATCTCCCCCACCCCTCACCTCCGCCCGTGCAGGTGGCCTGGATCGCGGTGTTCTTCCCGCAGACGCCCGCCGCCGCCAAGCGCCTCATCATGCCCTTCCTGGGCCAGGCCGCCTACCTCACCATCACCTCCGGCCTGCTGTCGCAGCTGGACTGCCGCCTGGCGGACGGCGCGCTGGTGCGCAACCCCGACCTCACCTGCTGGACGCAGCCGCAGCACCTGGCGGGTGCGGGGCGGGGGCGGGGTGGCTGGCTGGCTGGGGGCGTGATGCGGGTTGCGCGAGTGTGATACGGGTGTGCGGTGTGCATGGGCGTGTGCTGCGGCGGATGTGCGAGTGCCGGTGCCGCACACGTCGGGTATTGTCCACTCGCAGCAACAGCAACCTAAGCCATTACTTTCCCTCTGCCCCGCCTGCCCCGCCTGCCCCCTCGCTCACCCCGCCGCGCCCCTCAGGCGCGGTGGCGGCGCTGACGGCTCTGGGGCTGTACGTGCCGCGGGCCACACTCACGCCCTTCGAGGTGCGTGCGCGCGCGCAGGCATACACGTGCGTGCACTAGCCTCACACAGTCACACAGCCACACACCCGGCCCCGCCACCCACACCGCCACCCGCCACCCCTGTCTAGTCAGGTTGGTTTAGCTTGGGCTGGCATTCACAACCCCGCCACCCACCCCGCCCCCCCACACACCCCACACACACCCCAGGTGTTCTTCCCCTCGGACAACCTGGACATAAAGTACCGCGGCCTGTACGTGCGCGTGGTGCAGCTGCTGCGGCTGGGCATGGCCGGCTACAACCTGTTCTTCGCCAACAGCTACCCGCTCACGGTGGGGCCGAGGGGCGGTTCGGGTGTGGGGGTGGGGGTTGTGAACACCAGGCCAATCTAAACCAAGCTAACCTAGACGAGGGACAGGCAAGTGTAATTGGGGGGTGGGGGTGGGGCGGAAGGGGGTGGCGGGAAAGGGGTGAGGGAGGCGGGGGGTGGGGGCCAGGAAAGAGGAGGGCGCTGTGTGGAGGACGGACATTGCTTGCCTGGTGTGCCGGCTGCGTCGCACCCGTCCCGTTGACTGCGCGCGCGCGCCCGTGCCGCACTTCCCCTTGCCGCTGCTCCCTGTCCACCAACCACTCTCCACCCTCCACCCTCAAACCCGCAACCCCCAACACCATCTTACCTTGCTTAATCATGCAGCACCACCACGCACCCCACAGGTCATGGCCGCCAACTGCGGCGTGTGCTGCCTGCTGCTGGCGCTGACCGCCGTGATGCGGCCGTGCTGCATCGCCGCCGTCAACATCTGCCGGGGCACCGGCTTCGCGGCGGCGGCCTGGAGCCAGGCGGTGTCGGTGGCGGCGCTGCGGCTGAGCCCGGACGTGTACCTGGACGCCGCCACGCGGCAGTGGTACACGCAGAGTTGGACGTACGTGTACGTGCTGGTGGGCGGCTGGGCGGCGCTGCTACTCGGTGAGTGCGCTGGGGTTGGAGAGGGGAAAGGGGAGGGGTGGTTGGAGGATTGGTGGGGAATGGGCAGCAGGTGGCGGGTCCCGCCAGGCTGCAGCCGGCTCGGGCGCCAGCGGCCGCCATGCCCCACACGTGCACGCCCTAATTCGCTACCCATGCGGACACGCTGCAATCCGCCGTCCGCCCGCCCGCCGTCCCCGCACGCACCCCAGGCGGCGCGCTGCTGCTGCGGCGCCACCTGCGGCTGCGCGGCTCCTCCGCCATCGCCTTCTCGCTGCACCGCAGCCCCTTCAACTACACCGCGCCCCTGGCGCTCCTCGCACCCGCCGCCGCCATTCCCACTGAGGCCGCACCGGGGGCGGCGGCGGCGGCGGCGGCCAAGGGCGCTGGCCGCGCCGACAGCGTCGCAAACGCCACCCCGGCGGGCGCAGCCCGGAGGCGGGCGTCGCAGCTGCCGCCTCAGCCACCTCCGCCGCTGGCGTCAGCAGCCCGCACCGCCAGCACCACCGCCGCGGCCTCGGCCGCGGCCGCCGCAGCCGGCGGCGGCAGCAGCACGGCCCGCGGTGCCGCCGCCGTCCGGGGATCAGGCGACGGTGGAGCCAGTGGCGGCAGCGGCAGCGGCAGCGGCAGTGGCAGTGACGGCAAGGGCTCGCGCCGCGGTCGCGGTGCCGGTAGCAGGAAAGCGCGGGCGGCGGCGGGTGGCAGCGATGCCAGTAGCTCTGGCGACGAGGCGGGTGACTCGGAGGACGAGCACTCGGGCGCGGAGAACAGCGATGCCGACGACGAGTCGGACTCGGACGGGGGCGGCAGCAACAGCAGCGGCAGCGGCAGCGGCAGCGGCAGCGGCGCCGGCGGCTCCCGGGCGTCAGGCGCAGCGGCGCCGGCGGCGGCGGCCGTGGCCGCAGCCACCTCGGGCGCGGCCCTGGGCCTGCCGGTGGTGTCGCCGGTGCTGCTGCGGCAGCTGGCGGCGCGGGGGCTGCTGACGCCGGCGGGTGAGATGCGCGGATACGTGTCGCGATTGGTCATGCGCGCGGAGCGGCGGTTCGATGGGCACCGTGGCAGCGGCAGTGGCAGTGGCAGCGGCAGTGACAAGAGCAGCGGCTGGGGCGATGACAGCAGCAGCAGCAGCAGCAGCCGCAATGAGGATGGAAGCAAGAAGGGCAGTGGCCGCGGTCGCGGTGGCGGAGGCAGCGCAAGAAGCAGCAACGGCCGCAAGCAGAGCGGCGGCAGCAGCAGCAGCAGCAGTAGCAGCAGTAGCAGCAGTAACAGCGGCGGCGACGGAGTGGCGGAGGGAGAGCCGGCATCGAAGCCGGAGGAGGCGGCGGTCGGCAACGGGGCGCGCAGTGCGAATGTTAGTCAAGGGGGAAGCGAAGCGGCGGCAGAGGCGGCGCGGCAGGCATCACGCACTGGCTCCGGCATTGACAGCTCCGGCGACGGTGGCGGCTCGGATAGCGGCGGCACTGCGGGTGGTCTGCCTACACAGCGACGCGCACAGGGTGTCGCGGGGGACGAGGGCGGCATCTCAGCCGGCGCTGATGGTGTGGATGGGCGGCACCAGGCGCGGGCGGAGGAGGAGGAGCAGGAGGAAGGAGATAAGGTGGAGGGGCAGGGGCAGGCAGGGGTGCTGCGACCGGAGCCGCCAGAGCCCCAGCCGGAGCCGGAAACAGGTCCGGAGCCATAGAGGAGCCCCAGGGCAGGGGCGGAAGGCGGGGAGTTGTAGGCGGAGGCGGAGCGGGAGTCGGCCGAGGCGGTGCCGCTGGGGGACAGCGCGGCGGGCGACGGCGCAGGGCTCGCCGCGCCCGCGGTGGGGCAGCGCTGATGGGGTCGCGACGGCAGCAGCAGCTAGGAACGCCCGCTTGCCGAACTCGGGCGAGGTACGGGCGATCGGGAATTGGTACGGCAGCTGCTTGGTTGGGTCAACCCACCTGCATGACACCAGCGTCTCGGCCGGCGGGCGCACAGGTAGCACAGATAAGATGGCGGCTGGGAATGCGCGGGGCTGGCTAGGGATGTCGCTGCGGCGAGGCAGTGGTGGCGGGTGGGGTGCAGTGGTGGCGGACGGGGTGCAGTGGCCGGCCGGCCGGCCTGGCGGGTTGCCTGCGGCTGCTGGAACAGTGCGGCAGCGGCGGAGGGGCTTTGGGCAGATAGGACTGACTGCGGCTTCATCCATTGATTGGCATGGATTGCACGGGAGCTGGCGGCTGCGGCGCACTGGATTAACGTTGCATCACTGGGGTCGGGCGCATGTGTGCCGCTGTGGTGCTTCGCCGGCATGCCGCGCACCGCATGCAGTAATGGGCATATCACGCATATGGGATTCAGAGCGTGGATCCAGAGGGTTTGCTGCATTGCTGAAACGTATGTGTTGGCAGCACTGAGCAGCATTGCGGCGATCTGTATATCACACCTTGGTTTTGCTGGTTCGCCGCGTCGTGGCTCTTCTACTGGCTATCATAGCTAGAAAGTGGTCCTGGCGGCTGGTCATCTGCAGCGTCAGTTTGGTCCTGGGTGGTAAGAGGGGTACGTGGTAGGTGCGGCTGTGACGCCCTCGTGACGGCGGTAGGTACTGTGTCGGCAATGCGGTGCGAGCAGTAATGTGGGTCATCAAAGGACAGCACACGCGAGCTTTCCGCCGTGGCAGGTCGGTGCAGCAAAATCACCCACCCCCCCATCAGTAAACTCGTAATCCGCGAACTCGAACCACCCCCCCTATACACGTTCGAATTAAGTGCGGTGTGCGAATCAAGTGCGTGTCACGCGCATGAGGTCTACTCCCCTTCCCCATGTTCCCATTCGTTCGATTCGCGGCTGAGCAGCGCCCGCGGCTCCTGCACAGCACCGTGGCCCGCTCCTGATCACCATGCCCTGAATTCCTACTCAGCAGCTGCTTGCGCTAATGCCCCTCGCTCCCACCGTACTGCTACGTATCCCGCAGACAGCACACACCGCCCGCCGATGTCAGAATTTCCAGAAAGGCACGAGCACAACACAGCAAGTGTCACATGTATGGACACACATCCCGCAGACAGCGACCGGCCGCCGATGTCAGCATTTCCAGAACGGCACGCGCAAAAGAAAACCCGAACAAATAGCAAGCATAGCCCACACAAGCGGCCAACGGATGCCTTCGTTCGAGGCCGGCGGTAAGCCCTCGACCCCTCCACAAGCCGCGGGGGCGTGTCCGTCTACCCCGGGCATGCGGGCATGCAGCTGTTCAATCAACTAAGCGCAACCCTCAACATACAGACACTCGGGCACCTGCCCATCGCACCCGTCACTGCCAAACACCGTCAGTCCGTCACCCAGCCTGCCACCCACGCAGCCAACGGCTGGTCTGCACGGCGCACACCCATCATCGGTGGCGGGTAGCGATGGGTGTCCGTGCCGCAGCTACCTCACGATACAACCCCTCTCTCTGCGGTCTCGCCGCCGCAGTCCCATCAACTCACTGCTCCTCCACTCCCACTACATCGCCGCCCTGCCCGCCCACGCCGCTGCCACTCTCGCCCTCCCCCTCCTCGCCCTCATTCTCACCCTCCTCGCCGTCCTCCTCCTCGCCCCTCTCCTCCATGCGCGCTCCTGCCGACCTGCCCTCGTCGTCAGGTGCGGCCAGGAGCCCCAGCGCCAGCCGCGCGGCCCGCTTCATGGCATCCCAATCGCGTACCTGCCCGTAGGCCAGGCCGTGGCCACTGTCTCCTGCAATATCGCCCACCAACTCCAGCGCGCCTAGGTATTCCGGCGTCCACTGCAGCTCGTAGTGTTGCAGCAGCCAGCGGAGCGCGGGGATGTATTCCGGCGAGCCCTGGTCTGCTGCGACCCAGCAGAAAAGCTCCTGCAGCCGCACGTTTCATCAGCAGGGCAATAGTGGGAAGGGCGTACTCAGGGCGGCGCTCAATCGCATGTTCCACGACTCGCCAGTGAATTGCTACCTAGGTGCGCGAACACAACCCCCGCATGACGCGGCGTGTTTCTAGGGGTGTCCAGGCAAGTGGGGGGGGGGCCTGCCCCTGTCCCCTGTCCCCCACTTTCAGCGGGTCTGCGTGACTAGGGGGCCCCGGCAATGGCTGACAGAAACGTTCGTTGGTAGGGGCGTTCATGGAGATGTGGAGTGGTAGTGGAGAGTGCAACCTGCTGACCCATGACCAAGGCAGGCAGCATCAACGGGCGACAGGTAGGGGGTGGTGCCCGGACTCCTCGGGTAAGCGCATCTCCCCTGATGCGTGTACGGTTTGTGCCACCGTCGGGGACCCCTGCCTGCAGGTGACACTACCGCCGTCTCAGCGCTCCAGGAATGCCCCCAACGAAACTGAAAGGCGCAGCTGGCTTCTTCGGAGGGAATGTGCAGGCCCTGGCTCGCTCGACAGGGAACACCACAAACGCGGCTAGCGGCCCGCCCTGCTGCCCCCTTGCGTTGCAGCGGCCCATCATCCTCGTCTATCGACGGGCCCTGACGCATCACGCGCGCACGCACCTGCAGCTGCTGCTGGCTCCTGGCCCCGTCATCCAGGCCGTGGCGCTGCAGGTAGCTGGCGGCCGCCCAGTTGCCGCCCAGGAGCGCGCCCTTGAACGCGCCCGACGTGTCCACCTGCGAGCGAGGCGGGGTGTGCGTGCCGGGCAAAGTAAGGCATAGTAAGCAAGTGAGGGGCTCCACACGTGATGGTACCGCAGCAATGAACGTGTATGGGCAGGGTCGGGTGTCAGCGCCGCCAGTGTCAAGGCATGCGTGCGTGGTTGGGTGTTTGCGGCTTCTTCGATCCGATCGCCAAAGAAATACAACGCGCACAAAAGAGACGCTGGACAGAAGCCTGCTGCTACTGCTACTGCCGCTGTGCCCGCGCTGTGTTCTAAGCTCGCTGTTGTACATGTGTTCTAAACTCACATCACGCGACAGAGTGATTGACGTGTAGCGGCTCGGTAGAAGCCCGCTCTACAACACTCGCGGCGGCGGCGGCGGCAGCCTTGCACGCACGCACGCACGCACGCACGCACGCACGCACGCACGCACGCACGCACGCACGCACGCACGCACACACGCACGCACGCACGCACGCATGAGGCGGTGGAGCTGGTGGGCGTTCACTCACTTTGCCACCACTGCTGCTGCCAGACTGCCGCATGTGGCCCAGCGCCCACTCCAGCTGCTCCTCGCTGCCGCCACGCGCCACAGCCTCCAGGTCCACCGCCGCGCCGCGCTGCGGCCAGCAAAGCAGCAAGCGGTTGCAAAGGCAGGGCATGGTGCAAGCAGGTGATTGCCAGCAGCAGGGGAGGGTTCACATCGTGCAGCAGGTGCAGACCTGAAGGGCTCACAGCAGCGGGACCACGGCACGCATGCACGCACGCAGTTGTGGTCTCCAACACGCACACACACGCACACTGCCACGGTCGCACCTGCTCCGCCAGGTGCCGCAGCAGGGGCAGGTCCGCGCCGAGCTCCGCCGCTCGCTGGAACACCTCGGACCACTTGACCTGTGCTGCCGCCGCCTCGTCCAACCCACCCTCCATAACCAGGTACCGGAGTGCGGGCAGGCCCGGAAAATCCAGCTCCCGCTGTAGGCTGTCCTCATCGTACAGCCGCCATTCGCCGACCGTCATAGCCGCCTGCACGTGCGCCCCTCCAAGCACCTCTGCGCCCCGTTCGCTCAGCAGCCGAAGCACCGGCACCTGTCCGGCCGCCGCCGCCGCCAGTGCCAACCAATGCGCAGGCTCGTGCCGGTGGGTCCCCTTACCCTCCGCCATAGGCAGCACAAGCGGCAGGCCCAGGCAGAACGCCGCGGCGGCGACGTCGCCCGCGGCGCCGGCCGCCTCCATGGCCTCCGCGGGCAGCTCTAGCCCGTGCGCTGCTGTCAGGTGCTGCAGGCGCTGCGCGTAGCCGGTCTGTGCGGCCGCGTGCCGCCACGTCGCGTCTGCATGGCATTCGTATTGCGAGTACCCGCGGCCGCTCCTAGCCGACCAGCCCGGCGAGGCGCCCCAGCGCAGCAGCAACCAGTCGACCTTGGCCGCCCAGTCGGGCGTGGGGCTGGTCGCGGCGAATAGCAGCAGATCCTGCCGCCGCCGGCGGACCGTCTCCGCCGCAGCCCCGTCGACCCGCACACTGCCGGCGCCGCCCACGCCCTCCGCCCCCTCCTCCGCCGTGCCCTCCGCGCTGCTGCCCCACAGCTCGCAGTACTGCTGCAGCACCGCCAGCGGACAGCCGTAAGCCATGCCCGCAAGCACGTCGTGGCGCTGCGCCGCGCCCGCCACCGCCAGCTCGTGCGTCGCCAGCAGCTCCCGCAGCAGCGCCACCTGCCCGCCCTCCGCCGCCGCCGCCGCGGCCAGGTGCGGCTCGGCGCGCACGCTGCCGCGATAATGGTCAAATCCGTACATCCCCTCACCACCACGGACCCAGCGCTCCTCGATCCAGCGCAGCACGTCCCGCTGACCGGCGAAGCAGGCCGCGATCTCGGCCGGCTTTACGGCACCCGGCCGGTCGCCGTCCTCCGCTGACTGATCGCTCACCAGGCCGCCGTCAGCCATCCGGTTCATCAGGCCGACGTGGCCGTTGGCAGCTGCGGGAATCCAGACCATTTCCGCATCCCAGAAACAGCCCTCCAACAACAGCAGGCGCTGGCAGGCGGGCAGGTCGCCAGCGGCCGCAGCCGACGCAAACGCGTCCGGCTTGATGACAGTGCCGGCGTGTGCCAGCGCCGCGGCCAGGCTGGCGGCGTGGCCCGATGACGCCGCCAGGCAAACGAGCGTATGGCGCTGCCGGCGGTTCAGGGCGCGCCAGGGCTCGGCGCGGCCCCAGTACGCCACGAAGGCATCGCCGGGCCAGGGCTGAGCCGCGACGTACCGCGCAGACACGGGTTCGCCCAGCACTGGGCAGAAGGTGGATTGCTTCTGTCGCAGCTGGAACCCGTGGTAGTCATCGCGGAGGCAGTCCGCGATCTCCTTGTTGACCATTTTAAAGCTTGACATGACCTCGTGCGGATGGAGCGCCTCCGCAATGCGCCGGAAGACCGCTGGCGTTAGCCGCGACCACTGAGATTCTCCCTTATCCTGCATCAAGACTGTTTTGGCGCAACGCGGGTGTGCCTCGCAGCGCCAGAGCCAGCGCTTTTAGCGGTTGTGCCACAGGCGATGAGCGGAGGGAGTCGCTCTAGCGACTGCGACTGGCGTGTGTTTGGATGTGCCAGAATATGAAGGTAAATAAGTAGACTCTGCTGGTGCCTCGGATGCGGCCCCAGCTGTGGCGCCAAACGCAGGTCCCCGATCTGGTCCCCGATGCCATGGACAGTCTCGGGGGTTACGAGACAGGGTTGACCGTCGCCTCCGTCCGCCACTCGCTCGCTGCGCGGTCTAGGAAGTCAGAGGGGACTGCCTGACTGCATCACGTCGGGGGTGCGGTGGGGGGTCGGGGGGTGCGGTGGGGGGTCGGGGGTGCGGTGGGGGGTCGGGGGGTGCGGTGGGGGGTCGGTGGGCGTGGGATTCAGGGCTGGTGAATTGTGTCACAAACCGCACCGCATAGACACAGGTTCGCGATCTTCTTTTTGTTCCTTTGGTTAAACCTTCCATTGCAATGGCGCGCGCGTCAAATGACAAGACCGCCAGAAGCTCGAAACATGCGAGTTTAATCAGCAGATAGCGCAGTTAGCAAGCGGAATCAGAGCAGAAATGAGTAATAAAGATGATATTCAACGCAGTAACAATAAAGAAGAAGTGCATTCATTCGACGATGTCCTGGAGCGACGCGTCGGGGCGTTCGGGCGGGGCCAACTGCTGCTGCTGGTGCTGGCGTCCACGTCGCACATCGCTATGGCAGCGCTGCTCATGCTCATGTACGTGCAGACGCTATCGGCGCGTTCGGGTTTTGTGAGACGTCGGGGGCCCGCGTCGGCCCGACCTGGACGTCCTCCCTCAATCCGCGGCACCCTCAGCCCGTTTGTGTGCACCCAACCCGCCGGCCTGGCCTGGCCCCCACTTACGACCTGTGTGAGCGGCCCCTGTTTGCGTGAGCTTGACGCCAGATGCCGACGTCACGCGTGGGCGCCCGTTGCGCTGCTGCACAAGCGCATTGGGCGCTAGCGCAGTAGGAGGGGCGTCCGGGCCGGCGTGTGGCCGGCCGACGCTGCCTGCATGCCGCAAAGCAACCTGCCGCGCGCCCAGTCCCTCCTCCGCCTCCGCCTCCGCGTCCGCTTCCCCTTTCATCCCTCCCCGCCCATGCTAAAATTGGGCCGGTGTGTTTGACCGAACCCACCCACCGCCCCACCGCCCCACTGCAACGTCAGGGTCTTCACAGCCCAGGACCCCATACCAGTGGCCGGCGCCTGGCGCTGTGCGCCCGACTCACCCGCGCTGCCCGCCTGCATGCGCGTGCTCGCCGCCGTCTCGGGGACCGGGCCCTTTAGCAGCAGCACCAGCGGCAGTAGCATTGGCAGCAGCAGCCCCCTGTCCCCCGCCGCCGCCGCAACTGCTACTGCCACTGCCACTGCTACTGCGAGCTACGGCCAGGGCGGCGCGGCGTACGGTCCAGGGCCGGACGACGACCTCTCCACGCCCGCCGGCGTGCGGGCCGCCTTCTGCGCCCTGCCGCCCGGCGCCGCCGCCTGGACGGCGCCCGCCGCCAGCCTGCTGTCGTACTACGGCCTCACGTGCGGCCGCGAGTGGCACGTCAGCCTGCTGGACTCGCTGTACTTTGTCGGACTGGCGGTTGGCGGTACGGCGTTCGGCGCGGCGTCGGACCGGTGCGTGCGGGGGTGCAGTGCAGGGGGCACGGGGGGTTGCAGCAGTGCAGGGGGCACCGGCAGGTGCAAGGATGGTACAAAGAAGGGGCGGGGCACTGGACGCAGGGGGTAGGGTGGCGGCAGGGAGGCAAGTGCGGAGGGTGGGGCCGCGCCGTAGCTACGGATGGATGGGGGGTTGGGGTGGGGGGCCTGGCGGCTCCAGCGCAGCGCACCTGGGCGGGCGGGCAGTCCGCAGCGGCGGTTTGTGAATGGCAGTGTAGGCTTAACCAACCTAACTAGACAGGGAACAGGCAAATGCAAGGAGGGAAGGAGCTCTCGGGGGCGAACCTACTTCCTCACCTCATGCCCCCGCTCGATTCGCAATATGCGAGCCGCGCAGGTGGGGCCGGCGTGCGTGCCTGTACGGCTGCGCGGCGCTGGCCGCCGGCGCCAGTGTGGGCGAGGCGCTGGTGCCGGCGGCGGGCGGCCTGGCCGGGTTCTGGGCGCACGGCGCGTGCCGGCTGGTGGCGGCGGCGGCCATTCAGGGCATGGCCATTGCGGACGTGAGTGCTCGGGCACTGCGCGCTGCGCGCGGCAGGGTTGGGTGGTTGATTGGATGGCTAATTGGTTGGGTGATGGGTGGGTTGGATGGTCGGTTGGGTTTGTTGGTCGGGTTATGCGGGTTGGGGACTAGCTGTGCTGCGCGTGTGTGTGGGGCTAGCTTTGGCAGCCCGCGCACAGTGCTGTGCTGTGCACACACCGGGGAAACATGCCGGCGTCCGCTCGGTCGGTGTCGCGTGTCTCACGAGGCCCTCTGCGCCTGCCCGTGCGCCCACCCGCGCCCACATCCCTTCCCGCGCCCCTCAGGTGGTGCTGGTGACGGAGCTGGTGGGTCCAGCCTACCGCGGCCGCGTGGGCATCCTCACGCAGTCCTTCTTCATCGGGGGAGGTGCGCTGGGGGCCCGGTAGCAGACGCGCGCTGCACACACGCACAGACACACGGACTCCTGCTTTAGGGTGTTACCGTTTCTCAAGCAAGTCCAGGTTGCGGTTGCGGTTGCCGTTGTGGTTGCCGTTGCGGTTGCGGTTGCCCTTTCGTGTGCCGTGTTGACTGGTGAGCCGCTGTCGCCCCGCTCCACGCCGCGCTCCCGCCCTCACCCCCCCCCCGCCCCCGGCCTCCGCCGCTGCCCCCTCCTCGCCCTCCACCAGAGTGCCTGCTGGCGCTGCTCGCCGCCTTCGTCCGCGACTGGCGGCTGCTCACGCTGCTGTGCGCCGCCCTGCCAGCCGCCTTCCTCGCCACGCGCCTGGTCGTGCCCGAGTCGCCGCGATGGCTGGCGGCGGCGGGGCGGCGGTGCGAGGCGGCGGCGGCGCTGGCGGCTCTGGCGGCGCGGAACGGCCGCGGCCGGCGGCCTGAGAGCAGCGTCGCGGCGCTCGAGGCGGCGCTGGGTGTGGCGCTGGATTCGGATTCGGATTCGGATTCGGAATCAGACCCGGATCTAAAAGATCAGGGCCAGGGGCTGGCGGCGGACCTGGAGCGCGGCGGCGCCCAGGGCTGCCGCGGCCCGAGGGGCGCGGACTGGGCCGTGGCAGGGGCTGGGGCGGGGGTGGAGGACGCGGCGCTGGGGGGCTCGGGGCAGCAGGCGCCGGGCGGCGCGTGGGACCGCGTGGATGCCTGCGGCGGAGGAGGCGATGCGGAGGCGGCGGGGCCCCTGCTCCGACCGGGTGGGCAGGACAGCGCAGACCGAGGTACTCGTGGGACACAACCAGTGCCGGTAGCAGCAGCCGGCGGGGCGCCGACGGGCATGAGCAGGGCTGGCGGTGGCGAGGCGGCAGCCGCGGTGGCTGGCGCTCTGCCGCTGGCAGATGAGGCGGAGGCGGAGGCGGCTTCGCTGTTGATGCACATTCAGCAGGGGTGGCCGGCGAGCGGGCATGGGGGCGGCGCCGCGGGAGGGGGTGCGCCTGCCACTGCCGCACAGGCCTGCGGCAGCGTCGACGGCAGCGCGTATGGCTACGGTCTCACCAGCAGCAGTAGCAGCAGCGGCGTCGGCAGTAGCGCGGCCGCCAGCGGTGGCTGCACGGGCGGCAGCAGCAGCGGCAGAGGGGGCGTAGACACTGGTCGTGAGGCCGAAGACGAGGCCCAAGACGAGGCGCCTGCTGCAACCAAAGGCGCCGCCCACCACCTCCACCACCACCACCACCACGCGCCGCCGCCCACGCTGCGCCAGGCCGCCCGCCACCCCCTCGTGCTGTCGTACTTTGGACTGCTGTCCTTCGCGCTGTGCACGCTCGTGCTGTCGTACTACGGCATCGGCTTCGCGCTGTCGTACATCCCGGGCAGCCTGTACGTCAGTTTCTTCCTCATCAGCATCGCGGAGGCGCCCTCCAGGTCCGTACGGCACTCGGGTGTTTGCGGCGTGCTGTTGGTTGGTTTGTTGGTTGGCTGGTTTGTTGGTTGTGGGGCGCACGCGGCATATGCCGTTTGTACCGCTCCTTCTGCCTCGGCCCGCCCGGCCCGCCGGTCTCAACCAGCCTGCTTGCCCGCCAGCCTGCCTGAATGCACATGCACATGCCCGCGGTATGCGGCATGTCTACCCACACGCCCACACACGCCCACACACGCCCACGTGCCCGCACGCGCGCCCGCCCGCAGCCTGGTGGTGGGTCTGCTGATCGACCGGCTGGGGCGCTGCGGCCTGGTGCTGGGCGGCATGGCGGTCAGCGGCCTGGCCTGCATCGGCTGCGGCCTGGCGGAGGGCGCGCCCGTGGCGCAGGTGCGTGCGCGCGCTGGTGGGGGGGCGCCTTGTGTGGCCGCTTGGGGGCATGTGGGGGGCTGTGAACACCAGCCCAAGCTTAACGGGGCATGGGGATGGCTGGGAGGTGGAGACCCGTGCGGGCCCATAAACACACACCCACAGACACGCATCTCTAACACAGACACGCATCTATGCATCCACACACGGGGAATGGTCCGCCAACCTGCGCACGCACGCATATCCGTATACTCCTTGTGCTCTCTAACACACGCGCACGCACGCGCACGCGCACGTCCGGCGCAGGTGCTGCTGGCCATGCTTGGCAAGTTCGGCTCCAGCGGCGCCTGGGCGGTGCTGGTGGTGTACTGCGCCGAGGTGTTCCCCACCGCCGTGCGCAGCGTGGCGTGCGGAGCCATATTCCAGGGCGCGCGCGTGGGCGGCGTGGCGGCGCCCTTCGTGTTCCTGCTGGGGGACGCCACGGGTGGGTGGGTGGTGGAGGGCTGCAGGGTGGGTGGTGGAGGGCTGCAGGGTGGCTGAGCGGTGGAGGGCTGCAGGGTGGGTGGGCGGGTGGAGCTGTGGTGGAGCTGTGGAGGGGAGGATGTCGGGGCAGCGCTGGGACGGCAGGGCTTGGACAGCTCGGCCCCGCCACCCCGTCCCTCAACGCATCCGCCTGCGCCCGCCTGTGTGTCCGCCCCGCACCCCGCACCACACCCGCACCACACACCCCGCACCGCAGGCGCTGCGCAGGCGCCCTTCTGGCTTATGGGCGGCGTCACCCTGGCCGCCGCCTGCCTGTGCGTGTGGCTGCCCGAGACCGCCGGCTGCGACCAGCCGGAGACCCTGGCGCAGCTGGAGGCGAACGCGGGGCGGACCACGCTGGCGCTGGCGCGGGCGTGGTGGGCGGCGCGGCGGCGGCGGAGAGCGACGGCGGGGGAGCAGGAGGAGGAGGAGGAGGCGGGCGGCGGCGGCGGGAGGAAGGAGGGTGTGCAGCCTGGGGGGAGGCTGGTGGAGGAGCGGCCGCTGCTGCTGGGGGCCGGTGGCGGGCGCGGCGGGAAGGGGGGCAGCATTGCGAACAGCAGCGCGTGAATCGAAGCACGTGTAAGTACGGTAGTGAGGGAGCGAGGGAGCGATGCATGCTGCCAACTGAGTTTAGCTGAGCTAAGGCTAGCCTTCATACGGTACCCAGCACTTCATGAGTTCATGGGCTTCATTTCGTGATTTGGGGCATTTCATACTTTCATTTCATCCTCGCTGACACAGTGGTTTTGCCCCGGGGCGTGTCAATACGGTATGCTTGGGGTGTGACCGTATGAGTGTGAGCTGGTGAGGCGAGGGGTAGTATTTGCATCGGAACTACTGAAGCCTGAAGATTGAAGGGGCGTTCCCACTGCCCAAAATGTCACTGGGATTCCAGGACTTTATCACCTGCCCACGAGCCGCAGGGCCGTATGCACGAGTGCTACTTGCAGCGGGCACGTGACAGCTGCGTATGTAGCTGTGTGCACGCAGCTTCTTTGAATGCCCACACTCACACTGCGGCAAACGTTTACACTGCGGCGCACACCGCGGTATGCAGTCTGCAGTCATCAGTCACGCCACGAGTCACGCGGCACACGCGCACACGGCTGCAGGCTGCCTGAATCCCCCATCACCGCCTATACAACCACTCAGGCTGCCTCCGCCGCCGCTGCCTGACGGGCAGTCCAGCTTGCCCGGGTGCAGCTCCAGCACCCCGCTCGCCGCCCCTGCCCCCGCCTCCTCTGTCCTACTCCAGTCCGCGCCACTCCGTGCTCCGCCCCCACTTTGCCGCCGCCGGCGCCACGCTTCCCTCCCCCCCGCCTGCCGGCACTGGTTCCCGTTCGCCGCTTTCCCCCTCCCCAGCAGCTGCCACAGCCACAGCCACGGCTACAGCCACAGCCCACGGCTACAGCCCACAGCTTCACGAGCCGTCGCTGAAGAAGGCGACCTTGCCGTCCAGGCAGGACAGCACCATCTGCGGGTGCAGCGGGTTGAAGGCCACCCCCGTGACCGCGTCACTCACCACGCCCCGCCCCACCTTGTGCGCCACCACCCCCTGCAGCGCAGCGCGGGAGCGCGCAGGAGCGTGATTGGGGCGGCGGTGACGTTAGGCAGCAGTGACAACGCACGCCGCCCACAAACCAAACCAAAGCACCACCACTCGATTGCAATTGTTGACGTTGGGTATGACATGGACCCGCCCCGCCCTCCCGCCCCCCTCCCTTCTTTGCACCACCCTTGCAACCCCCGGCCAGCCGCCAGCCGCCAGCCCCCCCCAAGCCCCGCCCGCGCGCCCACCTGCCGCAGGTCGTACAGGTAGGCCTGCTTGTCCTCGCTGCCCACGCCCAGGTAGCGCAGGCAGGGCGAGAAGGACACGCCCATGGCCGGCAGCTGGCTGTTGCGGTGGCCTGCGGGGGGTGGGGATGGCAGTGGGCAGTGGGCAGTGGGGGTGGTGGGGGGGGGGTGGGGGGGATGGTGGGCAGTGGTGGACAGTGGTGGTTGGTCAGTGTGGCGGGGAGAGCAGGGGTGGGGACAGTGGGCAGTGTGGCGGGGGCGACTTGTGTGTGCACGCTTGCGACGCACATGCTGCCATAATCTGACCCGCTTGCTGTGCCACCCCCTTCCTCCCCGCATCTCCCGTTTCACACCCGCGGCACCTTGACTAGCCCCGCCCCCGCCCCGCCCCGCCCCCGCCTCCCGCCCCCAGCCCCTCTCACCCGCGAATGCGCGCACGCAGCGGCTGGGCGCGCGCACATCCCACAGCTTGACGGTGTTGTCGGGCGCCGAGGTGGCGAACAGCTCGGCCGCCTCGCGCGGGTGCGCCGCGAACAGACTGGCGCAGCCCGCCTGCGGCCGGGAGGCGGTGGAGGTGGAGGTGGGCGGGAGGAGGATGGGGGGCGGTGGAGGAGGTCGGAAGAGTTTGCGAGACGGGCATGAGGCAGCGTGGGAGGGTCCTTAAGGGCGACTGGAGGGGGCTCTAGCGTGTGCCCCAGTGTGCTGCGGCCAAGACCGGCTGGAGGCAGCAGCAACCTCTGCACCGACACCCCCCTGGCCCCCGGCGGCCCCGCGGGGCGCACCTGCGCCACGCAGCCCACGGGCCGGGCGTGCGCTTCCGCCACCGCCGCCACGGGCCGCATGACCGCCATATCCACCAGCTCCAGGCCGCGGTGCGAGGCGGCGGTGATGGCCAGCGGCGACAGGAATGAGTTGATGGCGGAGAAGTCCGTCAGCGTCTGTGTGGGCAGGTGTGTGTGAGGGTGTGTGTGAGGGTGTGGGTGAGGGTGTGGGTGAGGGTGTGTGGGTGAGGGCGTGTGTGTGTGTGTGGGGGGGGGAGTTTTTTCCAATTCCCAAATCAACCATTGGTAAGGGGTGGGTGGGTTGTGTGAATACCGGTGGAAGGGAGGGTGAGCTCGGCAGACAGGTAGGGTGAGGAGGGATCCCGCAGTTGCGCACATAAATAGATCCGTAAATACCTTTCCCTTGAGCCCTCTCACACAAAGTCACAACGCACAGCCCCGCACCTGCGCGGTGGAGGTGTGGCTGCCCGCCAGGCGGTAGCTGTGCCGCGCCCGCAGCCGCTCAATGTCGCTGTCGGGCTCGTCAGCCAGCTTGTACCTTGGGGGGGGCCGGGGGCGGCGGCGGCGGCGGGGCGGGCCAGGCAGGTGCGTGTGTGTGTTTGCATGTGTCGTGCGTGCGTGTGTGCCCAAAAGGAAACACGAAGCCCGTCTGTGTGCGTACACAAGACTGGTGGTGGTCGCGTCTCCTTCCTTCCCACAACACCACCCACCTCCTCTCAGTCACCCAACCCCGCGATGAGAAAGGGACGAAAAAGAGAGGCCCCACCCCGACCGTCCCCTTCTGTAGCAGGTTTCCTTCTCCTCCGCCCGCCCCCTCCACCCCACCTGTACAGCAGCAGCTTGTTTCCGGCTGCCAGAGCGATGAATTGGTCCATGTACACAAAGCGGGCGGCGCGGACCTGCGCGCGTGTGCGTGTGCGCGTATTTAAGGAGCAGGGGGAGGGGCGGGGTCAAGTGGTGTGCTGGGGGGCGGCAGCGGGGGCTTATGCCTGACACACGAATGGCAAACACACGAACACACACAACGCGCACACGCGCGTGTACACGTCAGCACCACCCTCCCACCCCCTCTCGGGATTGGTTCACAGTAACTCCCTCCCACCCCCCACCCCTCGCTGCCCCGCACCGCACCTCGTGCTGCAGCAGCGGGTTGGGCGACTTGGCGGCGGTGGCGGGCGAGGGCGGCGCCGGCGGCGGCATGGCGGGCGCGCCGCCGGGGCCCGTGGGCCGCGCCGGCGGCTGGTGGTGGAGGTGGCTGAACTCCAGCAGCGGCTGGGCGCAGGCCGCGTCCCACAGCCGCGCGGTCCTGCGATGGTGTTGTTGTTGGGGTGCGGGGGTGCGGTAAGAAGTTTGTTTTTTGGGGGGGGGGGCGCCCCTGCCCCGACGTGCCGTGAGCATGCCTGGCTGCTGCTTCAACCCCCCAAAACGCGTGTGCCATCGCCTAACTTTTGCCCTCGCGCGGGGTCTGTTTGACTGGACTTTGCTTTCCGCAAGGCCTTGCATTCACAACCACCCCACCCCACTCCCGCCCCTGCCACCCGCCCCCTTGCCACCCTATCCCCCCGCCGCCGCACCTGTCTGCGCTGGCAGTGAGCACCAGTGTGCCCTCCCGGCTCCAGTCCGCGCCGTGCAGCGGCCCGCCGTGCCCCAGCAGGTCCGTGCCCTCGCCGCCCCAGCGGCTCAGCGGCAGCTTGAGCACGCGCGCGGTGCGGTTCACGGAGGCGGTAAGCAGCCGGCTGGCGTCGCCTGCGTGCGGCGGGGGCAGGTGGCGGGGAGGCACAGGTTGGGCTGGTGTGGCAGGACACAAGGCAATTGAAGTGGGTTGCGTAGGTGTTGGAAGTGCAGCCGGCGGTGCTGGACGGGGCAGCGCCGCACCGCCCAGGCGCCCGGTCGCCCCACCCCCCATCTCCTCCTCATCCCCCGCCCCCGGGCCTCACCCCCCCCCCGCCCCCCATCCCCAGCCCCGGCCCAACCAGCGCTGCCCCCAGCCCTGCACCCCCCCCACGCACTCGAGTACGCCACCCGCACGATGGCGCCGCCGGGGTGCGCCGCCGCGCCGCCGGGCAGCACGTTGCGCGGCTGGTGCGCCGTCAGCGGCCCGGCGTCCAGCGGGTAGCAGCGCGCCGCCGCCATGTGGCGGTTGACGGAGCTGGCGGCGGCGGCGCGCGGCGCCAGCTTCACCAGCGGCGGCGGCGCGCGGCCCAGCTGCGTGGAGGGCTGTAGCACGCCGTACCTGTGGCGGCGGGGGTTGGGGCGGGTTGCATTGGATGGCAAGGATGGCAAGCGAATTGTGATCGGGTAGGCAGCAGGCGGGGCGGGGAGGGGTTACACTCATTATTAATTGAGACGCGAGGGCGTAGCCAGGAACAGCCATGGGGTGGGGTGGGGTGGGGTGGGACAGGCAGCAGCCGTGGTGAGGCGGGGCCGGCCAATGTAGCCGCAGGTTGCAAGCTCGCCCTCGCCCTCGCCCTCGCCCTGCGCCCGTCTCCTGCCAAAACCCACCCTGTCACCCGTAGCTGCACCCACAGCCGCAGTCGCTGATTCCAACAACGTGCCCAAGCTTCCACCCACCCACCCGCTGGACTTGACTTTGGCGTGGAACGTGACCGGCTTGTCGCCGCCGCCGCCCGACCTGCCAGCACCCAGCGGCGGCCGCCCCGACCCCGACCCCGACGCCGACGTCCCCATCGCCCGCCCCGGGCTGGCGAAGCGGCCTGCGCCGCCGCCCGCCTTTCCGGGAGACGGCGCGGCGGAGCCGCCGCTGCCGCTGGGCCGCCGCGGCCCCGCCGAGTTCGACCGCCGCGCGCTGCCGCCGCCGCTGCTGCCAGCGGACCCCGGCCCCGGCCCTGCGGGGCTGGGCGCGCGCAGCGGGGAGCTCTCCGGCAGCGGCGCCGTCTGGTACACCGACAGCACCACATCGCCGCCGCCAGCGGCTCCGCCGCCGCCGCCGGCTCCGGCTCCGCCGCCGTAGCCTTCATCGGCTCCGCCGCCGTAGCCTTCATCGGCTCCGCCGCCACTGCCGTCGCCGCCGCCGCCGGCGTCGCCGTCCCCGCTGCCGGAGAATCGTAACCGCGTGGCGGCGCCGCCGCGGCCGCTGCCAGTGGAGCTAGCCGACGGCGTCCGCTGTAGCCGCATGCCGCCCGCCGTCGCTGCCGTCAGCGCCGCCACTGCGGCGGCGCCGCCGCCACCGCCGCCGCCGCCATTCCCACTAGTTCCAACCGCTGCCTCCGCGGGCTCAAACGTCAGCACCGCGACGGTGGGCTCCCGCGCCGCCGCCGTCACGCACACCATGCCGCCGCCGCCGGACCCAACCGCCGCGCCCACCGGCGCTGCCAGCGCGGCCGCGCCGCACGGCTCCGCCCGCGGCACGCCGCGGAGCGCCAGGCGTGGCCGCGCCGCCAGCGGCGGCGGCGGCGGCGCCGCCGTCAGCGCGCCGCCCTCACCGGAGCGCTGACGGCCCGGCGCCGCCCCCCCTGACGCCGGCGCCGCCGCCACGTCCGCGGCGCGGCCGAGCAGGAACGCCTCCGTCACCTCGTACGAGCGCGTGTCGACCACCGCCACGGCGCCGGGGGTGGCGACCAGCAGGGAGGGGCAGCCGGGCAGCAGCAGCGGCGGTGGCGGCGTGCCGGGGCCGCCGTATAGGTCTGGCAGGAGGTCGTGGGCGGGGTCGTGTTGCTGCGGGGGCGGCGGCTGGGTGGCCAGGAGGAGGGCAGGGTTACAGGTTAACGACAGGGTTACTGACAGGGTTACTGACAGGGTTACTGACAGGGTTACTGACAGGGTTACCGCAGCAGATGGTGGAGGAGGAGGCGCCTGAGAAGGCAAACCGTGTGACAGGGAGTGTGGGACGCGCTGGGTGCAGACTGGTTCGGTTGTGCTACCCCACCTCGCACCCATGTTCGTGCCCCCGCCATCCCCGCCCCTGTCCCTCACCGGCGCCGCGGTGTAGGCTATCTGCAGCACAAACGCGCCGCCGCCGCCACCCGCGCCCAGCGCGTCACTGCTGGTGCCCAGCCCCTCCTCATCCTCGCCGCCGCCGCCGCCGCCCAGCTCGCTGCCCGACGAAGACGCCTGCCGGGGCCGTGTTGGTTCAGGAGATTAGGTCGGAAAGCGACACAAGATGCATTCGGCATTCCACCACCAACACGGTTCGGCGATGCGCCTGCCCGCCAGCCCGCCGCCAGTCAGCCCTGTGCACCGCACCGCACCGCACCGCCCGCACCGGGTGGCGTCATGCTCCAGGCCCCCAGCGCTCCCCCCCCCGTGCACCGCCCCGCTGCCCCACCTGCCGCTGCAGCCCCATCTGAGCCTTCCAGTTGGGCCGGCTGCTGATGACCTTGGGCCCCGCCGCCGCGGCCGCCGCCGCCTCCGCCGCCGCCGCCGCCGCCGCCGCCAGCGCCTTGCCCAGCTGGCGGCCCACGTCCACCGTCTGCAGCAGCCTGCCCCCGGAGGAAAGCGCGCGACGTACGCGTGTTGGTCTGGCACGGCCTCGCGCTCACGGCCTACACATACACGTCCCGACCCCTAAAGGCCCCTAGCCCCTCCCCCGCCCGGGTCGACGTCATCGGTTATTGGTACGCGAGCCCCTACGCCTGTTGTCTACCCTGCTACATCCCCGGCCGCCCCCTGACCCCCCGCCCCGTGCCCGCCCACACCCACACACGCACCGCGCCGCGGGCAGGCTGCTGAGGTCGAAGAAGCGCACGACGCCGTCCGCGGCGCCCAGCGCCAGCCGCGGCGGCGCCGACGCCTCCAGCGCCAGCGCCGTCAGCGGCGCCGCTCCCAGCACGGCGCTCTGCATCACCAGGCTGCCGGCCTGGGGGGCGGCGGGGCGGGGCGGTGTGTGGGGGTGGGGGTGGGTAGGGCGTAGAGAGGTGGTCGTGGGTTGGGGAGCGTAGGGGGTAGCCGCGTGGGGTAGCCGTCCATCGTGAAGTGCCGATGTCCAATTGGTACAGGCTCGCAGCCCGCGTCCGTCATGCGCTCATCACCACCCCACCACCACCATAACCCCCACCCCCACCACAAACCCCAACCCCAGCCCCCGTCCTCCTCCACTCCCGCCTCCGCCCCCCGCTCGTCTGGCCCGGCACTTGCTGCCTGGCGCCGGGGTCACCTTCCTGGTCGCCAGGTAAGTCGTGTGCTTTGCATTTACGTGTTCGCGTGCCTGTTTCCGCTGTGCTCGAGCCGAGCCTCGGTGGCATTTCGTCGACGGCGCGCCGACCTCGCCCCGTCTACACCCTTCGCCCCGAAACGAAAGAGTATACCGTTACCCTGTATTGCCGCAAACTGCATTGCCTGTCTCTTGACTAATTTCTTGTTTAGCTTGGGATGGTATTCACAACCCCCCCCCTCTTGGCCCCCTTGGGTTCTCTTGGTCGATTCGCTTCGGTTTCTGGAATAAACTACCCCCCTTCCCCCCACGCCCTCCCCCGCACCTGCAGGTCCCAGATCTTGAAGGTGCGGTCCGCGCCCGTGGTCACCAGCAGCGCGGGCGGCGCGGGCGGCGGGCAGAAGCCGGCCGCCAGCACGTCCGCCGCGTGGCCGTCCAGCCTGTGGGGGCGTGTGGGCGGGCGTGTGGGCGTGTGTGGTGGGCGACCAGTTGGTCCACCGGCCAGTGTAGTCCATTGAGCGTTGAGGTCACGCGCTGGCGGCCACTATACACGCTGCGCAACACAGCACAACATAGCACACCCCACCCTACCCCATCCCCCAATGGTTGATTTGGGAATTGGAGAAAACTACCCCACCCCACCTCGCCCGTCTACGCTCTTCGACCCGAAACGCAAGAGTACACCGTTACCCTGTATTGTCGCAAACTGCACCTGCCTGTCCCTTGTCTAGTTTCGCTTGGGTTTAGATTGGGCTGGTGTTTACACCCCACCCCACCCCTTACCACGCCTGTCACTAACACACCCTCACGCCGTCCCTAACACCCCCCTGCCTCATGGGTGTGGCGGGCTTCGCCGCGCGCCCCCCCCCCTGGCCGCGAACTAACGCCCGCTACTGCCCCGCCCGCCGGCCACCAAGTAACGCTGGCGCGGCCTCCTTATAAGCCCGGCTGGTGCTCCGGCCAGCCCTCTTTCCACCCGGGCTCGCGCGCGCTAGTTTAGGATTTAGACTTTAGACGTAGGCTCGGTCTCCTCCCGCTCTTGAGCTTTACTCACGCAACACTGCCCTGCAACCCTCCCGCATGTACGCCTCCATTTACACCACGGCGCCGGCACTGCTCTGGTATCAAGCAGGTGAGTATCGCGATTTAATCGCGCAATTTAGCTAACGGGGTGGGTCTGTTCGCGCGCGAGCCTGGGTGCCATCCATGACTACCGACAACACCGACGACAAGACTGAAGATTCAAGGCTCAAGGGCGCCCGAGACCCACCGGTTAAGGCCATACCACCTCCGCGCTCTGGGTCGGGCTGGTTGGTTCGGGTTATCTTGGTCGTCTCGCTTCTGGTTTCTGGAATGAACTACCCTCCCCACCCCACCCCACCCCACCCCACCCCATCCCACCCCACCCCACCCCACCCCACCCCACCCCCACACCACGCCGCACACCACACCAGCACGCACCTGTAGATGTGCCTGAAGGTGCGGACGTCGAACACGTGCACGTCCGGCCCCGCGCCCACCACCAGGTAGCCCAGGCGGCCGCTGTGCGCCAGGCAGTACACCGGGCCCTGGTCCGACATCACCTGACGTACCGGGCACACGTGGCGGGGGCGGCGCACATGTGGGGCGGCACACATGGGGCACACGTGGGGCGCACACGGGGCGCACACAACGCACTGTTTTGAGCTATCCCTTTCCTTGTGCTCTCCAACATACAGACGCATTGCATCCTTCCCGGGATCCCCCCCCCGCTGGCCTCCCGCACCCCGCCGCCTCCCGCACCTGCACGGGCGGCGGCGGCGGCCGGCCGGCCGCCACAGCCTCATACACCGCGGTGAGGTTCCAGGCCACCACCGCGTCACACGAGCCGCAGAACAGCACCGTGGGCCGGCCGCCGGCGGAGCCGGAGCCGGCGCCGGCGCGGCGGGGCGTGGGGTCACTGGTGCCTGCGCACGCGCGGGGCATGAGCAGGGGCGGCCTGAGCGAGGGGAGGCGGCGGAGCCGGCAGCGGCAACACTACCGGTGGCTGCTGCCTGCGCGCGAGCGCGTTTGGTGACTGCCGGGCTGCACCTTGCCGCAGCCCCCGTGGCATCGCAGCGGCCCTAGCCCGGCGCGACCACGCGGGCGCCATCCAGCCGCACCGCGGGCGCCATCCAGCCGCACCGCGGGCGCCATCCAGCCGCACCGCGGGCGCCATCCAGCCGCACCGCGGGCGCCATCCAGCCGCACCGCGGGCGCACGCACCTATGGGCCCCACGCCCAGCGCCATGCAGATGATGGGCCGCAGCTGCAGCTCACTCATCAGCCGCACCGGCGGCGGCGGCCGCCCCTGCCCCTGCTGCTGCTGCTGCTGCTGCTGTGACGAGGCCGACGAGGCGGAGGCGGAGGGCGGCAGGCGGTGCACCTCGACGTCGGGGCCGCCCGGCACTGCAAAGGCCAGGTAGGTGCCTGGGGGGCGAGGCCGGCCCCGGGTGAGGTGTGCCGGGCGCGGGGCGGGGGAGGAATTGAGGTTGGGGGTGGGGGAAGCAGCGCGCGTGTGTGTACCGTATTGTGTGAAGGGTGCGAGCCTGTGTGGGATGCCGTTGCCCATGCCAATGCCCACGCGTACGGTGGGTGTGGACTGCATTCCGTCAGGGGCTGCCGGCGGCGCGGCCCCTCAGCACTGTTCGCGCCCTTGGCCCTTGCCCCACGTCAACACCCGGCGACCCACCATCCGTGGCAACGGCGTGGCAGGGGCTGCCATCGCCGTTCACGCCGAGCTCTGTGGTGAACCGCAGTTGGCCCACCATCCCAGCTCCAGCTCCAGCGTGCAGTGCCTACCCCGGCAGCAGCACCTCCCGAAGCGGGGGCCCGCGCCCGGCTGCTGATTGTGGACGAATGCAACTAGTATCTGCAGTTGGCTACCATGGCTGACGTTTGGAGGAGCTCGAGCCTGGGCGCGGGTGCAGCATTTGCCCCACCGCGTTCCGAGCAGCTACTTTCAAGTTGTTTGTTCTATATTGATGTTATACATTCATGAAGGCTGCAAACCAGATCCCAGGCCCTATTCACCACGCGGAGTAAAGCTGTCGTCGATTGTGCGCAAATGCATACGAATGAGCTCTGTGTATTTAATTGTATTGCACGCTCTATGTATATAACAGTGAATCATTTGCAACTATGAATTAGGCCTCTGCAATCCTGAAAATGGACTCGGCGGTCCGGCACTTGCGCGACGGCGTTTTGCCCGACGCCGCTACCTGCGCGACATGCTGTATTTTTGATAACCTTAGCGTCGTCGGGGGAAGCCTGGTGCTGCAGCATGTGAGAACGTCTTACGCGCATCGCCCGACCCTTTCCCCGCGGACTTCACCCCGCGCTAAATGGATTGACCCTCTTGCATCACAGGCGGTGCGCTCGTTCATCGCCGCCATGCGCCAGGGACGCAGCCAGGCGACGGTGGTGCGGCTGGTGGACCTGACGGGGGTGCTCGCGACGCTGGCCGCCGAAGCCGCCGCATCGCCGTCTTACCCTGCCAGCGCCGGCGGCCCGGACGTCGAATACATAGACCTTCACTCAGATCCCTGGGGATGGCATCAAGCCGCCATCGCAGCTGCGCAGGAAGGGCGGGGGGCGGGAGCGGCCGCTGCCGGCCCCGGCCCGGGCTCCTCTGCAGCTGCGTCGTCAGCGGCGGCGGCGGGAACGGGAGCGGGCCAAGGCCCGTTGCTGTCCCTTGACGACCTCTGCAGCCGCCTGCAGCGTCCGGCGTCGCAGTCGGCGCAGCCCCAGGCAGGACCGGAGAGCGGCCCCGCAACGCCAGCGGCGGCCGGAGCGACCGCGGCGGACGCCCCGGACGCCGCAGCGCCGGCCGCGCGCCGCGGCGGCGTGTGCGTGGTGCTGGGCTGCCTGAGCACGCTGATGGAGCGCTACGGCGGCAGCGGCAGTAGCAGCGGCAGTAGCTACGGCAGTAGCTGCGACGGAGGCGGCGGCGGCGGCGCCGGCGAGTGGGCGGGTCTGGCGCTGCTGGAGGCGCTGCAGCGGGCGCCGGCGGTGTCGTGTGTGCTGGCGGCTGTGCACACGGTGGGGGCAGCACCGGGGGGTTTGGAGTGGGGTCCGGGGCGAGGCACTGCGGATTGTGCCGCGTGGGGAATCGGGCGTGGCACATCTAAACCCCTGCACTACCTCGCCCGCATGCACGCCGCAAATACTTGCGCGTACACACCAAAACACACATTTGCCCAAACGCATGTGCTGACTCGACAACAGGACCTGCACTCGGAGGCCGCGGTGGAGGGCCTGCGCCGCGCCGCCGGCTGCGTGCTGCAGCTGGGCGCGCTCACGGACCTGCAGCAGCGGCTGGCGGCGGCGGCGCTGGAGGGCAGCGGGCGGGCGCAGCAGCTGGGCGGTGGAGTGCTGGCGGGGCGGCTGGACTGCAGGACGCGGCGGAGAACGGGTGCGTGGCATGGGCGGGCGTGGGAGGGTGGGCGGGGGCATGCCGATGAGGCGGATGGACAGAGAGCGACCGGGACGCGAGGGAGCGGGTGCTCGTCTCTGTGAGAGCTAAGCTGCGGTTGAGGCCCGGGCTACCGGTCATGTGTGTGGGCTCACCAAGCCGTATCGCCGCCGCCGCACTGCAGGCCGCGTCAAGGTGGAGTCGGAGCTCTACTCCATCTCGCTACAGCCGCCCGCGTGCGGGGCTGCTACAGCTACAGCCACTGCGGCTACAGCTGCTGCTGCCGTGCCAGCCGTGCACTTCTTCGCCATGCCTCCCCAGGTGGACTCGCCCGACCCCAAGGCGCTGCTGCGGCTACAGCCGCCCGCCGCCGCCGCCACCTCCGCAACAGCAGCTGCTACAGCCGGCAGCGCCAGCGCAGTGGCGGCGCCAGCAGCCGGCGCGGGCGCGGGCCCGGGCGCGGGTGCGGGCGCGCCTGGCGGCGCGGGCGGCGCCGGCGGCGCGGGTCAGCCGCTGGGGCTGCTGGGCGGTGTGGGCAGCGCGGAGGAGCTGGCGCGGGCTGTGGGCAGCAGCATGCGGCTCACGCTCACGGAGGAGGTGAGGCGGGCCGATGGTGGATGGTGGCGGCCGGATGCGTTTGGGCGGCCATTGTTAACCAGCGCGATGCGCCGAGCACACGGGGCAGGTAGGTCCGGCTGCTGCTGACACCGCCACGGCATGCAGCACGGTACGGCCCACCACCACCACCGCTGCCGGCCCCTCACTCCCACCACCGCTGCCGGCCCCTCCTCACCCCACCTGCTGCGCTCTTGCGACACTACGCCCGCGGCCCCTGCGCCCGCGCACCCCTGCCTACGTTGCTGCACTCCGTTGTAACATCTCTGCGACCCCCCTGCTGCCGCCACCCCACCCCACCCCACCCCGCAGGAGCGGCGCGCCAAGCAGGCGGTGGTGCTGCCCTACCAACACACCGGCCAGGGGCTGCGCGGCCCCACCGCGGCCGCCTACGCCGCGGGCGACCACGCCGGCTACCTCCCGCCCGCGGCGGGCGGCCGGGGGCCGGGCGGCGGAGGCGGCGGCGGGGGTGGTGGGGGTGGGGGTGGGGGTGGAGGTGGGGAGGCGGGTGCAGGAGGGGGTGGCGGGATTGGCGGCGGGGGTGGGGGTGGGGGTGCGCGGGGCCTGGGCCACATCCTGTATGTGCGCGACTCAGCGAGCGAGCAGGACTCGGACCAGGACCTGGATGAGGACCTGGACATATGAGGGGGGGAAGGAAGTGGGGGGGGGGGGAGAGGAGGGGGGGCGCGCGAGGAGGGTAGGAGGGCGCGGAGGAGGAGGGCGAGGAGGAGTGGTAATGGGCCGAGTGCGGCTCGAATCTCCCGCATGGCAGCGCCGCAGCTGTGGAAACTGTGTGGTGTGTGGAGTTGCAGCGTTTTGCCCACAGTGGCGTACTTGACGTTGCGAGGAGCGGTGCTGCTGCTAAAGCAGGCCCGAGTGGAATTTCTGCGGGGATGGGCAGGCAAAGGGCAGCGCGGAACATTGTATGTTCAACTGACAGTCCTAGCGCACACCGACACGCTCGCGCACAAGCTTGTCGAGGTCCATGTCGCAGTTCCATCGAAGCCACTCCTCCCGCCGGGACAGCCAGGGCGCTGCCAGCGCTCCCTCCTCACGACATACCGTGTATTACACTGTGAAGCGCACACCACACGTGCCGTCGTGCCCGCATGGCCATGCCGCTGTACAACACCCAAATTCTTCAGCTCCGCTCTCACCACACGTGCCCGCGTTGCCATACAGTATGTACTGCTGCACAACCAAAATTTTCAGCTCCGCCCAATACCACACTACCCCCGCCCTGCGCCCGCGCCTTTCGACGAAGCTGGATTCAATTCACATGCTTCACCAGCCCCCTCCGGCGCCGCCGCCGCCCGCCGCCCCCTCCGCCGCCAGCAGCTCCAGCAGCTGCACCATCAGGTCCGGCGCCGCCGCCGCCAGCCGCCGCAGCCCCTCCCGCCCCGCCGGCGCCGCCAGCACCTCCTCCTGGTGCGCCAGGTACCAGCGCTGCAGCCGCCGCAGCAGCAGCGCACCGCCGCCTCCACCGCCGCCGCCGCCGCCGCCGCCGCCGCCGCCGCTTTCCGCACTCCCACCACCACCACCCACAGAACCGCCGCTCCCATGACCCGGTGCGCTGCCGCTGCCGCCGCCGCCGCCGCCGCCGCCGCCGCCCAGCCGTGAATCGGCCCACATGAGCACGTCCACAAAGCTCTCCGGCGTGACGGACTCCGCCAGGTGGCACGTGGCGGCGGCGCAAAGCTCTGGGAGCAGCAGCCGGTCTGCCAGCTCCGCCAGCGCCTGCAGCTCGGGCGCGGTGGCAGGCAGCTCGACGGCGCCCGTGTACAGCCAGCGCAGCAGCAGCGCAAAGGCGTCCGCGTCCGCGTCCGGCAGCTCCAGCTCCGCGGCGGCGCCGTCCGCGAAGGCGTCCGCCGCCAGGCGCTGCCGGAAGTAGTCGCAGCGCGCGGCCGCGATGGCCCGGTGCACCGCGAAGGCGCGGCCGCCCACTCGCAGGGCGAGGTCGGAGGCGGCGGCGGGCTGCGAGCCCAGCAGCGCGCCCAGGTCGGCGGACAGGCGGCCCGCCGCCTCCACCGCAACAGCAGCTCCGCCTCCACCACCACTACTGCCACCTGGGTCACCGCCACCAGCATCAGCACCAGCTCCTGCGCCAAACGCGCCATGGTCGCTCTCACCGCCGCCGGCGTGCCCTCGCAGCGCTTGCTCGTGCCGGCCGTGCGGCGCCACCGCCGCCACCACAGGCTGCACCGCCGCCGCCGCCACCGCCGCCGCCGCCGCCGCCGCCGCCGCCGCCGCCGCCGCCGCCGGCAGCCCCAGGTCCAGCAGCACCAGGCCGCCGCCGCCGCACGCCGCCAGGTAGCCGTTGGGAAGCAGCGCGGGGCTGGCCAACGGCTCGGTCCCGGTCCCCGTCTTTTGCTGCGGCTCTGGCAGCAGCGCCGCCGTCAGCGTGCGCACGGTGCCGTCGACGCCGTCCACGCGGCGCAGCCGCAGCCCGTCGATGACGTACAGGCAGCAGCCGCCGTCGGCGCCCGACGCCACGGACCACACGAGGCCGGTGATCCTGCCGAAGCCGGCGGCCTCGCCCACGCCGTCCGTTGTCTGCTGTCGGCCGCCCGCCAGCACGCGTGTGGGCATGGCAGCGGCGGCGGCGGCGGCGGCGGCGGGTGTGGTGGGTGTAGCGGGCAGCTGCACGGTCATGACGGAATCGTAGTAGCCGAGCGCGAGCAGCAGCTGCGGGCCGGGTAGCAGCGCGGGCAGCACGCCGAGCGGCAGCGCGGGGCGAGGCAGCGTGCGCGCGCGCAGCCGCAGGTGCGGGTGCGGGTGCGGGTGCGGGTGCGGGTGCGGGTGCGGGTGTGGGTCCGGGTGCGGGTGCGGCGATGGCGGCCCCCGCCGCGTGAGGGGGCTGCTGCTGTCCGATGTGGTGGTGGCGGTGGTAGCGGAGGTTTCTGGAGCGTCACCCGCAGCAGCGTCGGGCGGGGCCCCGGGCGCGGGTGCGGACGCGGGTGTTGGCGGAGGCGAGACCGCCAAGGCGGAGTCACCGACACCTGCAGGCTGTGCATCCGCCGCCGCCGCCGAACCTGCAGCAGGTCCTGCTGCTACAGCCCCAGCCGCGGCGTCAAGCCGGTCGCCCGGGATGCGGCGGGCCTCAGCGGCTGTAGCAGAGCGCCCGGCCGCGCCACCCCCACCGCCGTCGAGCCTGGTGCCGCCGCTGGTGCTGCCGACGTCGCCGCCACCCTCCATGCACGCCCTGCTGTTGCTGCTGTTGCTGCTGCTGCGCCACCCGCCAGCGCAGGCCCCGCCGCCGGGCTGCCCGCTGGCCGCCCGCCGCCAGGACTCGGGCAGCTGCAGCGACCGCAGGCGGCTGCCGGGCTGCGCCAGGTAGAGCGCCCCGCGCCCGTCCGCGTGCAGCCGGCAGGCGGCGGACGTGTACAATGGCGGCGGCGGCGGCGGCGGCGGCGGCTGCAGCTGCTTCTGCTCCTGCCGAGCCTCTTGCTGGTCCCCCTCCCCCTCCTCCTCCTCCTCGTCCGCCGCGGCCACCGCCACCCGCACCTCGGTCTCGTCCACCAGCCGCCACAGGCCGCCGCCCCGCAGGTAAAACAGCTGCCCGGAAAAGGCGTCCCAGACGGCCGAAGTGATCTCGTCGCGCACCGAAGCAGCGGAGCCGCCGCTGCCGCCGCCGCCGGCCGGGCAGGCTCGCGCCGCCAGCAGGCTGCCGTCGATGCGGAAGCCGGCGGGGTCGCGCGGGGGCCCGGCGCCCAGCAGCTGCGCGAAGCCGGTGACGCCGCCGCCGCTGACCGACACAAGCGTCTGGATCGTGATCGCAGCGGGATCGCCCGCGGCGGCGCCGGTCGGCAGCTCGCGGCTGACCAGCAGCAGCGGCCGCAGCCCCGGCGTGGGCAGGTGCGCGATCGCGAAGGCGCCGCACTCGCGGGCGTGGGCCGGCGCCATGGCCGGCCGCGGGTAGGGGCGGTGCGGTTCTCGCGCGCCGGTCCCGGGCACGAGATTTAGGGCCGGAACGTCGCCGTGGAGCCCGGGGCTGGGATTAAATGAGTGCTATCGAGAAAACTATGAGCATAGGCATGGCGCTATGCGAAGACTGAAGAGGCAGGGGAGGAAAGCCGGGCGGGAAGGCAGCACAGCGAGTTCTGAAAGCCAGTCTGGTATTTATAAAGTGCAGCTGAAAGCTTTGAGGGCCAGTAATCTACCGAGCAGCTGGATATTAGGAGCGGTGCCTGCACGTATTATTACCATCCAATTCGTTTGCGCAAGGCGTGGACAGACACGTGGATCT
Organism: Chlamydomonas incerta; assembly: GCA_016834605.1. Lineage (NCBI taxonomy): Eukaryota > Viridiplantae > Chlorophyta > Chlorophyceae > Chlamydomonadales > Chlamydomonadaceae > Chlamydomonas > Chlamydomonas incerta. Next base: position 1,928,867 of record JAEHOC010000013.1, read on the forward strand.
TAAAGTGGCGGGCTGCATTTTGTGAGGTCTTTTGTGAGATTGCATTGGTTACAGGAGGGACCTGCTGACGCAGCTCACGAGCCAGCGAGCACGTACTAGTACGGACGCCCTGCTCTAGACCTCAGGGGCGCGCCACCTGCAGCGCCGACAGCCTACTCTGCGCCTTGGGCTAGTAGGCCTTGCTCCCATGGGAGCGCCACCATCTTCTAAACTCAATCTCCTTCCTGTTCAACTGTAATGAAAGTCGGCTTATTGATCCACATACTCCCGTCTTCCCTTCTTTCAATCCAAGGATGGCCTGGTGGGATTTCGTCCCACCCGCTTGGCCTGATGCCCAGGCTCACATACGTCTGCAAACGCTCCCAAAAGTCTGCTATAACTTGCGTTTTAATCCTGCTAATCGCTGTTTCTTCTACCTTGCCTTGTTCCCCTCTGGAGGCAAACAATAGCCTCCTACCGTACTCCATGGCAGACATTTTGTGAGGTCTGAGAATACAGCTATTGAACGCGGGCCCCTACCTCCACCGCGCCGCCCTGTTGCTGCCAGGGGTCTGCGGAAACCATGCGCCGCCTGCGCCGCCACAACGCGCCAAACCGCACGTCCTATACCATCTAAACCGCCAAGCTGACACGCTCAACCTTTTATACTGTGCCCCACCGCCGCTCGCGACTAATGACCAAGGAGCCGCCACCCGGCGCCGCCGCGCCACCACCACCGCCAGCAGCTGCAGCCCGCAGCCGGCTCGCAGCCACAGTTCACACTGATCCCTGCACAGTAACACAGTGGTACGCAGTGCCACACAGCGCCACACAGCTTGCGGCCTGCCGTGGTTCAGCAGACGTGAGCGGACAAGCAACCCATCCACGGTGCCTGCCCTACGCCGCGGCTGTGACGCCGCATGCGCTCGCCGCGGCCGCGGCGCCAGCACGGCTTCCAACTAAAACGGGTAGTCATTGTCCCCACCATTATCGCTGTCACCGTCGTCCTCGTCGTCCTCGTCGCCAAACATCATGGCAATCATAGCCCTGGTCGCCTCATACGCGGTCCGACCTCCGCGTCGACTCCCTTCCGACCGCCTCCCTGAAGCGCCGCTCCACGCCCGCCACGACCTGCCGCCGCGCCGCCATCAACCCCTCCACCCCCTCCCCCTCTCGCTCCCGTTCCCGCTCCCCCTCGTGACCTGCGCGCGCTCCCGCTCGTGCGCCACGCGCCGGCTCCGCCTTGTGCCCAAACCGCTCGGCACCCGCCGACGCCGCTGCCTCGAATCTTCCAGCCGTGGGCGCGGCTTGTGCGTCGTGGGGCAGCACCAGGCTGGCGAGGAACGCGGCCTTGAGCCACTTCCACTGGTTCTCTGAGAAGCGACCGGCCAGCCGTCCATACACCCCCCACCTCATCCAGCAGCTGGTCCCACTCCGCGTCGGCAAGGCCCACCGCTGCTCCGCCAGCCGTCCCTCCAACGGCCGCCGTCCCTCCAACGGCCGCCACCCCGCCCGCCCCGCCCACCTGCCCCGCCCGCCGCTGCTCCACGAACCAGCGCACGGCACCAAAAGATCCCGCCTCGGTCTGTGGCAAAGGCCGATGACCTGGCCCGCGGAGGGCAACACCGGCGCCAGGCCGCGCGCGTGCAGGCGGGAGGCGGCCGCAAGGTTCCCCGCCTGCAGGGCTGCGAGCAGCAGGTGCTGGGCCGCAGGCGCCAGGCCCTGCGGCGGCAACACAAACACACGCGTGGACAGGTGCGGTTGCTGTGCGATTGACGTGATGTCACATGACGTGATGCGGCGTGAATACGGCGACAGGCTGCCAACGCTTCAGCGCACCGAGCAACTGCTGGCGGCCGAAAAGCGAATCCACCACGACAATTCTACAGTTCGAACCCCCCGGCCCCAGCAGCAGCTCACCTGCGCCGCCGCCGCGCCGGCCCCGCCTACCGCCACGCCCAGGGCCCACTCCAGCTGCTCCACCGAGCCGGCCTGAGCAAGCGGCTGCAGCTGCACCTCAGCCCCCAGCTGCTCATGCAGGTAGCGCAGGACCGTCACGTCGGTGCCCCGGCGTGCCTCGCGCGCACAAACACCCGACCAGAAGCCGCGCGCATGATTTGCAGCCTGGATTGCCGGGTGCCTCGTACCCGCGGGGCCGCCACTGCGGTTGCCCCCAGCACGCACGCCAGCACGCACACCGGCGCCGGACCCAACGGGCGCCCATCGCAGCTGCAGCTCGGCAGCTCGCCCCGGCCTCGCAGAAACTCCAGCACCGCGTCCTGGCCGTGGGCGGCGGCTTGGCAGATGCACTCGTCTGACAGCGACACGCCGCACTCGTCCAGAAGGAAGCGCAGGGCCCCCACGTCACCGGCGCAGACCGCGGCAAGTGTGGCCGCCTGCGCCACGGCCGCCCCCGCGCCGTGGTTAGACACCAGGTACCGCAGGCGCCGCTCAAAGTCGGGCTGCACGGTGGCCAAATCGAAGAGGCTGTGGCCCACCAGTTGTCGGGTGCCCTGTTCGTCCGTGATCATGGCGGCCAGGTAGTCGGGCCGCCGTGACAGCACCAGCTGCACCTTCTCCTGCCAGTCCGGCGTGCGGCTGCCGGGTGACGCCGCCTTCCGCCGCCGCCGCCGCCGCCGCCACGCGCGCACCGGGCTTCAGCGGCTCGAGCTGCCGCGACCACTCCGCCAGGTCGCGGAATGCGGGCAGCCGGCAGCCCAGCGCGACTTCGCACAGCAGCAGCCGTGGCCACTGGCCGCTGTCGCCGTTGGCTTGCAGCTTGGCCAGCAGTCGGTGCAGCAGCGACACGCGCCCGCCGCGCGCCGCAGCCGCTGCCAGGTCCTGACTGACCACCATCCGCTTGTGCTTCCGGTCCCCGCGCTCCGGAGCGTCATATAGCCCCGCATCGGCCGCCAGCCACTCGAGCACGTGCGCGTGGCCGCCGCAGCTGGCGGCCTTGGCCACACGGGCGACGTGCAAGCCAGCCATTTCTTCGTCATCCTGGATGTCACCGCAGAACTCATAGTCCCGGCAGCGTAGCCCCCACAACCGCGAGCACGCGGGCAAGTGGCCCGCCTCCGCAGCCGCACAGACAGCCTCGACCTCCACCTCGCAGCCCTCCGCCAGCAGGCGCTTGCCCGCCGCCCCGTGGCCGGCCCATGCCGCTGAAGCCAGCACCTGGGGCCCTAAGCTGCAGCCGCAGTGCGCCAGAGCCGCGTCCAGGCTGGGCCCGTCCCCGCTGCTGGCGGCGAGGCACAGCAGCCGCTGCCGCTGGCGGAGCGTTAGCTGTCGCCACGGCTCAGGCCTTCCCCAATGCGCCACGAACTGCCAGCTGGGCCAGGGTGCGGCTGCTACGACTGGATAGGACAAAAGCTCTAGTTCGCGCCTCTTCGCCGCCGCGAGCGGAATCGGACGCGAGATCCCGCGAAGGCAAGCTGCTGCGTCCTTGCAGCTGGCCCTGAGCCCGGCGACATCCGCGGACGATGCAAAGCTTGCAATGTGAGCAATGAGCTTGGGCGTGAGCTTTTTCCATGACGACGCGGAATTAAGTTCATGCTCGACTTCCATTGTGCTCGTTGAAACTATGAAGGAGGGTTTGTCCGGATGGCGGGAAAGCAGCACAAGGCGAGTTTAGTTGAAAGGCCCCAGTTTGTGCTTGGTATAGTACCACTTAAACACTGGCCAAATATAAATCCTGTGGCACCCCAATCCGCCCACCGCCCATGAGCCAACCGTGTATAACCCCCGCCCATGACGTCCCAACAGCCCGGCTGTCCGGCACTTCCCTAGGGAATGCATGAGTCCAAGCCCCTTGACCGCTCAAATGGCATCATATGACATGTATTAAGGTCCCTGAGCAGTTCCCCGGCATAAATTCCAGCGAGAGCCGAAATCGAAGATGCTAAATGTCGCGGTCGCCAGGACCGAACAGAATTCGCCCGGCGCTATCAGGATTTCATCTATAGGTAAACCTAAGTTGACGGCACTTTGGATAGGCCGAAAACACCGCCTATGCGAGATATGGGCTTCGGTCAATCAATATGGGCCGCCCAGCCAGCCCACAGTTGAAGCCCTGGTTGAAGCCCACACGTTGCCCGTTGCCGCACGGCCGTGCATGCCGACTGCCTGGATGGATGCCCTGAACTATGTAGTACTGGCCGCCCGCTGGGGAAGGCGTGACTGGGTTGACCAACCGGCGCAGGCGTACCTGGAAGGCGGAGTGGGTGCCACACCACCAGCAGCCGCACTGCGCTGTCGATGTGTCTGGGCGCCGCCGCCTCGCAACCCCTTGTCCCCTTCGCCCCAACATTCCTCACCGACCCAATGCGTCCATGTCCCTTCCCCTCCCTGCCTTCCCCAGTTCCTCAGTTCCCCTCCACTCCCTCCTCCGCCCTGCCCCCCTCCGCCCCTGCTTATCCCCACCTGCCCATCCCGGTGACCCCGACCGCCTGGAATGCACCGTCTGGACACCCCGCCAGGCACGCGTTTCCTTGTCAGGAGTCAGAAGCCCAGGCAAGCCATCCAGCCCTCCCCCTCCCGACCGATGGGGTCCAGTGCCTATTCATTGTTTTGACACGGGACGTGCCTCATGTATCATGATGTGCGGTGGGTAGTTGCGCGGCCAGAACTCGCACGCAGCTCGTCAAGCAAGGATAGCCTTGGGGCGGACACGCGCGGTTTGATCGTATGCAGGACTGCGTCCTGACACAGTTACACTCGACGCAAAAGCCGTGGGCATGTGAAATCCATGATTAGTGAGCATATGAAACCCACCGCACTCTCGAGTTCTACGCCATTCGACTCCCCTCAGCTCTGGCTCTGGTGAGCCACCCCATGCACACAATCCATTTCTACGCTTTCCATCATTCGCCAGTCGCAAGTCGCCCCCGCCCGTTCTCTATCCTGTCACAGCACTGGCTAAGTCACACACGGCCCTGGTGCCGTTTGCATACTGTGGTGTCAGTCAAATGTCAAGCTCAGTATAGCTACGCACGAGTCTCAACATCAGTGCAGTCCGCGCACCGCTCACGGCCCTGAAAGCGTGCCTGCAAATGCCCCACAACAGAAGGCATGCGATGCATTTCAAGACACCCGACCTAAACACGTACCAAGCTGGCACCCGCAACCCCCGCATTCAAATGTATGAAAACACTTCAGTAACCCTGCAGAATGTAAAGCTGCATATTGACGGGAAGCACGCACGGAATCACGCACGGACACCCCCCACAGAGACCCCATTGCTAGTTCTAGTGTATCAATCGAGCGAGCGCTAGCATCACACATCCGCCGTTGCCCAGCCTTGTTAAGTAAGGCATGGTGATACCGCGCCAAGCCCCACGCCCCAGCAGTCCCTGTTCGCCTTGGAAAAGAAACGGCTTGGGGCGGCATCACCATACATGCCTTGGCAAGGGGAGACGGCGCTGGGGCTACTGAGAGCTCCAGGGAATGGAACTCCACACGGACGACGACGACGACGACCGCAGCAGCAGCCGAAGCAGTCGGTGCGCAGCCGATGCACGCGGGAGGACGGACGGACAGACGCGCTTAGCCCGAGGTGGTGGTGGTGGTGGCGGGCGCCGCGGTGGTGGTGACGGTGGAGACGGACGCGGGCGGGGGGTAGGTCTGGGTCCAGGTGGTCGAGTTCTGCGGCGGCGGCATGCTGCGCAGCGGGCGCACGGTGCCGCAGGTGGAGGTGAAGGCGGGGCTGGCGGGGTTGAAGGAGTTGCTGTTGCAGGTGGAGGCGCCGGCGTACGACTGCTCCTGGCCCAGGGTGACCATGCTGGTGTTGGACAGCAGCGAGAGCGAGGTGTACAGGTAGCCCCTGTTGGGATTGGAGGAGGAGGGTAGATGGCCAGGGGGGTAGCGGGTAAGTAGTGCGTGCGTGCGCTTCCCAGCCCCGCTACCGAAGTGCTTTTGAAACGTAAACGCGAAGAAGCCCCGCTAACACAAGACAAGAGCCTACTCCTAAGCCTGCAGCCCGAAACCCGGAGCAGGCAGCGCCTTCCCCACGCACAATCGTCACCCCCCTCCTCACACACCGTCTCATGGACGGCTACCCCCCTCCCCGACGCACACACGCATACAAGCAAGGGAGCCCGCGCCGCCGCCCACTCACAGGGCGTTCTGCGACAGCACCGTGCCGGTGGTCTTGGGCGTGAGCCAGGTACGGCCCTGCGCCACCTGGGCCTTGATGGTGCGGTCCAGGTACCACCAGGTGGCGTTGGGCAGGCGGGACAGGCGGCCGGCCTCCTGCGGGAGATGGAGGACAAGGGGGAAGAGGAGAAGGGGCGCGGAGTGCGGGGTTAGGAGCGGGCAGGATGGACGGTTGGGGCGTGGCGGGTAGCGTATGCGGAAGGCCAGGCCATCAGCTAGCGCCTAACAACCCCGTTGCCCAGGCACTAGCTAAGTGGCGGGCACGAAGCCCAGCTCGGCTCGGCTCGAACCCACCGAGGCGTTCTTGTAGCTGTACAGGGTGGTGTTGATGTCGCGCACCACCGACTGGCCCAGCGTGATGACGCCCTGCTCGTAGTTGTAGATGACCTTGTTGGCGGAGATGGAGGGCGAGAAGCAGCCCTGCGCGAACAGCGCGCCGGTGCCCAGCCCCACCACGAACAGCGTGCAGGCCCAGGAGATGAAGGTCTTGCCCAGGAACTTCCAGTTGACGCCCGTCTTGACGTTCTCCACCAGGCCCACGCCCACGATGCCGCCGGTGATGCACTGGGAGGAGGAGGTGGGCAGTCCGTACTGCGCCGCGATCATGATGACCAGCGCGGTGGACAGCTCGGCCGCGAAGCCGCGGGTGGGCGACAGCTTGGCGTAGGCGGTGCCCACGGCGGCAGTCACCTTGTAGCTGCAGCGGCGGGAGGGGCGGGGCGGAGGGGGGCGGGGTTGTGAGTACCAGCCCAAGCTAAGCAAGGTGGTGAGTTGTGAATACCAGCCCAAGCTAAATCACAGGGAGACACAGCCAAAACACAGACCGGCTTCAGCGCGTGTACAGTGTGCAGACGGGGGATTGTCGCGTTGAGGCCGGGGCAGGACTGCAGAACACGCACAGCAGCGGGAACGAACCCCCTTACGTACGCAGCAGTACGGCCACGCACGCAGCCGCCGCCGCGCGTCACTCACCCGTAGGTGGCCAGGCCCACCACCAGACCCATGGCGCCGATGATGATGGCCCAGATGGGCGCGTTGACCTGGGCGGCACCGGGCACAGCACACGATGACATGAGTTACGGGACACGCGGCGCGAAGGGTAAGATGGACACGCAGCGCGAGAGCGCAGCAGGCGTTGACAGCTACGCCGAGCCACCTCAGCCGCGCCCCTCTGCACCGCAAGCCTTGCCAGCAACCAGCGCCCACCCATTTCCATTGCAAATAAAGCCCCTTGCATCACAAGCTCCCCCCCAGCAGCAGCAGCAGCAGCAGCAGCAGCAGCAGCAGCAGCAGCAGCAGCAGCAGCAGCAGCAGCAACCAGCAGCCCCTCATGCACACACACCCCTCCAGCCGGTACTCCTCCAACTCCTGCTCCTCACCTTGCTGGGCAGCACGCCGTCCTTGACGACGTACCAGATCATGGTCAGCGGGCCGGCCATGTAGCCCACCTCGCCGGCGCCGTGCGCGAAGATGACGCAGACGGCGGAGAAGACCTGCAGGTAGCTGAACGCGTACTCGGCCTTGGGGTCGAACACTGTTGTATAGCGGGCTTCTACTGAATCGCTACACATCAATCACTCTGTCGCGTGATCTGTCAACTATCTGATTCTGACTTTTATACCGCGCCTGGCGATATAACATGTTGGTATCGAGCTTCGTTGCGATCCTGCAAACACCCTGGTTCGATCCTCGCAACTCACGGTCGCAGCTGGCGGTCTGAGGGCTGGTGGGAGGTAGCAGCACCCACACTCAGATAGCGCGTGCACGTGAGACGGTATCGGTGACGGTTCTGGTAGGCTTGGGCACCCTACGGCCGGCACTCTGAGCCAATGCGTGGAAGGCCTCGGCTGACTTGCACCTGACTGGTCGTTCTGGCGGTCTGTCTATGGCTTGATCACCCATAGAACTGCGGCGATTGGTCTGGGCGCGAGGACGCTGCCCATCTAAGTGGGGGGCACTTGTTGTATAGCGGGCTTCTACTGAATCGCTACACATCAATCACTCTGTCGCGTGATCTGTCAACTATCTGATTCTGACTTTTATACCGCGCCTGACGATATAACAAACACCTCGGCGTTCTGCGTGTGCGTGTGCATGGGAGGGGGGGGGCGGGAAGGAGGGTCGAAGGGGAGGGCGGGGAAACGAGGTGCGGTGAGGCGCGATTGGAGAGGTCGGGCGGCCGGGCATGAGTGCGAACTACAGCCGCCATACACCAGGATGACCACACTGCAGGGAAGCAAGGCAGGAAATCCTAAATCGGAGGAAAAGAAAAAGAAATGTTTTAATCACAACACTCACGCACCTTGTGGATGGCGGCCACGACGGGGTTGGTGTCGATCTTGGAGTGCATGTCCTGCTCCCTGTGTGTGTGTGGAGGGGCGGCGGCGGCGGCGGTTGTGTGGCGGCGGTCGGTCGGCGGCTAGCGGTCATCACATCGCGGCGCGCGGGAAGCCCACCGGACCAGCGCACTTGTCTGCACACACTTGGGTATGCAGGTCCCGCCACGTACCGAATTACGGAGCTAGCATCAACCCATGGACTCACATGCCGTACATCACGGCGTCGCGCATGCTCTTGCAGGCCTTGAGGAACTTGCTGTCGTTGCGGACCTCCTCCTCCTCATCGCCCTTGGTCTTGCCCGCGCCAGCCTCGGCGTCGGCAGCCTCCTTGGCGGCGGCGCGGTCACTGTGTCAAGTGAGTGTAGGACAGCCGAAGTGGGTCAGAGTCAGCACCTGCTGCTGCCCATATGCGTCGCAGAGACTGCTTTGGGTTCTGGAATACAATACCCCCCCCCCCCCCCACCCACACACACATACACACCCTGACATCCCGCCTCACTAGCCATAACAAAACTCACTCCTCCTCAAACTTGCGGTTGGCCTTCCAGCGCAGCAGCGGCAGCACGATGACGATGGTCAATAAGGTCACGCCGGCCGCAACGCAGGCGGAAATCCACGCGGCCTTGGCGTCCGACCAGTCGTCCTCGGTCTCGCTCAGCATCTTCTTGGCGCCGCGGGTGAAGACGAAGTAGATGCTGGAGGGGGGTTGCGGTGGGGTGCGTGGGAGGGGACGGGGAGTGTCAGGGGAGGGGGCGGGACGGAATGCCGAAAGGAAGGCCAAGGGCCGCCCACACGGTAGGCGTCTTTATTTGGTGCAGTGCTCAACACGATGTGCGCCCACTCCATGCCCCTCGCGCAGCCTGTGCAGCCCAGCAGCCAGCCTAATGCGCCGCGTCCTCCTGGGCCCGCTTTCGGTCCCAAACCACCACCAACCACCCCCAATACCCTATTATCACTAACCAAGCAAGTGCCGCACACACTCACTTGATCCAGGTGGTGAGGCACACGAAGGGCGGCAGCACCCAGAACGACAGCCCGTACGAGTTGGCGCGGCGCAGCACCAGCGTGCGCACGGTCACGAAGATGAGGGCGGAGGCGGCGCCGGTCAGCACGGGCGAGAAGAACCAGGAGCAGATGATGGGCACCACGCCCTTGTAGGGGGGGAAGGAGGCCTTGTCAGGGGTGGCCCAGTTCACGGCGTCGGCGCCGCCGTACACCAGGCTGAAGCCGATGATGGCGCCGATGATGGAGTGGGTGGCGGACCTGCGTGAGTGTGTATGTGTGGGTGGGGGGGGGAGAGGAGGAAATGGGAGGGTGGTGGATGGGCGGTGACGGCTGAATAGACGGAGGGGGACGGCCCGTGGGCTGGAGGCGGCGGTGGGGACAAGCTGCTGCCACACGTTGAGTCAAGCAAGCCGCCTACGCACAACCACGCACGCATGATGACTCACACATTGTACTCATAGTATGAAGCAATGGCCTGCCACAGGAAGCCAATCTGTGTGTGCGCGCACAATCAAGGGAAGATAAGGGAAGGGCGGGAGGGGCCGCGGCCGGGCGCCGTCTCAGCGGGGTGAGCGAAGGCCGGAGGATTAGCCAGTGGCTACAGTGCGGGGGCCGATGTGTGCGGTGCGTGCGGCGCTCCCATCCACGCGCTGGCCCGGAGCCCGCTTCTCACCGTGAGCGCGTGAGTGAGTGGTATTACAGGTGGTCCCTTCTCGGGTTCTCGGGTCACTCCCCTGACCATCACACCTGGCAAAGTTTGCTAGCCGTACGCATGTCACTGAGCGCAGAGATGTCCTTCATAGGCAGGTTCGATGTCAATTCAGTAGTAGGACTAGCAGGCGCATCACCTAATTAGAGCAGTGGCGCCCAATGCTGTTCAACAGGCAGAAAAGTAGGCACATACAGTGGAACCCGTTGAAACCAGAGCCCCACCTAGCCTGAATTGCGATCGGCCCCTCAATCCTGCCCACGGTCGCATGCAACCCCACCGCATCTCAAACGCACAAACGTGGCTATAACACTACTCGCATTTCCGTGTTTGGTCAATCAAGTCAGATAGTCGTAAGCGCAGCATCACAGACTGTTAGTGTTTGGTCTCAGACAGTTCAGGAATCACATGTCGTCAAGGTCACACACATCTGGAATGGCCACTTCCATCCGGTCACCACATACACGCAGGAAGGGGTGTGTGTCGGACACTTTCAGCCAGGCCTTATCCCGCCGGCGCCGTGGCAATCCAAGCGAAGCGAAGTCAGCTAGCAAGCCTCTGATGCTAGCTAGTGCTACCGCCTTGGCCCGGGCCAGAGCCCCCTCAGTGAACGGCTTCCGTGCGCGCATGTACCGCCGTGCACTCTCCATCGCGTTAAGTGCGGCCAGGGCCACCACCTCCCATACGCATTGCTGTATCTGCGTTGGGTCCGGGCTCTCCAGCAGCCAGACGTGATGCCGCCGGACAGGGCAGCCCGCGTCGGTGCGGCCAGCATTGATGGTGTCCTGTAGCAGCTCCACCACACTCTGCGCGACGGGGCACTACCAAAAGTGATGCAGTCGAGGCGAGGGCGGCATCACCGCCGGTGACGGGGGAGAGGCGTATGCGCCACATACGCACGGCTCCGGCGAGCTGCCATGGATGTGCGTATTTCCCAGCATGCCCACACCGTCAACCGCCAACCGCCACAGCACCTCCTTGTGCTTCAGTTCCCATCGTACTTGCCACACCGAGGCCATGTGTCGCCGGAACTGGACCAGGCGCTGGCGCCCAGGGGCGGGAGGCAGGGTGGCGCCCAGGGCTTCAGCCACATAAGCATGGTGAAGACGCGTGCGGTCCTCATTGACGCCAGTTAGCTGCATTGCTGTGCCGTCGCGGACAGCCAAGGCGGTCAGGGGAACGGGGCGTTGGTGCCCCTGGATGAACCATCCCATGCGGCTGACAATCATCGCCACGACCTGGTCCTCGGTGGGCAATGCTGCGGCAGGGGTGGCTGCGTGGGTAGGCGGGTGAACGGGGGCAGGGGCTGGCTGGGCGGCAGCGGGACCTAGGGGGTCGGTCGCTGGGGCGGGGGGACGCGCTGACGGCGTTGGTGCGAGACACGGCGGCGCTGGGGGCGCAGGGGGCGCAGGAAGGTGCAGGCGCGCAGCAGCAGCCCAGGAGGGGTTGATGTCCAATAGCAGGGCATTAATGGCAGCGATGGCCTGCACGCGATCCGCAAAAGCGCCCGCCACGGCGCTAGATGGCTGTAGCTGTTCCCGCACCAGCTGCGCCCATTCGGTTGCCAGCAAGGTGAAGATGTGGATGCCCGGAGTCGATGCCAGGCGGTGACGCCACGATGTTTCATACGCAGCAAAGGCGTCGTAGACACGCACGGCGTCACCCAGCCTGCGCAGGCGGCGGCATTCCGTGAGCTGTAGGTGATAGGCTTCGAGGCCGGGGCGGCGGCCCGAGGGTGGCGCGTTGGGTAGCAGCGGGTTTCCCCATAGTGGCGTGTTGACGCACCACGCGCCGGGCGTGAGAGAGGAGGTACCAATGTCGACTGCTGGGGGCAGGTGGGAGAGGGCTGTGACGATGCGGTGGACGTCGGGAGGCAAGGACGGGGTGCCAAGCCAGGGCCCGTCCGCACGAGCCGTCAGCAGCGCCATGGGGCGAAAGCAGGGATGGTAGGACCGAAGCAGGTACCCAAAAACCCGCTGCCACGGGGCTTGCGCTGCAGGTGCCACGCCACTTTCATCCCGGCCAGCGTATGCAGCCGCGCGCTTTGCCCAGCGGGCGTAGATGTGCTGCTGTAATGGAAGGCTGCCAAATCCACCTGAAACCGGATGACCAGGCAGGAGGCGGGCTGGGACGCCTGTAAGCCTTCGGTCATGTTGCGAGGGTCCCTGACTGCGGTCGACGAGCTTGGCCACCGCCGCCTCCCAGGCTGCGAGCGTGTCAGGCGGCGGTAATCCAGAGTGCTCCATATGATATGTCGCCATATGGGTCCCGTACGCAGCCGCAGTTGAGGCTCACCCAAACATGGACAGATGCATGTGGCTGATTTTGTCCAGGCGACGCACGGCCTCATCAGTCCGCTGCTTCCAGTCCAGGTCAGGCCGGCAGGGCGGGTTGATGAAGGGGACCCCCAGGGCAGTGGCGGACGTGACAACGCGGATTCCGGCAATGGCAGAGGCTGGGGCGGGCGGGGGGGCGGTAGCGGGCGTGGGGGCGGCAGCGGATACGGTGGCGAGGACGGGGGCCGGGACGGGAATGACGGCGGGGGCGGCGGCGGGTGCAAGGGTGGAGGCGGCAGCAAAGGCGAGGGTGTGGACGCGGGCGGGGATGGGGCCGGCAGCGGGGCCTGGAGTGGGGACCGCTGCTGCGGGGTTGGCTGTGATGGTGGTTGCGGTGACGGTGGCGACGGCGGGCCCTGGAGAGGGGGCGGGGACGGAGGCAGCGGCATTTGCGGTGGTGACGGCGGCGGGGGAGGCGGCGCGGATGGCGGGGGCGGGGACGTGGGCGGTGGCGGGGCGGGCGGCGGGGGCTGGTGTGCGGATGGCGGCAGAGACAGCATGGGTAGCCGTGGTGGAGGGGGCTGTGGCGGGGGCGGGGGCGACGGAGGGGGAGGCGGTGGCGGTGGGGGCATGGACGATGGCGGCTGTGGCGGGGGCTGGCGTTCGGACGGCGGGATTGCCGGCAGGGGCGGCTGCAACGGAGTCGGAGGAGGTGGCGGGGGTCTCGGCGGCAACGAGGGCGGGTGCGGGTCCAGCGGCGGGAGGCGGGGCGGGGGCGGGGGCGGGGACGGTGGCGGGTGCGGGTGCGGCGGCGGTGGCGGGGGTTCTCGTTCGGACGGCGGATTTGGCGGCAAGGGCGGCTGCAACGGAGGGGGAAGTGGCGGGGGTCGCGGCGGCAACGAGGGCGGGTGCGGGTCCAGCGGCGGGAGCGGGAGCGGGTGCGGGGACGGTGGCGGGTGCGGGTGCGGCGGCGGGGGCGGGGACTGACGTTCGGACGGCGGGAATGGTGGCAGGGGCGGCTACGACGGAGGGGGAGGCGGCGGGGGTCGCGGCGGCAGCAAGGGCGGGTGCGGGTCCAGCGGCGGGAACGGGCGTGGGGGCGGGGGCAGCGGCGGGGGCGGAGGCAGGGGCGGAGGCTGGCGTGCGGACGGCGGCACAGACAGCAGGGGTAGCCACGGCGGAGGGGGCGGTGGCGGTGGTGGCGACGGCGGAGGGGCCGGGTGCGGGGATGGTGGCAGATGCGGGCGCGGGTGCGGGGATGGCGGCGGTGACGGCGGCTGCGGCGGCTGCGGGGGCCTGAACGGCGGCGGGGACGGCGGCGGGCGCGGTAGAGGGTGCGGGGGCGGGGATGGTGGCGGCGACGGGGGCAGCGGCGACGGCGGGGGCATGACCAGCGGCTGGAGCAGGAGCGGACGCTGTAGACCCAACGGCAGTGTGGCCAACCAGTAGCAGCTCCACCTTGTCCAGATTCAGCTTTTGCCCGGTGGCGCGCGCAAAGCGGTCCATGTGCCCCAGGAAGGCGGGCACATCCTCAGCTGAGGCCAGTGCTGCTTCGGTGTCGTCGGCAAAGGCAGCCTCGACAGCGGTAGAATGCGGGTCTGCGGGGTCGAGAGGGATGCCGACGCCACACTCCTTCAGCCAGCAAAATAGAGCGTGCGCAATGAAGAGGTAGAGTAGGGGCGCGAGGGGGGCAGCCATGACGGACACCTGCACATATCTTGGCTGGGCGGGAGAGGAACCCGTTGACCCGTGCCATCGACGTCGTGTCGGTGAGCAGTAGCCGGACCCAGGAGATGAAGCCGGCGCCGGCGCCCATTGTGGCCATGACCTCATAGAGGAAGCTGCGATCGATGGTGTCGTACGCCTTGGCGAAGTCCAAGAAGGCGAGAATGGCGGACCGCCGCTGCTGTGACAGGAGCAGGGGGAGGGAGCGGAGGAAGAGGGCATTGCTGCCGATGTCGCGCCCGGGCAGGAACGCTGACTGCTCAAGTGGGATGGTGGCGGCGAGGGCTGGGCTGATGCGGTTGGCCAACGCCTTGGTGAGGAGACGGTAGTCAGAGCATAAGAGGGTGACGGGCCTGTAGCTGCCGGCGTTGATGCGGTCACCACGGCCCTTGTAGATCACAGTGATGATGCCCTTGGTGAAGTCCAGCGGTGTGTGCTGGGTGGTGCCGATGGAGGTGAAGAGCCGCGCAAGGAGGGGAGCGAACGCGCCTGGGGCGGCCTTGTAGACGTCAGTGGGGATGCCGTCCCAGCCTGGGGACTTGCCGGGCTTACTTGCTGCAATGACCGCCAGTACCTCCTCCTGTGATACGGCGCTCGCCCCCGCGGCTTGCATACGGTCGGCTGGTAGCTGCGCGGAGTGGGCTGCGACGGCGGCTAGCACCGCCGACTTGTCCGCTGGGTTGAGGTCCGGTGGGGCTTGCCCAATGGCCGCCCAGAAATCCGCCATTACCTGCGCCATGGGGGCCGGATCCGTAACCAGGCGTCCATGCATATCGCGAACGGCCGCAATGACAGTCGCGTCTTGCGGCGGATGAATAGCCTCTGTGATGCGGGGGTTGGGGCGCTCGCCACTCCGGATCCAGTCCACCCGCATGCGGTGGGCAGTAGCGGCTGCCTCTGCCCAAAGGGCAGCAGCGAGAGCTGCCTGGGCGGCAGCCATCGCACTGGCATGAGCTGTGGGCTGCTGCGAGGCGTCCGCGGCGGCCCACGTTGCTTCCAGGTGCGTACGCGCCACACAGACGTCTTGGGACATCCGAAGTACGCGCCGCTTGGCGGTGCTGTTGAGGGTGGCGAGGACGGCCGTGAGGCGCCGCTTGAAGGCTGAGTACCACTGCAGGAATTCCACGCCAGGCGATGGCATAGCTGCCTGCTGCCCCGTCAGCCAGAGTTGAAGGTACATGCGATCGAGCCGGGCG
This sequence comes from Chlamydomonas incerta, assembly GCA_016834605.1. Classification (NCBI taxonomy): domain Eukaryota; kingdom Viridiplantae; phylum Chlorophyta; class Chlorophyceae; order Chlamydomonadales; family Chlamydomonadaceae; genus Chlamydomonas; species Chlamydomonas incerta. The sequence goes on from JAEHOC010000013.1 coordinate 1,944,249, forward strand.
CCGCTGGCTTCACCGTGAGTCAGCTTCTGCAGATGTGTGTAGTCGCGGCTGGCTGGGTGGAGGTGGCGGTGTGCGTCGACCAGGTCGGGGCAGAGAGCGGTGAAGAGGGAGGCGACGTGACCATCACGCTGCGCGCGACTTGGGCTGGTGCTGTCAAGTGCTGCATTTACGACGAAGTTGAAATCGCCAACCAGAACGTGCATTCCCGGCGAGGACATCCGGGGGGAGACATGCTGCTGCACGAACTGGGCTCGGGCTGTTGGCGAGTGCGCTGGCAGGTAGGCGTTGGTGAGGTGGATGGTGTGCCCGAGCCAGGAGAAGGAATAGGTGGCAAGTCGACCCGTGGGGGACGCACGAGGAGCAGCTGGGGCAGCGGCTGGGGCAGCGGCAGCGTAGGAGGGGCTGGGGCTGGCTGCCGGTGCGGAGAAAGGAGGGGAGCTGCCGTCGGGTGCCACATACGGATCGTTGCCGGGGGTGCCGGATTCAGGTGAAGGGGGAGGAGGGGTGGCGTCGCGACTAGGTGTAGGGAGCTGTGCAGGCGGTGGTGTGGTGACAGGGCTGAGGATATGGGACGCCAGCAAGTCCGCTCGCACCAAGATGGCAACGCCAGCGTACGGGTCTTCAACCGGCGTGGCCCGGTACGCTGCTAGTCTCCAACCGGGCACGTGAAGCTGCTTTGCCACAGTCTGGAGGGCCGCCTCAAAGCGGCCACGGTCACTAAGGCTGCGATGATGAGTCTCCTGGACGCACACCACGTCCAGGCGTAGCGTGACCCATGTCTTCGCTGCTGCTGCAAGTTTGGCGAGTTGAGTAGGGAAGTCTATACCGCCAAGGTTGTGCGTGCCAATCCGAAGAGGCCGGAAAGGCAACCGCCAACCCTGACGTGCCCGGCGCCGTGTCATGTGACGGCGCGGTACTACTGATCCTCCGTGGTGTCCATGCCGCCATCCGCCACGCCAGCGTCGCCGGCGTTGGCCAGGGCGGCGAAGCGGTTGGTGCCACCGACGCGGGCTCGCGGCTGTGTGGTCCCACCGCCCGGCCCCCGCCTGCGGCGAGAGCCAGCGGCGGCTCCCGCACCAGGGGTGTCTGTCACCCGCTGGCTGCCGGACGGCGCGGCGAGACTCGGCACAGCCGTGGCGCTGCTGAAGGCAGCCATGGCCTGACCGACGGCGGCGTCACCGCCGCCCGTTTCCATAGCGACAAGGGCGGCGGTGCACTCTGGGAAAGGAACTTTACCGGAAATGCAAGACTTACCGGATATGCCCTAGACTTTACCGGATATGCCCTAGACTTTACCGGATATGCCCTTCCGGTAACTTCCGCCCCCCCCCCGCCCGCCCCCACAGCTGGACTTCTCCGCCCGCAGTCATCACCTTTCCTCCGCCCGCTGCACTGCCCCTCCCCTGCCCCACAACAGCGTCCCTCCCCCCAAAGCTGACTGTTTTTTTGCCCAAGGTAACAGTTCTGTACATATCTCTCGTGCGTAAGTTACACGGATACCAGCATGTCATTGCTATCATTGCAGGCCCTAGCGCACCGGAAAATCTAGACCCCATCATGCGGGTGATTGCTTCTGACTTTGCACGCCTGCAGAAGGGGATGCAAGTGACAGAGACGTGGTCTGATGGAGACACTAGACACAGCCGGGCATTCAATCATACTGTTTACCTTGGGGTCGTCATGGCTGATACACCTGCCCGTGCCAAAGTGTGCAATGGGAACGGTCAGAACTCTTATGTGGGCGCGTGTACGTGGTGTATATTCCAGGGCATCAGCGAGCCAAACAAGGGTAAGGGCTCCACAATCCGGTTTTCTGGTTATGACAAGCCTGTTGCCCAGACATTTGTGACGCGGTGCGCAGTGCGTGGTGCATGGCAGCCACCTGCTGCTACCCGCCCGAGTGTTACTTGTTACCCCTGCGCAGGGTGGAGAACATGTCACTACACGTTGGAGATCCATTGGTTAAACTATCACATCATGACCACTTAGAGCGTGGGAAACTCATGCAGCATCTGAAGGGGCGTATGCTGTTTGGTGCTGGCTCTGGGGATGCGATATCTCAGGCACAGTGGGATATTGCAAAGCGGCGAACTGGATGCAAGGGTGATAATCCCTTTGCAGTGCTGCCATATGTAGACCTTGCTTCCTTGTTTACGGTCTCGACTGGTCACGCTCTTCTGTACGGTGTTGTGAAAGGTCTGGTAGAGTACATACTTCGCCCGCTAAAGGATATCGAGTCTACAGCACCAGACGCGCATGTAGTTGTTACAGCGCAAGGGAGGAAGACGATCAGCGACCGTGGCTCAGCAGTACAAGTGACAGCTGACTTTGGGCGCGGTTACAAATGCATCCTCAAGTACCAGTGAGTGATGCTCCCTCGCTCCACTCACGGCTGATGGATCCACTGACTTGTCATGTACTGCGTTCAGGGGCAGCTATCGAATGGAGGACTGGTTGCACTTTGTCGAGACACACTCGCTGTACATTTTCAAGGGGGATGTGCTACCACCTGAAGTCCGATCGTTGTGGTGGGATATCCGCGAAGTAGTCTTGCACAACTTTAGGCCGTACGGGGACGACGTAACACGGGCGGAGTTCATGGAGCATTCAAAAAGATCAGCACAGAAGCTCAGGAGTTACGCACAGACATTGGAAAGCTCGTGTCTCCCTGGTAGCTTGTGCACGTTGAACCTACACATCTGCGTGTGTCGGTACGTGGTATGCTGACCCTGATAGTCACACCCGTATTCAAACCCATTCCCCACGCAGGCTGGAGGACCAGGACACGTCCTTTGGCTCAGCTGCGGCACTGAGCGACCTGCCTGTCGAGCGTGTTATGCAGGTCATGAAGAGCCAGGGTGGCCGCATGGTGACTCACTCCCCAGAGAAGCACTACGCCCAGTGGCTTTGTTTTGCACGACACGCAGAGGTGTTCGCTCCTGAAGACACAGGTTCGTCTGGGGTGCAGACGGCAAGACAGAAATTAGACGAGATGGTGGCCATACGCAAGACAGACTATACAAGGGCGTGCTTTGACAGTCCGGGTGATGATGGGCTGTTGCTGGGGCAATCGGTTGTTGTGTCAAATGCCACCCCAGATCAGTTCAACTCTAGCATTTCCGCACTGAACAGCCTGGTGCACTATTATCACGAGCTGGCTAACATTCAATCCTGGGTGTCTGAACATGGAGGTGTCGACGAGTCATTGGTTGGTGCTGCATTCACAAACACGCCTACTGACACAGCCAAGGCACGGATCTTCGTGCGTGCCGAGACACCTGACGAGGAGCGGTATTTCAGTGCTGGGTATGGGCGGGCACGGTCTCGCAATTCGTGCTGGTCCTTGTACACTGCCGAGGTAACTGTGTCCCAGGGAGCGAATGCCAGACTGGAGTTACGTAGTTACGTCGCCTACATCCACTTCTTCCTACTCCTACCAGCGTTGACAGTCGGGCAGCATGACACCATGGAGGTTAGAATGGCGGTGGCTGACGTGTACGAAACCAAGGAGTACCAGGGAGGCTTGTTGGTGGTCGACTTTGGGGCAGTGAAGGAGCAACGTGTTGGGGAGGTGGAGCGCTCAGGTGTTTGGAAATGCTGGAGGGGTCTTGGAATCCCGCTGCAGGAGCTGAAAGGGAAATGCTGTTGTGCTGCGCCACACGGAGATCGCAATGGCTTGATGTACTTCATGCCATACACGCATTTCAGTGACCGTTGACAGGAGCTTGCGTGTGCAGGCGTGCATGCCTACGTGCATGCGTGCCTGCCTACGTGCATGCGTGCCTGCCTACGTGCATGCGTGCGTGCGTGCCACGCCTGCCGCCAGTACCCGCCTGTGCCCATGACCTCGTCAACAATAACGCGTGCAAACGGCGCCCACTCCTCCGGCACAAGGCCGACGTCCGGGTCTTGACCGATGTATACGAGCTCCAGCGGCGTGGGCCGGGGGTAGGGGGGCCATGTGTCGCTATCGGGGATCTCGGGGGCGCCGGTGGGGAAGCTCCAGTACATTCCACCGGCGGGCCGTGGGTCGGGGATCGCGCTCGTGTCGATGGCCACTGTCGGGAACAACAGCGCGACTACACTCGTGCCAGGTGGAGCAATACTGTCAGCTACTTGGAGGAAAGGCAGCACCTTGTCTGTAAGGCGAAGCACAGCATTTCTACGTGATTCCAGGGGATAAGCCCACAAATGGAGCGTCAAAGGTGGGGGAGGCATCATTCCATATTGAACGGGTACACCTGATAAACAAATTTAGTATGAAACAGGAGCTTGCTCGCTGTTGGGGATCGGAGAGATCCAGCGGTCATTGGTTGCCCATTTCTTGCCCACGCGTGCGCTTACTCGCGTCCAATATAGCATTCATATACAGGCACTAAAATGTATCCTTAGATCACTTACCTGAGACTACATGGCTACAACAGTCCTGCCCAGAGTCGGTGTAGAAGGCACCACTGCCGATTCCAGTCTATACCCGAAGTCTATCACGCTGTTCATAAACATCCACAAGACAGGTCAAGGCGGACAGGTCCTTGCCAGCAAAGTCGGCGTAGTCAACCTAGAGGACCAGCTCACGCGAGAGGAACTCGCGGTGGCCATACTCAGAGCCTCGCGTGGCGACGAGAAGCATTCGCATTCATACTACAAGTGCTTCAACCGCGCAGGTAAAGGGGAAGCCGGCAACGCAAAGGCATCGCAAATTGTCGTGCCGTGGTTAATCTCCGCCGCATTCTCTTTCACAGGCAGAGACATTCGCTGCCAGGAATCCGAGCTCGCCAGCATCGCAATCCGCCTGCAGGCCTGCTTCCGTCCGCCCAGCCATCACGACGATGAAGCATGCAGCAGTGCTTCGATTGCCTTCATCCAGGACAGCGCGTTCTTCCCTGGACACATTCAGGTGGACCGCGGGCACATGGAGTGGTGGGTAGACTACTGCTACACTGAGGTGACGGAGCCGGTGACGAAGGCGCTGACTGACACCGGTGCTGCGCCAACAGCAGCCTCCAACTTGGACAGGTGCGTGCGTGGTACGAAACAGCTGCCTCAACCTGTTGCTACAACAACACATAACAATGCGTCGTCGCTTGGATACAGGGGTGCACCGGCGGCTGGCACTGGCGGCAACAACGCACAACCGGCGCCTTCTTCCACAACACAACACACCACTGTCTCGGCTCGCTGCGTCAACAAGGCAACCGCAATGCTGTCCTCGACAATGGAGGCAGTGCAGTCGCTGAAGCTGGAGCCAGACAACATCCCACCAGCAATCAAGCTCCTGTCAGACCACTGCCGGAGCGGCTGGAACAGCATTAGCCGCGCCTGTAAGTGTCAGCATGCACGACATGATTTGTCGCAAGCTATTTAACGCCCGGCCTTCACCCCACAGACTCCAACATGTGGCCTGTGGACAACACTGGAACACCGCTGCAGCTGAGCGAACTGGACGTCGCACGGAGTCACGTTTACACGGACCTGCTCACAGGTACGTACCCCAAACTTTGCGTTACAAAGTTATGCAAGGGAGCCATCAGCGGCCAAGCCGGCGGCCAGTGTGTCAGACGAGAGCCCCGCCATGGTAAGTAGCCTGGTGCAGTCTGTCATAATGCACCAAGTCTTACTATTTGCCTGTGCAGGGTGGACCTCCTCGCGAGGCCCCGACGGTTGCCACTACCACAGCGGGTGCAAGGGCAGACCTGCTGGTAAGCGGGCATTCTGTGTCTGTCTATCTGCTTTGTCTTGCTGTCATACCTCATAGCCATCCGATAACGCTCCCTTTCTGATACACCGGTATACATCTGAACAGGCGCTGGAGGACATCTACCTGGGCGACGTTACAGCGCGATGGCTTCAGGCCGGCGACGCCAAGGCAAACCCAAGGGCTGGGCGGCGCAGGAAAATAGATGAGGTGGTGGACGACGACCTGCAAGTGCGCAAGAAGGTCAAGAAGCAGGTGGCAAAATCAAGAGGAGGCGGGGGGAGTGGCAAGGGGCCGGCGGGAGGGCGTGGCAAGGGGCAGCAGGTGAAATCCCGTGCCGCTACCACAGCTGTGCGGAGGCCCGCTGCAAAGGTCAAGGCCGCGGTAGTGCGAAAGCCCGGTGCTAAGGGCAAGGCCGCGGTAGTGGAAGAGGACGACGAGGAGGAGGTGGCAGAGGATGAGGAGGAGACCGAGGAGGAGGAGGCGAGTGACAGCCTGAGCGGGTCGAGCAGCGACGAGGCAGCCGAGTCACCACCCGACAGCGATGGTGGCGCTGCTGCTCCCAAGGCGCCGTCGGTTGTGCCGCTGGGAGGGCGTGGTCGTGGTCGTGGACGCGGGCGTGGGCGCATTTGAGCAGGTTGACTTGCGGTTTGATGCTTGTGGATGAGTTGCCACACATACACACACACGACACACACGAGCAGTGTGGATGTTAGACAATGAATAGGTGCTGACATTATAATGTGGACTAACAAGACACGCCGCCGGTGGGTGCGCGCGGCACCCAGTATTGCAATCCCCGGACCGTTTTCACTTTACCGGATATGCCCTAGACTTTGCCGGATATGCCCTAGACTTTACAGGACAGAGTTACCGGAACACCATCCAAAATTTTGGATGGTGATTTACCGGAAACTTTCCGGTAAAGACACCCCTATTTTTCCGGTAATTGTAGGGGGTACTTTTCCCAGAGTGGTGGCGGCGGCAGCCAGGCCCGCGGCGGCAGGGGCCACCACGAGACCGGGCTCCAGGGGGTGCGGGCGGGACACCGGCGTGCGGGCCCGCCGCGTGGCCTTTGCATTGTCTCCAACGTGGCGAGGCGAGGCAGGCAGGCCACGGCCGGCCCGAACGCCTGTAGCCGCGATGCGTCCACTGCGACGACTCCCCCCCACCCTGTTTCCACGCACCGGCGGCAACGCCGCTGCCGCCACGTTGCTTGAGGGTGCGGCAGCAACCCGCGCGTCAACCGGGGCGGGCGCCGCGATGAGCCCAGGCTGCGCGCCTGCCCCGGCAGCCGCACCCGCGGCGGCCACCGGAGCACATCCGACAGATGTTGACGGCTGCTGAGGCGGAGGTGGCTGCTGCTGCTGCTGCTGCTGCTGCTGCTGCTGCTGCTGCTGCTGCTGCTGCTGCTGCTGCTGCTGCTGCTGCTGCTGCTGCTGCTGCTGCTGCTGCTGCTGCTGCTGCTGCTGCTGCTGCTGCTGCTGCTGCTGCTGCTGCTGCTGCGATGGCTGCGGTGGCGGCTGCTGCGCCGGCTGCTGTGAACGCGGCTGAGACACCAGCGCCGGAGACGGGAGCGACTGGAGCAGGACCGCGAGGGCGGACACTGCTGGTGTCTGGGCGGCGGTCGCGTAGGAGATGCTCCCCACCTGCGGCATGGGCAACCCCGGCGGCGATGGCGGCGGCTGGGCGAGATACGCCAGCGTGGGCAGCTGTGGCGGCTGCTGTGGTGGCTGCTGTGGCGGCGGCAGCGGCGGTGGCGGCGGCGGCGGCAGTGACAGCGGCTGACGGGACGACTGTGGTTGGAGCTGCTGCTGCTGCGGCTGCTGCTGCGGCGGCGGCGGCGGCACGCGCGGTGGCGGCGGCGGCGGTGGCGGGGGCACGGAGACGCCCGCCGGCGTCGCCAGGCCACCAGCACGGCCAACGGCGACCCCCGCCGCCGGCGGCCCCACCAGCCCCGGTATCATGCCGGGCCCCGCGGTCACGGATAGCTGCTGCATGTACACATCCAGCGGCCCCACCCTGCCCGGCACCGCCGCCGGAGCCCCGGCAGCCGGCTGCCCCGGGCGGCCGCCAGCCGGCGGGCCAGCAACGCTGCCGCCGCCGCCTTTTCCGCGCCCACGCGGGCAGGCGGCCAGGGCCGGGAATATGTCCTCCTTGCGCGGCGGCGGGCCGTCACGACCAGCCGGCCTCGCGTTCAGAATCCACGAGAAGATGGCAGGGTGATCCGGCACGCTCGCCGCCGAGTGGCGACGGCGGAAACTGAGCTGTCAAACCTGAGGCTGATCTGCAGGATACTAGGCGATATTAATGGAGCTGACGACGCAGCGTCGGGGGACGGATGCCGACGCGGCGGTTGGAAAGTGTAGGAAGTCGCTGGTAATTCGCTGTATTGTAGGCAGCAGTAGGCCCGCCTGCTATTGTCGAAAGTTGCTGCTAGGAAATTAGCTTTGGCTAGGAAATTAGCCGCTCAGAGAGTTGGCTGCTAGGAAAGTTGGCTGCTAGGAAAGTTGGCTGCTAGGAAAGTTGGCTGCTAGGAAAGTTGGCTGCTAGGAAAGTTGGCTGCTAGGAAAGTTGGCTGCTAGGAAAGTTGGCTGCGTGAGTGAGGATCCCAGCGCCGGCCCCAACGGACGCGGAATCATATGGGCACAGGCACGTACAAGCGCTCAGCGTTGTTTCCAGCCAGCGTCATCAGCTTACTTATAGCGTGAGTGAGTGAGTATTACAGGTGGTCCCTTCTCGGGTTCTCGGGTCACTCCCCTGACCATCACACCTGGCAATGTTTGCTAGCCGTACGCATGTCACTGAGCGCGCGTAGAGATGTGTTTCATAGGCAGGTTAGGCAGGTTTGATGTCAATCAGTAGCAGGACTAGCAGGCGCATCACCTAATCAGAACGGTGGCGCCCAATGCTGTTCAACAGGCAGAAAAGTAGGCACATACAGTGGAACCCGTTGAAACCAGAGCCCCACCTAGCCTGGATTGCGATCGGCCCCTCAATCCTGCCTACGGTTGCATGCAACCCCACCCCATCTCAAACGCACAAAAGTGGCTATAATACTACTCGCATGTCCGTGTTTGGTCAAGTCAGATAGTCGTAAGCGCAGCATCACAGACTGTTAGTGTTTGGTTTCAGATAGATCAGGAATCACATGTCGTCAAGGTCACACACATCCGGAATGGCTACCTCCATCCGGTCCCCACACACACGCAGGAAGGGGTGTGTGTCAGACACTTTCAGCCAGGCCTTATCCCGCCGGCGCCGTGGCAATCCAAGCGAAGCGAAGTCGGCTAGCAAGCCTCTGATGCTAGCTAGAGCTACCGCCTTGGCCCGGGCCAGAGCCCCCTCAGTGAACGGCTTCCGTGCGCGCATGTACCGCCGTGCACTCTCCATCGCGTTAAGTGCGGCCAGGGCCACCACCTCCCATACGCATTGCTGTATCTGCGTTGGGTCCGGGCTCTCCAGCAGCCAGACGTGATGCCGCCGGACAGGGCAGCCCGCGTCGGTGCGGCCAGCATTGATGGTGTCCTGTAGCAGCTCCACCACACTCTGCGCGATGGGGCACTCCCAAAAGTGATGCAGTCGAGGCGAGGGCGGTATCACCGCCGGTAACGGGGGAGAGGCGTATGCGCCACAGACGCACGGCTCCGGCGAGCTGCCATGGATGTGCGTATTTCCCAGCATGCCCACACCGTCAACCGCCAGCCGCCACAGCACCTCCTTGTGCTTCAGTTCCCATCGTACTTGCCACACCGAGGCCATGTGTCGCCGGAACTGGACCAGGCGCTGGCGACCAGGGGCGGGAGGCAGGGTGGCGCCCAGGGCTTCAGCCACATAAGCATGGTGAAGACGTGTGCGGTCCTCATTGACGCCAGTTAGCTGCATTGCTGTGCCGTCGCGGACAGCCAAGGCAGTCAGGGGAACGGGGCGTTGGTGCCCCTGGATGAACCATCCCATGCGGCTGACAATCATCGCCACGACCTGGTCCTCGGTGGGCAATGCTGGGGCAGGGGTGGCTGCGTGGGTAGGCGGGTGAACGGGGGCGGGGGCTGGCTGGGCGGGCGGCGGGACCTAGGGGGGGCGGTTGCTGGGGCGGGGGGACGCGCTGACGGCGCTGGTACGATACGCGGCGACGCTGGGGGCGCAGGGGGCGCAGGAAGGTGCATGCGTGCAGCAGCAGCCCAGGAGGGGTTGATGTCCAAGAGCAGGGCATTAATGGCGGCGATGGCCTGCACGCGATCCGCAAAAGCGCCCGCCACGGCGCTAGATGGCTGTAGCTGTTCCCGCACCAGCTGCGCCCATTCGGTTGCCAGCAAGGTGAAGATGTGGATGCCCGGAGTCGATGCCAGGCGGTGACGCCACGATGTTTCATACGCAGCAAAGGCGTCGTAGACACGCACGGCGTCACCCAGCGTGCGCAGGCGGCGGCATTCCGTGAGCTGTAGGTGGTAGGCTTCAAGGCCGGGGCGGCGGCCAGAGGGTGGCGCGTTGGGTAGCAGCGGGTTTCCCCATAGTGGCGTGTTGACGCACCACGCGCCGGGCGTGAGAGGGGAGGTACCAATGTCGACTGCTGGGGGTAGGTGGGAGAGGGCTGTGACGATGCGGTGCACGTCGGGAGGCAAGGACGGGGTGCCAAGCCAGGGCCCGTCCGCACGAGCCGTCAGCAGCGCCATGGGGCGAAAGCAGGGATGGTAGGACCGAAGCAGGTACCCAAAAACCCGCTGCCACGGGGCTTGCGCTGCAGGTGCCACGCCACTTCCATCCCGGCCAGCGTATGCAGCCGCGCGCTTTGCCCAGCGGGCGTAGATGTGCTGCTGTAATGGAAGGCTGCCAAATCCACCTGAAACCGGGTGACCAGGCAGGAGGTGGGCTGGGACGCCTGTCAGCCTTCGGTCGTGTTGCGAGGGTCCCTGACTGCGGTCGACAAGCTTGGCCACCGCCGCCTCCCAGACTGCGAGCGTGTCAGGCGGCGGTAATCCAGAGTGCTCCATATGGTATGTCGCCATATGGGTCCCGTACGCAGCCGCAGTTGAGGCTCGCCCGAACATGGACAGATGCATGTGGCTGATTTTGTCCAGGCGACGCACGGCCTCATCAGTCCGCTGCTTCCAGTCCAGGTCAGGCCGGCAGGGCGGGTTGGTGAAGGGGACCCCCAGGGCAGTGGCGGACGTGACAACGCGGATTCCGGCAATGGCAGAGGCTGGGACGGGCGGGGGGGGGCGGTAGCGGGCGTGGGGGCTGCAGCGGATACGGTGGTGAGGACGGGGGCCGGGACGGGGATGATGGCGGGGGCGGCGGTGGGTGCAAGGGTGGAGGCGGCAGCGAAGGCGAGGGTGTGGACGCGGGCGGGGATGGGGCCGGCAGCGGGGCCTGGAGTGGGGACCGCTGCTGCGGGGTTGGCTGCGATGGTGGTTGCGGTGACGGTGGCGACGGCGGGACCTGGAGAGGGGGCGGGGACGGAGGCAGCGGCATTTGCGGTGGTGACGGCGGCGGGGGAGGCGGCGCGGATGGCGGGGGCGGGGACGTGGGCGGTGGTGGGGCGGGCGGCGGGGGCTGGTGTGCGGATGGCGGCAGAGACAGCGGAGGGGGCGGGGGCGGGGGCGGGGGCGACGGTGGGGGAGGCGGTGGCGGGTGCGGGTGCGGCCGCGGTGGCGGGGACTGGCGTTCGGACGGCGGGATTGGCGGCAGGGGCGGCTGCGACGGAGGGGGAGGTGGCGGGGGTCGCGGCGGCAACGAGGTCGGGTGCGGGTCCAACGGCGGGAGGGGGGGGCGGGGGCGGGGGCGGGGGCGGGGACGGTGGCGGGTGCGGGCATGGATGGCGGCGGTGGCGGGGGCTGGCGTTCGGACGCCGGGATTGGCGGCAGGGGTGGCTGCGACGGAGGGGGAGGTGGCGGGGTCGCGGCGGCAACGAGGGCGGATGCGGGTCCAGCGGCGGGAGGCGGGGCTGGGGCGGGGGCGGGGACGGTGGCGGGTGCGGGTGCGGCGGCGGTGGCGGGGGCTGGCGTTCGGACGGCGGGATTGGCGACAGGGATGGCTGCGACGGAGGGGGAGGTGGCGGGGGTCGCGGCGGCAACGAGGGCGGGTGCGGGTCCAGCGGCGGGAGGCGGGACTGGGGCGGGGGCGGGGACGGTGGCGGGTGCGGGTGCGGCGGCGGTGGCGGGGGCTGGCGTTCGGACGGCGGGATTGGCGACAGGGGCGGCTGCGACGGAGGGGGAGGTGGCGGGGTCGCGGCGGCAACGAGGGCGGTTGCGGGTCCAGCGGCGGGAGGCGGGGCTGGGGCGGGGGCGGGGACGGTGGAGGGTGCGGGTGCGGCGGCGGTGGCGGGGGCTGGCGTTCGGACGGCGGGATTGGCGACAGGGGCGGCTGCGACGGAGGGGGAGGTGGCGGGGGTCGCGGCGGCAACGAGGGCGGGTGCGGGTCCAGCGGCGGGAGGCGGGGCGGGGGCGTGGACGGTGGCGGGTGCGGGTGCGGCGGCGGTGGCGGGGGCTGGCGTTCGGACGGCGGGATTGGCGACAGGGGCGGCTGCGACGGAGGGGGAGGTGGCGGGGTCGCGGCGGCAACGAGGGCGGTTGCGGGTCCAGCGGCGGGAGGCGGGGCTGGGGCGGGGGCGGGGACGGTGGAGGGTGCGGGTGCGGCGGCGGTGGCGGGGGCTGGCGTTCGGACGGCGGGATTGGCGACAGGGGCGGCTGCGACGGAGGGGGAGGTGGCGGGGGGTCGCGGCGGCAACGAGGGCGGGTGCGGGTCCAGCGGCGGGAGGCGGGGCGGGGGCGTGGACGGTGGCGGGTGCGGGTGCGGCGGCGGTGGCGGGGGCTGGCGTTCGGACGGCGGGATTGGCGGCAGGGGCGGCTGCGACGGAGGGGGAGGTGGCGGGGGTCGCGGCGGCAACGAGGGCGGGTGCGGGTCCAGCGGCGGGAGGGGGGGGGCGGGGGCGGGGGCGGGGACGGTGGCGGGTGCGGGGGCGGCGGCTGGCATGCGGACGGCGGCATAGACAGCAGGGGTAGCCACGGCGGAGGGGGCGGTACCGCGCCGTGGCAGATGCGGGCGCGGGTGCGGGGATGGCGGCGGTGACGGCGGCTGCGGCGGCTGCGGGGGCCTGAACGGCGGCGGGGACGGCGGCGGGCGCGGTAGAGGGTGCGGGGGCGGGGATGGTGGCGGCGACGGGGGCAGCGGCGACGGCGGGGGCATGACCAGCGGCTGGAGCAGGAGCGGACGCTGTAGACCCAACGGCAGTGTGGCCAACCAGTAGCAGCTCCACCTTGTCCAGATTCAGCTTTTGCCCAGTGGCGCGCGCAAAGCGGTCCATGTGCCCCAGGAAGGCGGGCACATCCGCAGCTGAGGCCAGTGCTGCTTCGGTGTCGTCGGCAAAGGCAGCCTCGACAGCGGTAGAATGCGGGTCTGCGGGGTCGAGAGGGATGCCGACGCCACACTCCTTCAGCCAGCAAAATAGAGCGTGCGCAATGAAGAGGTAGAGTAGGGGCGCGAGGGGGCAGCCTTGGCGGACACCTGCAAATATCTTGGCTGGGCGGGAGAGGAACCCGTTGACCCGTGCCATCGACGTCGTGTCGGTGAGCAGTAGCCGGACCCAGGAGATGAAGCCGGCGCCGGCGCCCATTGTGGCCATGACCTCATAGAGGAAGCTGCGATCGATGGTGTCGTACGCCTTGGCGAAGTCCAAGAAGGCGAGAATGGCGGACCGCCGCTGCTGTGACAGGAGCAGGGGGAGGGAGCGGAGGAAGAGGGCATTGCTGCCGATGTCGCGCCCGGGCAGGAACGCTGACTGCTCAAGTGGGATGGTGGCGGCGAGGGCTGGGCTGATGCGGTTGGCCAACGCCTTGGTGAGGAGACGGTAGTCAGAGCATAAGAGGGTGATGGGCCTGTAGCTGCCGGCGTTGATGCGGTCACCACGGCCCTTGTAGATCACAGTGATGATGCCCTTGGTGAAGTCCAGCGGTGTGTGCTGGGTGGTGCCGATGGAGGTGAAGAGCCGCGCAAGGAGGGGAGCGAATGCGCCTGGGGCGGCCTTGTAGACGTCAGTGGGAATGCCGTCCCAGCCCGGGGACTTTCCGGGCTTACTTGCTGTAATGACCGCCAGTACCTCCTCCTGCGATACGGCGCTCGCCCCCGCGGCTTGCATACGGTCGGCTGGTAGCTGCGCGGAGTGGGCTGCGACAGCGGCTAGCACCGCCGACTTGTCCGCTGGGTTGAGGTCCGGTGGGGCTTGCCCAATGGCCGCCCAGAAATCCGCCATTACCTGCGCCATGGGGGCCGGATCCGTAACCAGGTGTCCATGCGTATCGCGAAGGGCCGCAATGACAGTCGCGTCTTGCGGTGGATGAATAGCCTCTGTGATGCAGGGGTTGGGGCGCTCGCCACTCCGGATCCAGTCCACCCGCATGCGGTGGGCAGTAGCGGCTGCCTCCGCCCGAAGGGCAGCAGCGAGAGCTGCCTGGGCGGCGGCCATCGCACTGGCGTGAGCTGTGGGCTGCTGCGAGGCGTCCGCGGCGGCCCGCGCCGCTTCCAGGTGCGTACGCGCCGCACACACGTCTTGGGACATCCGAAGTACGCGCCGCTTGGCGGTGTTGTTGAGGGTGGCGAGGACGGCCGTGAGGCGCCGCTTGAAGGCTGAGTACCACTGCAGGAAGTCCTCACCAGGCGATGGCATAGCTGCCTGCTGCCCCGTCAGCCAGAGTTGAAGGTGGTCGACTAGGTCTTCATGATCCACGAAAGCGATGCCGCTGCGACGCGTACCGGGGCCACGGGTGGGCGGGCGGCGGGGAAGGAGGAGCATGGTGGCCACCCGGTGGTCAGAGGGCGAGCTGGCTTCCACTGTAGTGCTGGGCACGTACGGCAGGAGGGCACGCGACACGTACACGCGATCAAGCCGGGCGCCGCTGGCTTCACCGTGAGCCAGCTTCTGCAGATGTGTGTAGTCGCGGCTGGCTGGGTGGAGGTGGCGGTGCGCGTCCACCAGGTCGGGGCAGAGAGCGGTGAAGAGGGAGGCGACGTGACCATCTCGCTGCGCGCGACCTGGGCTGGTGCTGTCAAGGGCTGCATTTACGACGAAGTTGAAATCGCCAACCAGAACGTGCATTCCCGGCGAGGATATCCGGGGGGAGACATGCTGCTGCACGAACTGGGCTCGGGCTGCTGGCGAGTGCGCTGGCAGGTAGGCGTTGGTGAGGTGGATGGTGTGCCCGAGCCAGGAGAAGGAATAGGTGGCAAGTCGACCCGTGGGGGACGCACGAGGAGCATCTGGGGCAGCGGCTGGGGCAGCGGCAGCGTGGGAGGGGCTGGGGCTGGCTGCCGGTGCGGAGAAAGGAGGGGAGCTGCCGTCGGGTGCCGCACACGGATCGTTGCCGGCGGTGCCGGATTCAGGGGAAGGGGGAGGAGGGGTGGCGTCGCGACGAGGTGTAGGGAGCTGTGCAGGCGGTGGCGTGGCGACAGGGCTGAGGATATGGGACGCCAGCAAGTCCGCTCGCACCAAGATGGCAACGCCAGCGTACGGGTCTTCAACCGGCGTGGCCCGGTACGCTGCTAGTCTCCAACCGGGCACGTGAAGCTGCTTTGCCACAGTCTGGAGGGCCGCCTCAAAGCGGCCACGGTCACTAAGGCTGCGATGATGAG
Source organism: Chlamydomonas incerta (assembly GCA_016834605.1). Taxonomy (NCBI): domain Eukaryota; kingdom Viridiplantae; phylum Chlorophyta; class Chlorophyceae; order Chlamydomonadales; family Chlamydomonadaceae; genus Chlamydomonas; species Chlamydomonas incerta. The sequence goes on from JAEHOC010000013.1 coordinate 1,959,568, forward strand.
TCTCCTGGACGCACACCACGTCCAGGCGAAGCGTGACCCATGTCTTCGCTGCTGCTGCAAGTTTGGCGAGTTGAGTAGGGAATTCTATACCGCCAAGGTTGTGCGTGCCAATCCGAAGAGGCCGGAACGGCAACCGCCAACCCTGACGTGCCCGGCGCCGTGTCATGTGACGGCGCGGTACTACTGATCCTCCGTGGTGTCCATGCCGCCATCCGCCACGCCGGCGTCGCCGGCGTTGGCCAGGGCGGCGAAGCGGTTGGTGCCACCGCCGCGGGCTCGCGGCCGTGTGGTCCCACCGCCCGGCCCCCGACTGCGGCGAGAGCCAACGGCGGCTCCCCCACCAGCGGTGTCTGTCACCCGCTGGCTGCCGGACGGCGCGGCGAGACCCGGCACAGCCGTGGCGCTGCTGAAGGCGGCCATGGCCTGGCCGACGGCGGCGTCACTGCCGCCCGTTTCCATAGCGACAAGGGCGGCGGTGGCGGCGGCAGCCAGGCCCGCGGCGGCAGGGGCCACCACGCGACCGGGCTCCAAGGGGTGCGGGCGGGCCACCGGCGTCTTGCGGTCCCGCCGCGTGATCTTCGCAATGTCCCCAATGTGGCGAGGCGAGGCCAGCAGCCCATGGCCGGCCCGAACGCCTGTAGTCGCGATGCGTCCACTGCGGCGGCGCCCCCCCACCCTGTTTCCACGCACCGGCAGCAACGTTGCTGTCGCCACGTTGCTTGAGGGTGCGGCAGCAACCCGCGCGTCAACCGGGGTGGGCGCCGCTGTGAGCCCAGACAGCGCGCCTGCCCCGGCAGCCGCACCCGCGGCGGCCACCGGAGCGCATCCAACAGACGTAGACGGCTGCTGAGGCGGAGGTGGCGGCAGCTGCGCCGGCTGCTGCTGCTGCTGCTGCTGCTGCTGCTGCTGCTGCTGCTGCTGCTGCGATGGCTGCGGTGACGGCTGCTGCGCCGGCTGCTGCGAACGCGGCTGCGACACCAGCCCCAGAGACGGGAGCGACTGGAGCAGGCCCGCGAGGGCGGACACTGCTGGTATCTGGGCGGCGGTCGCGTAAGAGATGCTCCCCACCTGCGGCATGGGCAAACCCGGAGGCGACGGCGGCGGCTGGGCGTGATGCGCCAGCGCAGGCAGCTGTGACGGCTGCTGTGGTGGCTGTTGTGGCGGCAGCAGCGGCGGCGGCGGCGGCTGTGGCAGTGACAGCGGCTGGAGCTGCTGTTGCTGCTGCTGCGGCTGCGGCTGTTTCTGATGCGGCGTGCGCGGTGGCGGCGGCGGCGGTGGCGGGGGCACGGAGACGCCCGCCGGCGTCACCAGGCCACCAGCACGGCCAACGGCGATCCCCGCCGCCGGCGGCCCCACCAGCCCGGGTCTGCGCTTCTGTGACGGTTCGTGACCGATGCACAGGCCTATAGCGCTATTCGGTCTCGATACCAATTGTAAGCAGTCACAAAACGCATCCTAGGATGACAGGATCGCTTACACTTCTACTCTGAGCCCGAGGTCTATGCATACGGCATGGTTTGCGCGCATCTCATACAGTCACGCACCGAGCTGAAACATTGGCAAGCCCTTGTACGCGTTGAGTGCTTAACCCGCTGACCGTTGCCAGCAAATATGGGTTCGAGGACGCACCCTTCTAAAGGGGGGGAATGTAAGCGATCCTGTCATCCTAGGATGCGTTTTGTGACTGCTTACAGAAGACATTGATGTTGGCGATTCCTGAAACGATGCAGAGCGAGAGGAGTTGGCGCGGGAAAGACACTTGCTTGGCCTAAGGATACGTTGCACAGGCAGTGGGGTGTTTGGGGCCTGATGTGCGGGATGCGATAGGGCCCATGATCCCATTCAACTCATGCGCCCATTCATCTTCATGGGCCCATTCAACTCACCGTTGGCGATGACACTCGTGGACACGCGCCCAAGCACCAGCGATCCAGCAAAGTTGAAGCACGCGGCGATAATGACAGCTGCGCGACGTTGCAACAAGGGAACGGCGCCAGGTCAAGTGAGCAGGACGGAGTGAGGCCAGGCCGCCAGGGGACGCGGCGGGTGGGCACCGACACGCACGCACCGACACATTCGCATTCACTCGCACACACAACGCTATGCAAGCTTTGATATGCGAGGGCAGCTGGAAGACCTCCTTGCCAGTCCCCACATACCTTGTTTGAGCGTCAGCGTCTTGGCGCCGACCGAGGTACCGAAAGCGTTTGCGACATCGTTAGCACCTGCCATGAAGGGCGGGGGCGGGGCGGGGCGGCGCGGGGCATGGGTGAGATGCGCTGTTGGTGGCCCGCGTGGCCGGGGGCCCGCGAGGCGGGAGATGCCTACGGCGGCCAGACACGCTCTTGCACCACACGCAAACCATCAAGCCGACTGCATCTGCAACATGCGAGCCCCTTGCATGCCCTGCAAGCGTCGCTGGGCGCTTGAATATAGCCCAAACGGTCCGGCCGCCGGTTCCCCGTGCGGGCACGTGTCGCCAACCACTCGCTGCTCACCCGTGCCCCAGCCGTAGGCGAAGGCCGCAAGCGAGCCGACCACTAGCAGCCAGAGGTACTGTGAGCGGAGCGAAGAACGTTAAGCCTGGGAGCGAGTGTCGGGTTGTCGATGCGCCGTTCATGCAACGTCCCCGCAAGCTCCCCATCGAACGCGCTGCAGCTGATGTGACCGCACCTCTGGCATAACAAAGTCAGACATGGTTGCGTCACTGGTAGCAACCGCAGCGCTGCGAGGCGAGACTAGTTAGCGACAAATTGGCGACGCGCCCGACCCCGTTAAGTGTGGAGTGTGAACTCAGTCGCTCTCCACTCTAGTGTGGACGTAAGTACACACTTATACGTAACGAAGCCGAAAGTCAGGTTTTATGGGTAGGAAATAAAGGAATCGTGCTTTTGCAAGCTGTGCTTCAAAATCGTGTTTCGCGGTCGGCCAGATGCTCGCCTGCGCGGATGGGAGGACTTCGGTGACCGACGACAGACTAGGGAAAACCTCGCACATCGGCTTTGCGCGCTCCAAGCGTCCGTCTGCACGCGCCCGCCCTCCTCGCGCCTCCTCCCCCTCCTCTGCTTCTCCCCCTCCTCCCCCTCCTCCCCCTCCTCCCCCTCCTCGCCTCCTCCGCCGCCACCTCCACCTCCACCCGCACCTCAATGTCGCCCACCAGCCGTCATAGCCCGCCACTCCGCAGGTAGAAAAGCTGGGCGGAGAAGGCGTCCCAGATGGCCGATCGAGGCAGTGTCGTCGTGCGCCGGATGAAGCAGTGGAGCCTCCGCCGCCGCCGCTGCCTCCCCTGCCGGCCGGGCAAGCTCGCGCCGCCGCCGCCGCCTCTAACTGACACCAGCGTCTGGATCGTGATCGCAGCGCGATCGCCTGCGGCGGCGCCGGTCGGCAGCTCACAGCTGACCAGCAACAGCGGCCGCAGCCCCGGCGTGGGCAGGTGCGCGACCGCGAATGCGCCGCACTCGCGGGCGTGGGCCGGCGCCATGGCCGGCCGCGGGTAGGGCGGTGCGCAGTCGGGCGCGGAGAGCTGGGCCCGTGGGACGTGCCTGAATGTCGTCGCCCTGGCACCCCCGGGCTGGGATTATTGAAGTATTCCAATCGAGACGATTCTTCAACAATGCAACATAAGGGTGGCGCTGAGGGCAGCGGGTTTTGCGAAGGGCGGGAACGCAGCACGCGCGAGTTCTGACAGCCAGTTGATACTTGGTATTTCATATGCACAGCTGAAAGCCTTGAGGTGGGACACTGGGCCATTTTACCCAGCCGCTGAGATGGCAGTCGCGTTTGCTAAATGCACTGCATTTTAGTCTGCTTAATGTAATTCACTGCCATATGCACCCGCTGGAAGGATAAAACAAGTTACGTCAAAGTAGAGCACGTCGAGCTGACACAGGAACTGTGCATTTTCCCCCGAACTTTCTCGCTGCAAACTCATTTCCCTTGACAATGTCTGCCTTCCGACAAATATGTAGAGCTGTATCATAGGCAAGCACGTAGAAACACGCGTTAAGGAGCACACTCGCGGCGCGCAGCTCAAGATGTCGCAGCTCGCACTGGACGACCGCGTGCTGCGGTCCATGGGCATCGGGAAGGTGTTTAAAGTGCGTGGACATGCCAGGGGCCGGGGTGCCAGCCACGACGGCGGGGGCTGGACTGTCATGGCATCGCCTAACTCGTGTCACGTCTAGCGAACACCCAGCCGCCCCGCTCTCCCCAATTGCTACCACCGCCCTCTCAGGAAGGGCATTCCCGGATCAACTCCATGGACTTCTGCCGGACAGAGGACCTGCTGGTGAGGGGATGTGCGTGTGGGGGGGGGGCGGCCGCAGCTGCTGCGGCTGCGGCCGCCCCGCAGCGGAGCGGTGCTGGCGGCCCTCAGCCGGCAGGGGTTGTGGGGACAGCGGGTATCGGCGCTCCCTTGATCGACGGCGGCCGCACGGCGGCGCCGCGAACTGGGTGTACGGCCGGCCGCACACACCGTGCCCCATGCCCTGTGCCCGTGGCCGGGCTGGCTGGCTGGCGGCGGCGCTTACGTGGCTGGGGGCTCGGCCGCTCTGAGGGCGCTGGCCTGGGGGGTGCCGGGGCGGTGCGGCCAAGCTGGAGCGGTGCTAGCTCCGCAGAGGGGGCGGGGGGGCGGTGGCTGCGCTCTCCGCCCAGCGTGCCTCCCACGCCTCTGCTGCGGGACTGCTCGCGCCGCCCCTGCGCCGGCTCCGGCGCTACTCCGGCTCCCGCGCTGCGGGCCAGGCCGGCTCCGTCCAGGCCGGTCGGCGCGATGCCCTCACGCCCGGCTGCAAGCATCACAGCCCCTCGCAGCTGCCAGCAACGCCACCGGCTGTAATCAGCACCAGCACCGGTACCGGCACCGGTACCACATCACCCTCCCAGCCAGCACCCAGCACCCGTGGGTTTGACACGCGGCCCGAGCCCACACTGCCCTGCCCCCGCCCCGCTCCGGCTGCCCCCACCGCCCCCCCGCCCAGGTGACGGCCAGCGACGACGACTCGATCCGGCTGTACGATGTGGCTCGCGGCCAGCAGCTTGACTCTGTAAACAGCCGCAAGTACGGCGTGCAGAACATCTGCTTCACACACGCCTCGGACTGCATGGTGTATGCATCCAGAAAGGTGCGTAATGCGTATGTGTGTGGGGGGGGGGGCGGGAATGGATGGGTGGGTGGGGGGAGTCGTGAACACCAGCCCAAGGGAGAGGCGGGTGGGGAGCTATGGGATCAGGATTGGGGCCGGACTGGGGCGGCTGGGACGAGGCGCGAGGGGGTTGTGATTACCAGCCCAGTCTAAACCAAGCTGGGGCCGAGGGACGGGGAGGCGGGCGTGCGGGCTGGGAAGGTTTGGGGGGCGATCGCATGCCTGGCATTGGTGTGGCACTCGGCGGTGTTGCATCAAATCCCAGCCAGCATCACTGCCACTGGTGCCACTGGCATACAGCGCTCAGGCTTCCGCGCCGACTGCCTGCCTGTGCCCGTGCCCGTGCGTTGTCCACCCTCCCCGCCCCCGGCACGGCTTGGAGTCACCACACGCCGTTCGCACGCGCGGCTCACTCTCCCTCCTGCGCCCCTCTTGCTCCCCCCCCCCCTTCCCGCGCCCCTGCCGCCCCTCCCGCGCCCCATCCCGCGCGCCTCCCTCCCGCCGCCTGCTCCATCCCGCCGCCTGCTGCCGCCGCGCAGCCCGGCGCGCCCTCCATCAAGCCGCTGGACGCGCACGCGCTGCGCTACCACTCGCTGCACAGCAACACCTACATTCGCTACTTCCACGGCCACACGGCGCAGGTGGGTAGTGGGGGGTGGGGGCAGCGTAGGTGCGGGGGTGCGGGGGTGGCGAGGGTGCGGGTGGTGCGGGTGGTACGGGTTTGTGTTGAGGTGGTGCCGTGGCGGGCGGCACACACATCACCCTCTTTGCCCCCCTCACTCACTCTTTGCAACCCTCACTCCCTCTGCCCCCCTCACGCCCCTCGCTCCCCTCACCCCACCCCTCAGTCTTCAGTGCATCCTGTACCGCTTTCCAAAAACTCTTGCAACCCCCCTCTCCCCACCCTCACGCCACCCCCCGCAGGTCAACTCGGTGTGCATGTCGCCCAAGAACGACACATTCATCAGCGCGGCCTCGGTGCGTGCCCCCCGGGGAGTGTGTGGGGGGTGGGGTGGGGTGGGGAAGGCGGTGCTGAAGGGGGGGGTTACATTCATCATTAGTTAAGGAAGTGGCAGACGGTAGACCATCTTGGGGAACAGCCATCGTTACCGCCGATGTCGACCAGCTCCCGGCGCCAGCGCGAGCTCCAGCTCCAGCTCTAGCGCGTAGAACCTCCGGATTTGTGTTCCCGTTTGATATATTGCTTCTGCATTGTCTGATCACGGCCTAAGTTCGCGGCGGCATGGCGACTGGCATGGGGGGGGGCAAGCGGCGGCCATGCGCCATGCGGTGCCGCGCACACGTGGGTGACGTGCTGCACAGGAGCAGAATTGCAGAAATGCACGTGCGCGTATGCGTATATGGTACTAAAACGCGGGAAGTACATATGTGTGAGTTAGAGAGTGTACGGGAAATGGATGTTTGCGCGATCTGCGATCGCTCAACACGCTGCAATTGGGACGTGGCATGCCGGCCTCATTGCCTATCGCCTACTCCTGCACGCCACGACGCACTCGTTCGCTGACTGGTGCATGCGCCCGCACCCGGATGCGCACACGTCTCGCACGCGCAGGACAAGACGGTCCGGCTGTGGGATGTGCGCACCAACATCTGCCAGGGCTGCCTGCAGGTGCGTCCGCCCCGTGGCGGCAGGTGGCAGCGAGCCCAGAGGGGGGCGGCGAAGGATGGTGGCAGGGAGCCCAGCGTGGGCGCGTGGGCGGGCGGGCGGGCGGTCCCATGGGGGTGGTGCCAGGCAGATACCTCACGTTGAGGCGCTGGCGTCCATTGGATGCATCGGTGGAGCTGCTAGGATGGGCGGGGCTGTGGGTAGGCGACGGGGGCCCGGGAACAAGCCAGGCGGGAGGACGAGCGGGCGGGAGCAGTGCATTCCGTACCGCTTTCCCATATCTTTGCAACCCCCCTCGCATCACCCGTGCCCTGGCTTCCCTCTCATACACACACACACACACACACACACACACACACACACAACACACAACACACACACACGCCCCACCCGCACCGCCAGGTGCCCGGCAACCCCACCTCCACCATCGACCAGCAGGGCCTGGTGTTCGCGGTGGCGGTGGAGAGCGGCGTGCTCAAGCTGTACGACCTGCGCAGCTACGACAAGGGGCCCTTCGACACGTTCCTGGTGCGGGCCGCGGGGGCTGCTGGGGGGGGATTCCCGCCTTGACCCGCCTGCCTCGCTACTGCCTGCCTGCTACTGCCTGCCTGCCGAACTGCTACTGCCCCCCGCTGCTGCCCGCTGCTGCTGCTGCCCGCTGCTGCTGCCGCAGGTGGAGGAGGAGAAGGGCAGCGCGGCGGGCTTCGCGGACATCCGCTTCTCCAACAACGGCAACCTGCTCATGGCGGTGGCGGAGGGGCGCATCTACCTGCTGGACGCGTACAAGGTGGGGGCGGGGTGGGGGGTGGGGGGTGGGTGTCTGTGTGTGTGGGGGGGGGGGGAAGGATGGGAAGGAAGGGGGCAAGGGGGCCTGGTTCGGAGGGAGGGAGGGAGGGTGGTGGTGGTTACCAGCCCAAGCTAAACGGGGGGGGCGGCTGCCTCGGCGCGCTAAGAGCAACGGTTTGCTGCAACGTGGCATGCTATGGCGCCCGCCGCGAATGCACCCAGCTCCCCAGCGCCACCTGACAAGCCCACGGCCTCCCGCCTCCTCCTGCGCCTCATCCGCCGCCGCCGCCTCCACGCCACCCCTCCCGCCCGCCCGCACTCTCTCACCCGCCGCCCGCCTCACCGGCCCCACCCTCTCTCTATGTACCATCTTTGCAACCCTCCCTCACCATCTTTGCAACCCCCACCCGCCGCCCCCACCCGGCTGCGCACAGGGCTCCACGCTGCGGCGCTTCTCCAACGGCATCCCCGAGGCCGGCGCCGCGGTGGAGGCCTGTATCACCGCCGACAACCAGTACCTCATGAGCGGTGCGGGCGCGTGTGCGGGCGTGTGCGGGCGTGTGCGTGTGCATGCGCGTTTGTCTGTGCTAAACAAGGCACCGAAGTCAGCCCGCCAGCGTGTGTGCGTGTGTGCGTGTGTGCGTGTGTGCGTGTGTGTTAAGAGCACAAGGGCGAGGGATAACGCTGGGCAGGGCATGCGGGCAGGCGCGGTACGCAGGAGGCTTGCACGGGTGTACCTGCTGGCCACCTGCGCCGACCTGCCGGGCTGAAATAGCCCAGATATGGGACCTGCACCCCAACCGCGCGACACCGGGCGACGACCCTCTCCACCGTATGCCTCCCCGCAGGCTGCGATGACCGCAACATCCGGGTGTGGCACATCGAGACGGGGCGCGAGGTGGCGGTGTGGACCGGCCACGCGGGCGTGCCGGGCTGCCTGCGCATGAGCAACCGGCGCATGCTGGTGGCGTCCGCCTGCAGCGCGCTGGTGCTGTGGATCCCCAACCTCAAGATCCTGGACCAGTTGCAGTAGCAGCAGCTGCAGTAGCAGCGCAAGGCAGTGGCAGTGGCGGCTGCAATAGCAGCACTAGGCAGTGCAGGCTGTAGCAGTGGCAGTGGCGGCTGCAGTGGTTTTCGGTAGCGTTGGCGGCAGGGACACTGCGCGCACGCAATGAACTGCACGGGGCTCCGCGATACTCGGGGCACTGCGAGGCAGCAAGATCGGTTGCGGGGGTGTTGTTGTTGTTGTTGGCGGCGGCGGCGGCCGGGATCCTCGCAATCGGTGCCTGGTGTCACTGTATCAACGGACGGTGCGTGGTGCCGAGGGGCTGGTCAAGTGCCGCGGACCGATGGCCTGTCCTGCTGGCGTTGCGTGCTGGCGTGCGCATAATGGCCGCTCTTGCGGGGGCGAGTGCGTCAAGATGGGGGTCCCCAGGATACGCTGAAATGCGGTGCGTGTGCAGTGCGTGGTAAGCGGTGGCAGCGGTGGGGTTTTGGCGATCGGCTGCGTTCAGGCAAGACTGTTGCGGTTGTGGGCGTGTCGGTCGGGGGGCGGCTGCATTGTGCGGGACTGCACCGCTGCGGGCTCGCCTGCCTTTTGTCATCTCGGGGGGCGAGGGGCTCTCTGACAGCAGTGAAGTGCGCTGCTCCAGCCTCCATGTGTGGCGGTAGGAACAGGACAAGGGCGAGAGTTGGCATGTCCCGGTAGTGACAGATGAATTCCCCGCACCCAGCAAGCCGTTGCGCGATAACAAAGACAGAGGCTGGGGCTGTGCGACGCGGTTACTGTACCGATGCGCGCTGGCTGGCTGGCTCCGTCGTTTGCTGACACGCAGTCCTCACGCTCCGGGCGCCCGGCCAGGCTATAGCACCAGACGCGCCGGCGCCAGCGGGGCTGCCTGCCCGGCTGGCGGCCGCGGTCGGCCACGTGCGAAGCGCGGGCGTGGAGCAGCATCCGCCGCAGCCAGCTGCCCAGCCGCCAGCGGCGCCGCCGCAGTGGCGGGTTAGCCTGGACCAGCTGTGGGTGGCTAACGCTGCGGGCGCTGTGTCCTACGTCCACTACACGGGGCGGCTCTTGGAGCCGGGGCCTGGCGCGCTGCCCCCGGCGGTGGATGGGGCGTGGCAGCCTGCCTGTGTGCTGCAGCAACGCAAGCCGCGGCACCTGTGGACCTTTGAAGAGCGGGCGGCGTACGATGCAGCAGCCCCAGGGGAACGGGCGGGGGCGTGGCCTCGGGCGCCGTACTTCCTGGCGCCGGAGGCTGGGGTGGTGGTGCACCCGGAGCACTGCCGGATTGCGGGCGTCAGCTTGGCAGACTACACGGTGCGCGACGTGCGGCGGGCCATCACGGCGGCCAACCCGGCCGCCCCTCCGGCTCCGGCCCGCCCCGCCGCCATGCCGTGCCCGGCGCCAGCACAGCAGGCGGGGGGCTCGGGGACCCAGCCGGCGGCACAGTCGCGGCTGGCGGCGCGGGAGGCGGAGTGGCAACGTGCAGCGGCGCAGCTGACCACCACGGCGGCGCAGCACTTCCACAATAACCCGGTGGCTCTGGACCCCTGGCTCCACCGCACCTCAGCGGCCGCCGGGCAGCAGAACACGCCGGCGAGAGCACTGCAGTCGTATGCGTCCCCGTCCCAGCAGTCGGGTGAGGGGCCGCGGCGATCCGCGCGGCTGCAGGAGCAGGCGGCGGGCGGGGCGGGGCCTAGCACGGGGCCTGCCACTGCGGCGGCGGCAGCCGCAGCGGCGGTGGAGGGCGACCCTCGCACGCCGCCCCCGGATGCGTCCCTTCTGCGGGGTACGTGGCGGAGGCTTCGGTGTTACACGGCAAACAGGGGGCAGTAGCTGAACTTCGAAGTCGCGAGAAAACAGGTTGCGCCCACCCAGTGCGCAATCAAAAGCAGGTATACGCCCTCTGCGCCCACAAGCTCCCGTTCACGTTACCAGTACCACGTAACCATAGATCCAGAGCGGCTGAGGAACGCTGATCGAGCGCCAGAGGCTGGGAACTGAGCTGGTCGCTGGTGGTGAGCGGTAACCTGATGTGCGCTCCTCGCTCTCCGGGTCGCCCGGCCAGGCTTCACACCAACAGACAACACACAGTGCCGTGCGGGAGACCAGCGAAGATTCAGGACGGCGCGCACCTGCAGAGCACATCGGCGTCCACCGTGAGCCACTGCAAGGAAGATGCTCAGTAATGCGAACAGCGTGCAAAAACAAGGCCGGGCGACATGTGCACAAAACAGGGGGGAGCAGGGTGCAAGCAGCGGCAATAAGCAGAGCAATGGGGCAGGGAGGCGCGCAGGCCCATGCAGAGGGGTGTGTGGGACCGCGATGGTGATGGTGTGCAGTGACAACAGCACGCCGGAGGTGAGGAGCCGCAGCTGACGCTGGTGCTGCAAGCTGTAAGCTGCAAGCTGCAAGCTGGTGTGGGACGACGGAGCGCCGGGTTCACAGGGAGCTCCCCGGATGGTGGTGACTGCGGGCGGGCTGTCGCTGGATCGCCATGTGGTCATCATGAAGGCGCGGCGGCAGGAAGGCGTGTCGTCAGGAACACCGGCGCGGCAACATGCACACCGCCAAGCGGCACACCGCCCAGCGGCATACCGCCAAGCGGCGCGCAGTGGCCGCGTCCGGCGGCCCACCCTGGGACTTACAGCGCCACCGGCCCAGACGTGGCGGAGGCTGTGGGACAGCCACGCCCGTCGGGGGGCAAAGGTGCTGGTGTACCGGCTGCAACATGCTTACCTGCCTTGCGGGCTGTACCGGGCGGGCAAGGGCATTCGGCCACGGGTGACCACGGGGTGTGGGGGGTTGGGGGCGCACTGTCCTCACCCCGCCTGCGGGCCACCTGGCCCGCGGGCGTGGGCCAGCCTGACGCACATCTTCCTGGAGTGTCCAGCTTATGCGCAGGCGAGGGCGTGGCTGCAGCAGCTGTGGGCCTGCGTTGCGCCCCAGGCAGCGGCGCCGACAGTGACGGACGCGGCCTTCATGCTGGGTGACGACATGGGTGTGTGGGCCTCAGGCCCGCGGGGGGCGGGCGCGCTGCTGTGGAGCACTTTGCGGGCCACCTTCTTGTACGCCGTCTGGTGTGCTTACTGGTCCCGCGAGCCTGCTAAGCAGACGTCAGAGCACGTGGTTCGGGAGGTGGTCAGCGAGCTGCGCAGGGTGATGCAGCTGCGTTTCACTGCCGCCACGCTAACCCCTGAAACCCTGTCGGCTCTGCCCACACAGCTTCTCACCGCGCAGCTCAAGGCGGCTAAGCTGGAGCACTTTGTGGCCATTTGGACGGCGGGTGGCGCGTTTTGTGAAGTGGAGGAGGTTCAGGGTGGGTCACCAAAGTTGAACTTGCGGCTGACGCTTGCTTCACCTGTGCAGGCCCCCTAGGTTTCCTTTTGGGCGGCGGTTCTTTCCAGGCGCTGGCGTGGCGTATCTTCGTCATCAGCTTACCTGGCGCCCATGTGTACTAGCTCTGGCTGGCATCGCAGCGCCTGGGCGGCTGTGGGCCTTCCTGCACAGCGCATCTTGCAGCGGGCTGGAGCCCGTTTAGACAGCGCCACATCTGGCCCGTTTAGGTTTTCTGCTTGTGTTTCCTCTGGCGGTTTCCTGGGGTGTTGCTTAAGCAACCGACTTGTGGGGGTGGGGTGGGTTCGGGCGGAGCAAGTGCTGGTGGCGCTGGTGTTTCTGGCGCGCAGTGATGTGTTTTGCAGGTGGAGTTGTTTCTGGCGGTTACGCTGTGTTGTAGGTTGGTGCTTCGGTTAGGTCTGGCGGTGTTTTTGGGAAACCCCTCCCGGGGGGTGGGGGGGCCAGCCTCCTGCTCTGTCTGCCGGGTCGGGGTGGGGTGGGTGCGGGTGGGCGTTGGCGTTTGCTTGGAGGTTTGTTGCTTTTTGGTTTCTTTTCTTCTCTTCTCTTCTTGCCCTGTCAGGGTTCTGGTCTCGGGGACCAGGCTGTCTTCGGTCAGCAGGGGGGCAGTGCGTCTGCCCCTGTTCAACCTTGTAAGGATGATTCCTCAAAAAAAAGACAGACACATGCGACGCCACACCGCGCGCGACGCATCGACGCAGCGCACCTGCGAGCAGGCGACCAGCGTCCACGGATGAGCGCCGTCGACAGACACCAGCAGAATGCGTACAGAGTGCAGCAAAGCAGTGGCCGGGCGACTGTGTGGCAAGCAGGGGCAAAAACAGGGCGCGACAAAGCAGAAGAGGGGAGCCTCCATGTGTCTTTACACCGGGTCATGTACCGCTGCTACTGCCGCCTCTGTCCAGGCAGCCCGCGAGGGTCCCAAACAACACAGCGGCAGCAGCAACAGCGCCGCTCGCCGCAGGTCCCTTGCGACACGTCTTGTGGCCACTGCAAGCTTCGCGGTCACTGGCCTCGTTCGTTGCTGCGCGACACCCACTACACAAGCCGCATGCAGCTCGGCCGGCGCCTGCCTTACCGTACTTGACCTTGCCACATCATCCAGCGCATCCAATGCGTCGTCGTGCACGCGAGGCTCTTGGCCTGCGTCCCAGCACTGTGCTGCACTGTGCTGCACAGGGCTGCACCTCCTGGCTCAGACCTAGCCACTCATGCGCGCAACTTCGCGCGTGCAGATCCGAGCCGACCGCACCGGGTGATGCGAAGCCCCGCATCCACACGGGACGTGGCTCACTACACTACCGCGCACGCCTGATGGCCTACTTTAAGTCCTTTCCCCGACCCCCGGTCGCACATCACCCCAATCGCCCCACATCGCCCATCTATCGCCTTTCGCGCCCACGGCGCTCGAGGTCGTGGGTGGCTTGAGCGCGCCCGAACGCACGCGTCTCATCGCTCCCCTCCCGCTCCACGCCTGACAGCTGCACTGCCCGCACAGCCGCCGCTGAGTACCACAGCCAACACGCAAGCAGGTACACCGGCGCTGAGCTCCCACCACCATCGCCCCACCCAGAACAGCACAGTCACAGATGACACGCACGAACACAGCACGGGTCTAAAGAAAGGGCGGAAGTATAAAATCATTGGGTCTGTGTTGAAATCTCATGGATAATGTTGCGTTGGTGCATAGGAATTCGGACCACATCTGCTAGACAGTTGTCTGCTTCTCAACAGTGCCGGCACCAGTGTAGTAATGTCGCCTGTCCGCCGCGCGTCCCGCCGCCCAACCTAACCAGTCGTCCGGAGGGCACGCACGTGTCCGCCCGCAGCCCCTCGTGTCGCGCTCCGTGCGAGCCGTGGACACTCTCCCTCGGTGCATTTCATTCGTCCAACTCCCCTGCTTTCATTCATGAGTACTGGTATTACGGTATGCATTTGTTAACACTTTAGAAAAAGACAAAGGCAGAAGTAACCCAGGGGGCAGCGCATATCCTTCATGCCACACACCGGCCTGCCACCCTCCCGCGCGGTCTCTCACTCAGAACCTTGGAAACCCGTTTGCTCACACGAGCCGGCGCAGCAAGAGGCCATGAAGCACACACAGCAGCGGTGTCGTGTGCCTTTTTGCCTTTGTGGGGGAGGGGGGGCTCAGCCTGGCTATATGGGGGAGCCAGCAATAGCAACATAAGTGCACATGCAGACACACGCACACAGCAGGGCCATATGTAACACCGCGCTAGGCGGGCTTCGGTCCGTTTCCTTCACACATTACCCGCACAGAGCCGTTCACAAAGAAACGCACCCCCACACCCGGCAGATCATCGGGACTTTGTGGCCTCGCTGCAGCTCCCGCCATAGAACACACTAGCATCCAGCAACCCAATCAATCGGCCACCGGCGGCGGCCACTGGCTGCGGCTGGCACTGTGAGCATGAATCTACGAGGCCACCCATCCTATTCCATATTAACCTTGCCAACCTGAGCCCGTTCAGTTATGCATCTCACCACTGGTGAGGCTTCATTTTTCAACAAGTTCTTCTAGCTCACATCGCGCCGCGCGTGCGTCATTATCTTGCACCCAGGAACTTTGCGTGTGCCGCTGCGGGCCAATCGGTGCTCGCGGTGCACGACACCCGCACACAGCATGGAAACGTCGGAACGGGCACCCGACCCCCACAATCAGGTACAAGCAAGCATGGAGATCATTCCCGCGGCCGATATGGCAGGGCGGGGGGGAGGCTGGATTGCTGCCCGCCGACCTCCGCCGCCACCACCACCGCCGCCACCAGCAGTAGCAGCAGCCCAAACATGCTGCTGCTTCCCCCCCACACCTGGTGGCCCCTGCCGCCGCACCCATGAGATGGCCAGGCGCGGTGCAACCAGCAGCAGTCAAGTGGGGAACTACACACTGCATTGATATGGCTGTTACTGGGGCATGGAGATTTCCGTTTGCATGAATTGCTGGGGCGTGGCATGTGCGAGCACGCCTGGGGAGGTCGACCGTCACGGCAATCACAGCAATCTTGTGTTAAATCACAGCAATCTTGTGTTAAATCAGCCATCCAGCAAAGCCGCCGCCGGCACACTTGAGCCACCACTGCTGTGTCGATGTCCAAGTAGCAGTACTGCACGCACCGTCGGAATTATGGCTACAGCTCTACTGCTGCGGTCGGCTCTGCCGTGGCCCCTGCCGCCGCCGCGGCGACAGCCAACGCCGCAGCGCCGCTGTACAGGTCCCACATCGACGCCGGCGGCGGCGGCGGCGGTGGCGGTGGCGGTGGGGCCGCATCCCGCGCATCGCCG
Organism: Chlamydomonas incerta; assembly: GCA_016834605.1. Lineage (NCBI taxonomy): Eukaryota > Viridiplantae > Chlorophyta > Chlorophyceae > Chlamydomonadales > Chlamydomonadaceae > Chlamydomonas > Chlamydomonas incerta. Next base: position 1,974,782 of record JAEHOC010000013.1, read on the forward strand.
GCCCTCCACATCGCTTCGGCCTCGACCGCCGGGACGGGCTGGTGACCGGCCGCCACAGCTGGCAGCTGCGTGCCGGGACCGTGCGCGTCGCCGGCGGACGGCGTAGACCGGGAGCGCAGCCGCGAGCCCTGCTGCGGCTGCTGCTGTTGCTGTTCTTTCTGGGGCCCCGCGGCCGCCGCACCTGTCGCTGCAGCCGCCTCTGGCGCTGCCACCACAGGCGCCGCCGCCGCAGCAGCAGCACCGTCGCCGGCGGCCTCCTCCCGGCCACTGCCACTGCCGCTGACGGTGCCGCTCCTGCTGCCGCTCGCCAGCGGCGGCGCCGACATGCTCTCTGCCAGCAGCGCCGCCAGCTTGTCCAGCAGCGCCGCTGCGTCGGGGTCCGCAGAGCGGCTGCTGGGCAGCGCTGCGGGCCCCGAGCTCCACGGCGACAGCCCCCGCGACGGCCCCGACTGCCCCTGAGCCCCGAGCTGCGCCCCGTGCGGTGACTTGGTGGCGCGGCCCGCGGCGGCCAGCAGCAGCGGCGCCAGCAGAGCGCCTCCGGCGCCGCCGGCAGCGGCGGCTGCCGCCGCCGCGGCGACCGCGCAGTCGGGCAGCGGCGGCGGGCGCCAGACGAAGGTCTGCATGACGCCCTTGCCCTTGACCTGCACGCCGCCGGTGGGCGCCCAGTCCTCGCTTGGCAGCAGCGCCTGCGTGGCGGCGCTCACGTGCACCGCGCCCGGCTCGCAGGTGGTCTCCATGCGGCTGGCGGTGTTGACGGTGTCGCCGAACAGGCAGAAGCGCGGCATCTTGGCACCCACGATGCCGGCGGTGACGGGGCCGCTGTGCAGCCCCACGCGCAGCCGCAGCGGCTGCCCGTTGTGCGGCATGCTCATGTGCGCCACCTCCCGCAGCATGGCCTTGGCGAAGCACAGCACCTTGAGCGCGTGCAGCTCGTCCTCGCTGCCGTCGCCGCGCACGGCCTTGAAGCCCTCGCCGTCCACGGTGATCAGGCCGCCCACGGCCATGAAGCAGTCGCCGATGGTCTCCACCTTGTAGACGCCGTAGATGTCGCACAGGCAGTCGAAGCGCGTGAAGAGGCCGTTCAGGAACGCCATCACCGCGATCGGCTCCAGCTCGTTGCACATGGACGTGAAGCCCACGACTGCGGGGGGAAGGGGGATGAAACAAGGAAGGGTGCGAGCAGGCGTGTGAGCAGGCGTGTGAGGGGCGTCAGGGCGCCTGCTGCGTGGGCCCAGCACGAGCAAGCAGGCAGCAACCCCCGACCCCGACCACGACGTGATCACGACCCCGACCCTGAAACTCACTGTCCGCGAAAAGGACCGTCACGCTGCGGTGCGCGGTGGCGAGCGGCAGGCCGCCGCTGCTGCCGGCCGCCCCACTGCTGCCCACGCTGACCTGCCCCGCAGACGACTTGCGCAGCCGCCGCCGGCTGTTGGCTGCCGCCACCGCCGCCGCCGACGCCGCCACCAGAGCCGGGTGGTCAGGCAGCAGCGACACAGACGCAGATTGCAGCGGCGGCGGCGGGAGCGACGGCAGCGGCACACCCGCCGCCGACGCCGAGCCCGCCGACGCTGCCGAGCCATCCGCGCCGCCGACGCCGACGCCGACGCCGCCTGCGGCGCCGCCCGCGGCCGGCGCGGCGGCGGCGATGAAGAAGCCAACGCGGCTGCTGCTGCTGCCGCCGTTAATGCCGAGCAGGCCGGAGTTCAGACCGAACAGGCCGCTGCTGCCGCCGCCGCCGGCGCCGCTGCCCAGGGCGCCGGAAGCCATACGGCTGGCGCCGCCGCCGCTGGCGCCGCCGCTGGCGCCGCCGCCGTTGGCGCCGCCGCCGTTGGCGCCGCCGCCGGCCGTCGCGATGTGGGCCAGGCTGGAGCTGGAGGCGCTGCGGGAGTGCGCGCTGCGGACCACGTGCTCAATGACCTGCAGGCGGGCCGCGGGGGCGGGCGTGGGTTGCGATGGGGTGCGCTGCGAGCGAGTGAGGCGGTCGCATCCGGCAGGCAGCGGCGGCGGGCTTGCTGGGCATTCCCCTTGCGCCTGTCTGTGCCCTGCCCCCCCCTCCCGGATGTATGCTGTGTGGCCACTGCACGGCGGCGGCGTGCGTCATGGCGCTCCGGGCCGCGGGGTGCCCAAGCCTCAGCAACATCCACGCCGCCGGGCACGGCAGGTCTCTACTGCAAGGCATCACCACATGCAGCCGCTGCATGCCGCTCCAGCACGGCATGTCCCTGCACTCGGGTGGCGCGGGAACACGGGTGGCACTCACGTGGCGCGGGAACATTGCTTCCAGGATCTTGTGCTCCTGCTTCAGCAGCCCCTCCAGCCGCTCCTGGCTCTCCACCCAGTGGCTCACGTCCACCGCGCTCAGCAGCAGCGTCACACGACAGCCGCCGCCGCCGCCGCCAGCGCCGCCGCCACCGCCTGGCGACCCTCCCGTGCTAGTGCCCTCCTCGCTGCGCCCGCCGGCGGCGGCAGCAGCGCGAGGCGGCAGGGGTTCGCGCTTGATGACAATGTGCACCTGCCGGCGGCGTAGGCAGCAAACAAAGACCTTGCTGCTTAATGCAGTGTTGTTGGTATGAGGGCACCTTTCCTCAGCACGAAATTTGAAGGCAGCAGGACCGAAAGAACGTATGGCGCTAAGGTGACTAGACTGGGTTTCTCTGCCTCTGCCTGGCTTGCAGGTGCACGCACCTCCGACCCCCCTGTTGGGATTGACTACGCCCAACCAACCCATACGCACCTGGTGCCACACGAACGGCCCGGCCGCCGCCTCCTCTTCCACAGCCGCCGCGCCCAACTGGCCTTCGCTGTGGCTGCGGTGGCGGTGGTGGCGCACAGCCGGCGGCGGCGGCGGCGGCGCGGCCTCCAGCAGCAGGCTGCCGCGCGACAGACGCGACGAACTGCTGAGCAGCATGCTGGCGGCAGCAGCCCCGTGCGGCGGCAGCCCAGCAGCCGGCGCGCCGTTGCCACCCCCGCCGGCACCAGCAGCAGTAGCAGCGCCAGCGCCACCGTCAAAAGACACTGCCGTGGCGGCGGCGGCGGCGGCGGCAGCAGCGCCGCCGCCACTGCTGTTGTTGCCGTTGCTGGAGGGAAACGTGGCGACGCCGAGCACACTGGCGCGCCGCGCCACGGCTGACACGCGAGAGGCGGCCGGCGCACGCGGCGAGGCAGCAGCAGCTGGCGACACCGGGGCAGGAGCAGCAGCAGCAGCAGTGGCACTGGCGCCGCTACTGCCACCAACGCCACCAGCACACGTGATATCCAGCGCCGGCAGGCTGGGGTCGGAACCGGGCCGGGGCGGGGGCTGCACCCAAGCGGCGGCGGGCCCGTCGGCGCCGGGGCCGCGGCCGCTGTTGCGCCGGGCGGCGCCACCGGCAGAGTCTGCAGCGGCCGGTGTGCCGAGCGCAGGCGCGCCGCTTGCGGCGGCGACGGCGGCGGCGGGGATGGGCCCAGCGGCGCCGAGGACGTCGACGGCGGTGGGCACCGCGTTGTCAAGCGATGACAGCAGCAGGTTGTGCAGCCGGTCGCGCTGCGAGGGTGGGTGTGGATCATGCGTGCACTGGCATTTATTTGCTGGACCGCCTTCAGCCGTCCAACTTGGAAGCCTACCCAGCCACACATCACGCAAGCTGCTGCTCGCTACCCCACCAACCCCGCCATCAGCTACTCCCTTGACCTCTTGGCCCCTTGGCCCCTTGGCCGCTTGGCCCCTGCTCCTAGTGTTGCATACGCGCCCCATCCCCACCCGGCACCCGCCCAACCGCCCAGCACGCCCAGCAGCACGGCACAGCGCCTACCGTGGTCGTGCGGCGCGGCCGCGGCGGACCCCCCACGTGGCTGTGGCCTGCGGACGAGAAGCCGCCCATGTGGCCCACGTGGCTGGAGCTGCTGCTGCTGCTGGGGCGGCTGCTGCCGACGCGCTGGAAGCCGCCACTCACGGCGCCGCCGTGCACGTGCACGTGCGCGTGCCCCTGCTGTGCGGAGGTGGCGGCGGGGGACGGCGTGGCGGAGGCGGGCCCGCTGTGGGGCGCAGCCCAGGGCGGCCCGGCGCCGGCGCCCACCGGAAAGTGTGCGTGCGGGTGCGACAGCGCCTGCAGCGGCTGCAGCATCAGCGGGCCCGGGAACGACGCGTCGCCAGCGTCGCCGCTGGCGCTGGCGGCGGGGCCGCCGCTGCCGCTGGGAAGGACGAGGGGCGCCGGCAGCGGCGAAGAGGCTGGGCCTGGGCCGCACGCGCCGCCGCCGGCGTCCACGCCAGCTGAGGTCAGGTTATCTGAGTTCGGCAACCGGACCTGCATTGGGGCGACGGGGGCGGCCGCGCACAGCGGAGAATGGGCCGACTTCGCAGACGCATCAGAGCGTTTCCTCACGCACATGGACACACATGGGCCCCCGCCCACACACACACACCCGGTTTGCTTCCTTGTGTCTTCCAACAAGCAACACATACACACCAGGCCAACTAGACAAAAGCAGTGCACGCCACTGCGCGTCGTAGCCAGTGCCTTGACCGCACCCACCCCTCCGCGCTGGCGCATTCCCGGCAGCAGCTCCAGCTCGCCGCCGCCGCCGCCGCCTCCGCCGCCGCCGCCGCCGGCACCGCCGCCGCCGGCACCGCCGCCGCCGGCACCGCCGGCATTGCCGCCGCGCGGCTGCGCGGGCACGTAGCCCTCTATGGCCGCCGCCAGGCGGCTGGTGGCTGCCTGTGCATGCGCATGCGGCCCCGGCGGTGGGCCCAGCACGTGATGCGAGCCCGCTGCCGCGGCCCCGGCTGGCGGCCCCGACGCCGCGCGCTGGCTGCTGCAGCTGCCGTCGGTGTAGTCGCCGGCAAAGGAGAACAGTCCCTCATACGTCGCGGTGCCGGCGGCGGTGTTGATGGTGAGTGACAGCGTCTCAAACAGCTGGTCCGTGTCACAAGTCGTCGAAGCGTGCGCCGGCGCAGCAGTGGCAGTAGCATCGGCGGTGTCGCCCTCCGCCGCACCCGCCGCCGCCGCCGCCGCCGCCGCCGCCTCCACGTCAGCGTCAACCGCCCCATCCGCCGCCGCATCCGTGCCGCTACTTCTGCTCCTGCTGCTCCTGCTGCTGTTGCTGCTACTGCCATCGCAGCAGCCTACTGTGCTGCCGCCACACCGGCTGTCGGCGCCTCCGCGCGGTGTCGTGGGCGGCTCCTGCGCCTGCGCGCGGTGGCCGGGGAGCGCAGGTGCTGCCGGCGGGCCGGCGTCGGGCACGCCGTCCCCGCCCATCATCGCCGCGTGCTGCTGCCAGAGAGAAGGGTGGGGCACCCGCACCACGCCCGTGTAGGAGGCCTGCGTGCGTGTGCGTGCGTGCGTACGGCGGGGATGGTCGAGGTTGACGCCTAAGAGGAGCAAAGTGCCGCCAGTGCGGACAATCGTACATGCGGGAAAAGACGAATGGCGGAAATCAAAACAGTGTGACTAAGGAGAAACGGACTACCAGCGGGCGCCGCGGTGAGCCGAGCCCGCCCGCCCGCACGAACCCGTCCTCCTCCCATCCACGCCTCCCACCTGGCCGTCGGCGACGGCCGCCTGCACCTCGTACCACACCGCCGGCTCCAAGCCGAAATAGTCGCTCAACCCAGCGCGGCTGCATGGCCCTTGATGGGCGGTTCCAGGCGACACCTGCGCAGGCATCAGGTGTCCACCGCGGCGCGGCCACTCCAGTCCGTCAGCCGTTGCCCGTGGCCATGTCTTTGGTGACGCCGCCGCAGCCCAAAGTTATGTGACAACTTATCAAATGAGCAGCTGTCACGTCATATGCATATGCAGGCACAAAACCGGAGCCAGGCTGGAAAACATTAACCGGACTCTCAGACGCACCGGAAAATAAGGCCTCGCCGCGTCATTTACACAGATTGGTAACCTGCATCACGGCCAAGAAGCACGTAGTGAATTATTTGTCGTCACCGCGACACATCGCACCAGTGTATGTCACGCTCCAGTCTCAGCCCAGCTTACCCGCTGCTGGCATCAAATGCGCCTAGTAGCTGCTGGGAGGCTCCCGCAGCTTCCAACAGCAACAGCGCGGGCGAGGAGCCGTTGGTGGCAGCAGTGTTGTCGCCTCCCTCCAACGTGTGCAGCCTTTTCATTGGCATTCCGTGAAGAAATCCTCTAGACTGGCATATCGAAATCGGTTGCACACCTGACCGCGACTACTAGCGCGTCAACCACATCAAGTCGAATCCTTGACAAGCACTCAATTCACTAACCATGCCTGAGCGCACAGTAACTATATATAACTTATGAGCTTTCTGCTACTCGGGCGGCGCGTTCGGATGAGCTGGCCTCGAGTCACTTTTGGGGCGCGACTGCCCGGATGAGTCAGGCCCTCAGCCAGCCTGATCGCCGCAGAGTCGCCCTTGTTGTCTAGCCGAGCCGGACATGCCCAAAAGCTATTGTCCCACAAACACCTGCCCGTGGCCCGTGCCGTGGCCTGCCGTTTGGCATGTAGGCGAACATGCAGGCCAGGGGGTGTGCAGGCTTGACCGAACAGAACATGGGGTCCTCGGGGCGGGGCCCTGCCTGACGGTGCGAAGATCACGGCGGGGGTGAAACCCGGTAGGGGAAGGCTTTCGTCGGCCTCCCGGACGCCAGATGAACCAGGGGAGGGGTGTGTGCAACCTGGTGCAGGATCCAGGCTCGTGCTGCATGTGACCCGGCCAAAACCTGTTCGGACTTCAGATAGTCGGAACCCTGCCGCGCCAGCCTGCCTCCCATGTGGCGGACGCCCCGTGGGCCTGGGCGGACCCGACGAGTGTCTTGCGTCCCTGCGAGAATGGCGGAGAGGGGAGGGGGGTGGACGTTGACGCTCAGGCGCTCACGTGCTCCTCCCGCACCCTTGCCAGGGCTGAATGCTGTGGGATGGGGACAGGGTGCGCTGAGGGCCGGGTGCCTGCCGCATCAATGACATTGCCACACCCTATTAGGTGCAAAGTGGGGGCCGCATTAATGGTACGGACCCTCAAGATGCGCACGTGGGCTTTGTTCAACCAAGAAGCTCTGGGCTGGTGGTCCCGGGGGAGGCCGTGTGGCGCGTCAGCGTGCCGACCTCCTAACGCGCCCGAGCGATGGGACGATGTGATTCGTCGAGCGGACTGGGCTGCCCTCCAATCGAGCGCAGATGTTACGTTTACTGAAAATTACATGAATAGCTGTGTATGAATTAGCGCCATTGGCTAGACATGCTGGTTGACGAGCTTGCAGCGGGCCTAAGGCGCGAGAGAGGGCTAGGACAAGGGCGCACGCATCATGTAGTCTTAAAACGCATGGGCTAATGGAATGAATGAAGAAACTCACTAGATTTGCAAGCGATTCGCGCAAACCGCTGAACGATGGAGCTTATCCGCGTCGAGCCTCGGTTGGCAGTGACGTTGACTGAGAATGGGTGAGATTGGGATGACATTATTGAAGCGCGCAAGCGTACTGCGGGCCCGACCGGCGGAGCCCCTCAGCGCCAACATGAAGTATGATGAACACGGGTTTCCTGCTGCTTGCAGTCGGCTTCTTTGGCGGTCGAGCGAGTCAGAATCATGGTGTCGCAAGCTTCTGGTGAGCGCAAGGCCGCAACTACTCGTTGCCCGATTTGAGCCCGCTCTTAGTTTTACCGGCTGCAACCTGCTTCGGGACGGTTTAAGTCCGCGGGTGGGAGGCAGCAAGCTGGAGCCAGTGGACCGGGTCCGGGGTCTGCTGTCTGAATCTGAATTACGGTCCAACTTCCGCGTGAAGTACACTCGTGTCAGTACACCCCCACGTCAGCACACCCCCACGGCGCGCATCCGTCATCCCCGCCCGCGCACGCATGCAGGTCGACCCCGGGGCAGCCACGTCGGCGCCCGCGCCCGGCTCTGCAGGCCCCCACACGGCGGCGCCGGGGGCCCAGCAGAGGCTCACAGACGGGCCGCCAGCAGCTTATGCAACCGCACGGACCCACCAACAGGACGCGGCACCAATGCCCGGCGCAGGCGCAGGCAGCGGCAGCGCCGCGCGCCCAGTCGACAGCGGGCTGGCAGCCGGCGCCTCTGCGGACGAGCGCGGCGCGCTTCGGGCGTCCCTGGAGTCGCTGCTTCCTCCCGGGGTGGTGGCCGCCCTGCTGGCGGACTTGGAGGCGCAGCTGCAGGCGGGCGTGGAAGAGGTGCGTGCGCGGGGTTGGGTTGGACAGTTGGACAGTTGGACAGTTGGACAGTTGGACAGTTGGACAGGCAGGCCCGGGCTGTTGAGGCCATCGCGCGGTCCGTGGCCGCATGTGGTCGGCTCCTCGCCTCGCCTCACCTGAAGAGGGCCCTGCAGCCGGGGGGCCGGGGTGTGCGCCCTCCCCTGTGCAAGCCTCGCCGCAGCAGGCCGCAGCAGCGGCAGCTGCGGCAGCAGCGGCACCCGCGAGGGCGTCTGCGTTCAACTTGTGCGCGTCAGCGGCGCGCCGTGATCCCCCCCACGCGCACCCGCACGCGCACCCGCACGCGCACCCGCACCGGGACCGGGACCGGGACAAAAAGGCTTTTGCTGCACCACGCCGCAGCGCCGTCAGCGCCGCACCGCAACTCCCTCCGCACCCCCACCCCCACATGCCCTGTGGCCCGCTGCAGCCCGAGGCGCTGTCGCTGGCGCTGTTGCACGTGGGCTACAGCTACAGCCTGGAGCCGCGGCCGCAGTCCGAGCCCGACAGCGGACTAGCGGCGGCGGCGGCGGCGCCAGCGGCTGAGACGCCGCCGCCGGTGACGGTCCACCAGGCGCCGGATCAGGAGCAAGGTCGGGCGTCCGACCTGACAGAAGCGGCAGGAGAGGACGGAGGGGGACAGGGAGGAGGAGGGGGAGGGGGAGGGGAAGAGGACGCCAGCCCGCGCGCGACTGCGGCCGCGGCGCCAGGGCAGCAGCCGCAGCGGCAGGTCGAGGTGGGGCTAGCCGCTGTGGCGGCACCAGCACCGGAAGCGGCACCGATAGCGGCACCGGAAGCAGCAGCGGCGGGCTCGGACTTCGGCGGCGCGAGCGGTGCAGGGGCAGCGGCGCCGGCAGCGCAGCTGGCGGGCGCCTCTGCGCCGCCTGCTCCCCCCAGCCCAGCCAGCACCCGCGCCGTCAGCGGCGGCGGCACGCCGGCCCGCAGCGGCGGTGCCACACCGGCCCGCAGCAGCGGCGGCACGCCGGCCCGCAGCGGCCGCGGCAGCTCCGCCTCCGGCGGCCCCGGCGCCGGCTCCGGTGCGGGCTCCGGCTCGATCGGCGTGACGGCCACCGGCACGGGCACGGGCACGGGGACGGGCGGCGGGCCCACCAGCCTACTGCCCATGCTCAGCTCCATGGGAATGAGCATCACCAGCGCCGAGCGGCACGCGCTGCTGAGCGGCCTGCTGGAGCCCAGCTCCGTCTTCATGAGCGAGGCCGCCGGCCTGGGCCTGGGGCTGGGCCTGTTCGGCGACGACGACGACTTCTATGTCGGCCACGCGGCGGCGGCGGCGGCGGCGGCGGCCGCCTCTGGCGGTGCGGTTGCGGGTGCGGCTGCAGGTGCGGGTAGGGGTGCGGCTGCAGCGGGCGGCGGCGGCGCGGTGGGCGACGGCGCGGGCGGCTCCGCGCTGGCCACGGCCGCGCTGCAGCTGTATATGATCGACTCGGTCTCCCGCAACGCGTCGGAGGCGGTGCCGGCAGAGGGGCCGGCGGCCGCAGCCGCAGCGGCCGCCGCAACGGCGGCGGCCAGCAGCAACGGCCTTGTCCGGGGCCGGCCGCTCACGGCGGCCGCGGCGGCGGCCGCCGCAGCGGTGGCGGCGCGCCTGAGCACGTTGGGCGGCGGCAGCGGCAGCAGCAACGGGAGCGGCGGGCCGGGCGAGGGCTGGATGCTTGACCCCGAGCTGCGCCGGCTGCTGGACTCGGCTGCCTCCATGTACCGCAGCGGCGCGCGCGCACCCACCGCTGACGGCGGCACCGGCGGCGGCGGCGGCACAGCTGGCGGCGGCGCAGCGGCGGCGGCGGCGCCAGGCCGCGACGCGGCGGGCCGCCGCTTCACGAGCCCCTCGCGCGGCCCCAGCAGCAGCGGCGGCGGCAGTAGCCTGTACAGCAACGACGGCGCCCTGTACGGCGGCGGCGGCGGCGGGCTGCTGCGCCGCGGCGGCGGCGGCGCCGCCGCCGGCAGCGGCCCCGGGCTCGCGCCGCCGGGCCGCGCCGCGGTGCGGCCCACCGCCCTGGCGATGCAGGCCTTCCTGGGCGGCCACGCCGCCGGCTACGACGGCCGCCCGCAGGCGCCGCGGCGGTCGGGCGCGGAGGACAGCGCGGGGCGTGCCCGCGGGCGGCTGTCCGGCCGCTCGGAGGGCGAGCCGGTGCGCTACCTGCGCGCGCCGGCGCTCCGCGCGGAGGACGCGGCCAGCAGCAGCAGCGCCGCGACCGGCAGCGGTGGCGTCGGCGGCGGCGCGTTCGGCGGCCAGCGCGCGCCGTCGACGCCGCCGATTCAGGAGGACGCGGAGGGCGAGGAGGCGGAGGCCGCCGCGGCTACAGGAGCGGCGGCGGCGGGGCCGGCAGCGGCGCAGGCTGTGCGCGCCGCGCACCGGGCGACGGCGGCGGCCGGCGACCACCACGAGGCCGCGGACGCCATTGACGTGGAGGTGTCGCCGTTCACGCACGTGATGCGCGGCTTCCCGCTCGCATCGGCAACACCCGCCTCCCCGCCGCCCGCGTCCCCGCCGCCGGGACCAGCGCCAGGACCGGCGCCAGGACCGGCCTCAGGGCCGGCGGCGCCGACGGAGGCAGTGACGGGACCAACAGTGGCGGAGGCGGGGCCGACTACGGCTGCCACTGGCGCCGCCGTGCAGGGCGCAGCGGATGCCAGCTCGCCGCCCGACGGCCGCGACGCGCAGGCCGCCGCTCCCGCTCACACTCAGGCCCCGGGTGCGACCGCGGCCTCAGGCGCGGCCGGTGACCAGGCGGCCGCAGCCCTCGCGCGTGCGCCGCAGTCGACTCCGACCAGCCCTACAGCCGGCAGCAACAGCGCGCTCCACCGCTCCTCGGTCGGCGCTGTGCCGGTGCGGGCCGGCGGCGTGCACCGCTTTCCGCGCCGCCGCAGCACGCGAAGCCGCATGAACGCCCTTGTGGAGCAGTATCAGAGCCAGCAGGGCGGCGGCGCAGCTGCAGCGGGCGGTGCCGCCGCCGCCACCGCCGCCGCTGCCGGCGGCGGCCCAATGCCACCGGGCATTCTGTCCACGGGCGGCATCACCGGCGCGATCTCGGCAGCAGCGGCGTCGGCGGCGCGGCAGAAGGCCGGCGTCGGCGTCGGCGGCGTGGGCAGTGGCGCCGTTGCAATCGGCATCTCACGAGGCGGCAGCCCCGCCCACCCCGGCCACGCGGCACTGCCGTCGTCGCCGCCGGCGCTGCCGGTGCTGGCGGGCGGGCGAGCGGGAAGCAGCAGCTGGCTCGGCGGCGCGCCGCCCGTGTTGCCGGTGCCGGTGTCGGCGCCGCAGGCTCCTGCGGTGACCGCCGCGGCCGCGGCGGCGCCTTCAGCTGCAGCTGTTGCTGCGGCGGGGCGGCCGCCGCAGCTGCGTCTGGGGTCGCCGCTTGCCGCCAGCCCGGACCTCAGCGGCGGAGAGACGCCGGCGACCACGGCCACGCCAGGCGGCGGCGAGGGCGGCGGCGAGTTCAGCGGCTCAGCGGCCGAGGCCAGCAGCAGCGGGGCGCAGGCGGAGGCGGAGGCGGAGGCGGAGGCGGCAATGGGGTCGGGGGTGCTGGTGCCCGTGTACCGCTGGCACCAGGTGTCGCTGAGGGTGGCGCGCGCGCCCGCGGCCGGCGCGGAGCCGGGAGCCGGCGGCGAGGGAGCGGCAGCGGCGGCGGCGGCGGCACGGCAGGGCCCGGCGGCGGTGCTGCAGCTGGTGGCGCAAGACGTGGATGAGCTGGTGGGTGGGGTGGAGTGGGGCCCCCGGGTCTTGAGTTGCCGTGATGGTGAACGGCACGCGCAGACCCCAGCAAGCGTGGACGTGTGGGGGTGGGCGGAAGCCGTGGGGTGGTGGTGCAGGGGGGCGAGGGCCGGGTGCGTGCACACACGGGCCGGCGGGGCAATACTAATGTCGTCGCCACGACTCACACTCTTCTTGGCTTGTTTATGTGCGCGCGGCGCGCAGGTGCGCGCGGCGGCGGCTGCGGAGGCGGCGGTGGCTGGCATGCGCGAGCGGCAGTCGGCGCTGGAGGCGCTGCTGGCCAGCGAGATGAAGCTGCTCGAGGCGGTGTTCCCGCGCCAGGTGCGCGGCGGCGCCCCGCCCTCGTTGTGCACTGTCGTCGCACAGCTTTTGTGGTTGGTTGTGTTGTGGGGCATTCGTCTGCGGCGCCATGGTCGCCCTGGTTGCGCGCGCCTTCGCCCCGGCGGCGCCGCGCAGTCCTCGGCGGCCCAGCGGCCGGCGCGTGCGCTGATGCAAAGCTCCCCAGGTCTCAATCTTGCAACCCCCGTGCGCGCACGTGGCCGCAGGCGCTGGAGCACATGATTGGGAACATGGTGGTGCAGCACCGCCACCGGGCGGCGGCGCGCGCCGCGGCGGAGGCGCCGGCGGGCGGCGGCGACACGTACCCCGTCATCGCGGCCATGAGGCGGGCCGTCGCGCCGCCGCCGCCACCACCAGCGGCGGCTGCGGCGGCGGCTGCGGCGGCGGCTGCGGCGGCGGCTGCGGCGGCGGCTGCGGCGGCGGCTGCGCCGCAAGTGGAGCTGGCGGCACCGCAGGCGCAGCCGCAGCCGGCATCGCTCGAGGGCAGCGGCTCAGTGACCGCTGCGGCGGCAGCAGACCAGGTCGGCGTCGACCTCAGCCTGCGAATCCCGATGGTGCCCGACGCCACCGCGATCGCCGCCGGCGTCGAGCAGCCCAGCAGCCCGCCTGGCGCCGCCGCCGGCGGCGCGCACCTGAGCGCGAGCGTGGCCTGGATGGTGATGGGGCCGCAGTTCGGCAGCGCAGTGATGCCGCTGGCCGGTGCCTCGTCCGCGGCGCTGGTGTCCGCTGTCGCGGCGGCGGCGCCCGGCGGCGACTTTGGCGGCGGGGAGGGCAGCGGCGCGGTGCGGCTGCGCGGCGCACTGACGGCGGCCGGAGCCGGCGGCCGCGTCGGCGGCGGCGGCGGCCGCGCGGGGGGTGCGGATGACGGGTCCCAGTTCCTGGGCAGCCTGGACAGCACGGCGCACCAGCGCACCAGCATCAGCGGCTCGGCCGCGCCCTTCAGCCTCGGGGAGCTCGACGGCGGCAGCAGCGCGCGCGCCGCCAGCGGCCTGCGGCTGCCGCTCGCGCCCGCCAGCTGGTCCGGCCACCCCGCGCCTTCGGCAGCGGCGGCGCCGCCGCGAGAGGCGGCGGCGGCAGGCGCGGCGCCCGGCGGCGCCGGCAGGGGCAGCACCAGCGACATGGCGGGCGCCGCGCCGCGTGGCGCCAGCGGCAGCAGCGTCACAAGCGGCGCCTCGGGCGCGGCGGCGGCGGCGGTGCGCGGCCTGATGAAGATCGCCAGCGGGCGCGGCGGCGTGGGCAGCCTGGCCAGCAGCCTGCTCAACACCGGCAGCGGCACTGAGCTGGACGCGGCCGCCGCCGCCGCCGTCTACACGCGCGGCTCCCACAGCCTGCTGCCCGACCTGCCCAGGGTCGACCGCATGGCGGCGGCGGCGGTGGCGGCTGCCGCCGGCGCCAGCCCGGTGACGCCGTACGGCAGCTACGGCGCGGCGGGCGACCTGCTGCCCAGCCCGCTGTCTGCGCCCGCCGCCGGCGGCGGAGCCATCGGTGCCATCCCCTTCGTGGCGGCGCCGCTGGCGTCCGCGCACCGCAGCGTGACGATCCTTTTCGCCGACAGTGAGTTGCGTGGTCGTGAGGGAAGGAGGGAGGGACAGGCTGCTTGCTTGCTCGTGTTTGGGTTCACGCAGCAGGCGCCGTGACGCCCCTCACACGCCTGCTCGCGCCCTTTATGCCTCGCGCCGCCTTTCCCCCGCAGTCGTGGGCTTCACGTCCATGTGCAACGAGCTGGAGCCGATCGCGGTGATGGCGTTCCTGAACGGCCTCTTCACGCGCTTCGACTGCCTGTGCGACATCTACGGCGTCTACAAGGTGGAGACCATCGGCGACTGCTTCATGGCCGTGGGCGGCCTGATCACCGTGGACGGCGAGGGCTTCAAGGCCGTGCGCGGCGACGGCAGCGAGGACGAGCTGCACGCGCTCAAGGTGCTGTGCTTCGCCAAGGCCATGCTGCGGGAGGTGGCGCACATGAGCATGCCGCACAACGGGCAGCCGCTGCGGCTGCGCGTGGGGCTGCACAGCGGCCCCGTCACCGCCGGCATCGTGGGCGCCAAGATGCCGCGCTTCTGCCTGTTCGGCGACACCGTCAACACCGCCAGCCGCATGGAGACCACCTGCGAGCCGGGCGCGGTGCACGTGAGCGCCGCCACGCAGGCGCTGCTGCCCGGCGAGGACTGGGCGCCCACCGGCGGCGTGCAGGTCAAGGGCAAGGGCGTCATGCAGGTGCGTACCGCATGCGCCACGGGCGGCCGCGGTTGCAGGGGCATGCCGGCAATGCGTTGCTGTAGTGGTGGCGGAGCGACAGGCGGGGCAGTGTTTGTCCTTCGCAAACACATAATACCGTTCATGCATTGCATACACAGTCTTTGTGTTGTCTTCCTCGTGTCGCTAAATCTGGCTGCTTCCCCCGCTGCCACAGACCTTCCTGTGGCGCCCACCGTCCGATCCGGGCTGGGCGCGCGGCAACCTGGGCGCCACGTCAGACATACTCGACCGCACGCCCGCCTCCCGCGCCTCCGTCCACTCCAGCGGGCCAGGCGGCGGCGCGCACGGCGGCATCGCCAGCGGCGGCGCCGGCGGCGCCGCCAGCGCCGCGGCCGGGCGCGGCAGCCGCCGCGGCCTGGCCGCGTCCAACCTCTCCGTGGAGGCGAATGCCAGTGCCAGTGCCAGTGCCAGTACCGGAGGCGGCGGCGGTGGCGGCGGCGGCGGGGCGCGCGCGGCGCTGTCGGATGGCGAGGAGCTGGAGGAGCTGCGGTGGGGCAGCCCCATGCAGCCGCCCGTCGTGCCGCCCACCGCCAGGCCGCCAGCGGCCGCAGGGGCCGCGCCCGCGAGCACCAGCGCGCCGCAGCTGTCGTCGCCGCAGCCGCAGCCGCCACCGCCGCTTGGCCCGGCGCCGCCGTCGGGGCCGCTGGCGGCTGTGGCGGCGGTGGCGGCGGCAGCCGCGTCAGCCGCGGCGGCGCCGGTGCCGGCGGCGCTGCCGGACCGGCGCGTGCGGGTGAGCGGCCGCGGGGCCACCGACCTGGCTACCGGGCCTGCGGGCGGTGCAGCTGGGCCGGCTCAGTCGTGAGTGCGCTACAGCGAAGGTGGGCACCCGCTGTGAACCCACGCGCAGAAAGGACACGCTGCAGGCGCGCCGCAGAGCAGTTGGGCCACACGGCATATGCATGATCGGAGACTCAATTATTTGTGATGAGACGAAAGTATCGTGAAAGAAAAACACCATAGATTAACGAGCGCGCGCGGAGGGTAACGGCTGTGGCGAGATTCGTACGGATTAAGGTGCTGCGACGGACGGAGGGCGGTGGAATGTGATGTGAATGTGGAGGAGCACGAACACAGAACGACATGCGCTATAATGTGTGTGATATATGATATACCTTTTTTATCGGAACCACATGACGGCTACGCCGCTACACACACACACGAGGCGCCAGAACTTGTTCTTTGTCAGGTTTAACGCATGCACAGCAAGGTGTGTGCATTGCGGATACGAATGATATCATAGGCTATTTCACTCCCCTGATTTCACTCGTGATGTGGATTCCATGGCGGCGGTTATTTTTCACGATTAGCAGGAATGTCCTTTTACGTGATCGCCGGACCCGCACGGCTCGGGGGGCGAGTCAAGTATGAGTGATGCGAGTGAGGGGCTGCAGCCTGCGGGTGTGAACGGAGGCGTGAGGCTTGTCCGCGTGTGCATGTGCCCTGGGGACCACATCTAGCACACAGTGCGTCCAACCCTTATGCAATTCAGTGTCGCAAACCGCGTTTGCATGTGGCATTGCCGCATGCAAGAGGAAATGGCTCAACACGCGCAGGTCTGCCTGATTGGGTCCTGTCGTGCTTGCGCTGGGGCCATGCTTACGTGCACGGTTCTGGCAGGGGCGCCTCAGCGCGCTTCACATACTCGCAACGGCTGCCCTCGCGCCAATTGGCATGTGCAGCAAATTCAATAATCTGCTGGGGTGCTGAGAACTTATTGAACTTGGACAGGAGGAGTGGGCACGTGGTTTCCGCATTTGCGGTGCAGCTGCTGCTATGGGCATTTGCTCGGATGCCTGGTCGATGAATTACGCCTGGGGGCGCAAGTTGGTGTTCCCTCTGGTTGGCAGGGAAGGTGGAGGAGGCGCGTGGAGGGGGCGGCGCATTTGCACTCCTACATTGCAAAGCAACGCGGGAGCTGGGTGGTGTATCATGTGGGTCAGGGTTTGTGCCGGGCTGCCGATGGCAGATCGTGTGACGGCCTGCCGAGCTTGGGGGGTGGGGGTGGGGCGTTGCATGGAGGATGGGATGGTGCCACCTTGCACCTGGTTCACGCTTCTCCGGCACTTGTCCTTGCTGCCTAACTCCTTTGCTTCGGCGTTTGGACAACAGCTGCATCAGGAGTGCGAGAGATGGAAGGGGCAAGTGTGGGGGGCGGAGCTGGCGGCGCTCCTTGGAGATGGAGTTCGAACTGGAGTTGGAGTTGGGGTTGCAGGAGATTTGTGCAGGGCTACTTCGTTGGCAACCTCGGTGTTGCAGGAGGACAGCCGGGGAGCCGGCGGCGGCGGCAAGGGTGGCGGCGGCGATGGGCCCGGGTCCTGCGTGCAGGCGACATGGCTGGCGAGGACCGCGCGGGTGTTCCAAGAGAGGCGAGCAGCTATCAGCGTGTCTGGCGGTGTTGCTGCGGCGGCCGGGCGATGGGGTGGTGAGGCGCTGACGCGGACGCGGTGCGGCAGGCGCGGCCTCGCCGTGAAGTGGGGGGCGGCTGCAGGGCGGAAGGGCGGCCCCTCCTTTAGGGTGCTGTGGTGGTGATGGTGGTGGTGTGTCTTATGTGACCTGTGGTGGGGGCGGCGTGTTCCGCTGCAGGGCACGTGCCTGGTGGCATGGGCATGCGACGTCGCGGAGGCGAGCGGGGACTGGCGGTGCAGTGCGGGGCCACGTGCACGTGCATGTGCATGTGTGAGGCATGGAGCGCTTGCACGGCTGTGATCAAGAGGGGAGGGATCTGGGCCCTCGGCGGGTGCGATCAGCCGTCACTCGTGGGGCGTGCCTCGGAGTGTGTGCGTTGTGTGAACGCCGGGCCAACCGCGGGCCGCCGCGATGCCAGCCGCCGGCATTGACATCGGGCTGGCACGGCATGCGTGCCTGATTAGGCGTGTTGTGGATTTGGTGGCGTTGCATTGCGCCTTTAGCATCCCCCGATGAGCGTCTGGTGCCTAGTCCCCCGCTGGGTTGAGGTGAGTAGGATACAGGGCACGGGACGAGAAGTGGCATTCCCAATACCGCTGACAGATTACCTCCGTCAGTAGCAGATGAATCCCCGGCCCGGCAAGTGCACGGTGCCAAGAGCAGAGACAGGATCATGGCTGCGCACCGCGGTCACTGTACCGACTGAAGCGCGCTGGAAGGCTGTCTCAGTTTGCTGAAGCGCAGTCCTCACGCTCCGGGCGCCCGGCCCGGCAACAGCAACAGAGACACAGCGATGCAGTGAAGCAGCGCGCCTGCGTCCTGCGAGCAGCGTCACTGCTGGCGTGGTCCCGCGGCCTCACTGTGGCGGTGCCCCGCGCCCCCGCCCCACGCCATGACGCACATTCAGGCTAGCGAAGTGCTTTCGAAACGCGAATGCGAATATGGCTGTGGCGCAACCGCGGGGACAGCATGGTGGCGGTGCGAGGACGGGCAGGGGGGTTGGACGCCGGGCTAGCAGTTTGGCTGCGAAGGTGTGCGTGGCGCAAACGAGACGGCACGTTATGTGCGCGCGCGCAGGTGCACGCGGGGCCTTGGCTTGGCCGCATTCGGGTTGACCAGTCGTGCACCAGGACGGAATCATGCACCAGCACGACCAGTCTACCACTCTACCATTTACAGCTGGTCGCTGGGCAGGGCAGGCCGTGCCCAGGCCCCACACGCGGGTGCTCCCCGCCGCCCATCGGCACTCCTTCCATCTAACGCGCCACGCGCGGCCCACATGCGCTGTCTGTTCCCCGCCACCCCCTTGGCTTAGCTTGGGCTGGCATTCACAACCCCACCAGACCGCGCCGGGGGTTTCGCTGGCGCCTGAACCTGCCTGCAGCCACCCATCCTGAGACCACGTCAACAAAGCCCACGGCACACTCGTGCTCGGTCCCACGGCCATCCCACCGCCATCACGGTTCTCAGGTGAGTCCAGATTCACTCATGTCTGCGGTCATGCCCCACTCGTCACAAATGTCCACGTGCACTCGACTAGCCCCTGGCCGGCGTGCCATCGCCGCCGCCCACGGCCGCTACCGCATCCGCGCGCCCGCATCCCTCGGCTGCTGCCGCTACAGCTACCCTCTCCTCCCCAAGGCCCCGCGCCTTCTTTCCCTCTGGGCTCCTCCCGTATCCTGGCGCCTGGCTGTTGCCGCCAGCCGCCGCAAGCCCCTCGTCCTCACTCCGGTATAAGCAAAAGGTGTCGAAGCTGGTTGGAATGCGCCGGCCAGCCGCCTCTAACTTGACAAGGAATTGACAAGAAAGAAGGGCTGGCCAGCGCTAAAAGCGTTTGCGTCGCTTTCTACATCGCCTATTAACCGCCTCGACGGCCTCATTATGGGAGGCGCCGCCTAGGCTGTTACCCTCTCCAGTGCCGTCGCTGCCCTCCAGAGCCGTGGCTGCGGGGCGGGTGACGACAAGGGGCGCGGGACGTGGGGCTCAGCTTGTAGCAGCAACCAGACTCTCGGTCTCATGCCCTTTCACGGCACCCCGATTCCCCAACGACACCCCAGCCCACCTCCCTCGTTCCTCAACACAATGCCCCGATGCCACGGCCCCACATCCCTGCCTCACGGAACCCGGCCCCACCGCCCACTGTTTAACATTTCCACAGCAGCCCCAGCCACCACCGATACACCCACAAGCCGCCCCCCTCGCCACGGCCCGGCCCTCGACTAACTCACAGGCGCCGCCGGAGGCGCCCAGCAGGCCTGACGCCGCGAAGGAGGAGCCCATCGCGGGGGTGCTCGAGAAGCCCGAAACCGGGCTGGGCGCGGGCGGCGGCGAGGAGAACGCCGGCCCGCCCGCCACCCGCTGCGCGGCCGCCATGGCTACGCGCGCCGCGTGCATCTGCGTCGCGCCTGTTGCGAGGGCGGCAGGTTCAGGAGCTTCAGGTTGATATGCGTGCGGGCAGTGTTGCGAGGTGGGGTCTCTGGGGTAGCGCGCGAGCTTCGGGGGCAACTGGGGCACGGCGCGGGCAGCGCCGGGTGACACGCCACACACCACCCGGCCGCGCCAGTCGACCTGGGTCCTGCTGCGACTCGCGCGGCGACCCAGCTGGGCGACGCCGGCTAAATGATAGTATTTCTCACCTGCACGCCAGGCAGCTGCCGCATGCCGCAGCGACGGTCCCTGCGGTGCGGATGCGACGCTGCGGTCAGTGCATCTCCGGAAGCGCAACGCCAAAAGCACTGGCAGTCGCGTTGGGCGCTTGATTACCTGGGTAAATCGCGCGAAGTATGACATTGCGCCCGCTCCTCCTCCTCAGGCCCACAAAAGTTAAGCGAAGTGGTCGATCAAAGCCGAAACCCTTCCCGGGAAGGCGCAAAATGGGTCCAGAAGTACGGTACAGAATCAACAGACGCAGCGAGGGCTACGGGGCGTTTCCAATTGAAGGCGATCGCGTGCAGAAGTTTGGGCTCGGGCTCGATGCAGCGCCCGTCGGCCCATGCAGCCACACGCTCATTTGCAGACTTTGCACACGCGCTTTGCATAACAGCAATGGAAGCATGAAAATGCCCACCCAGGTTGCAAGAAAGCTCTTCCGGCTGCTGCTGCGCGTGCGCTGCGAGTACAGGCACGCCCAAATACCGCTGGTTGGTGTCGTCGGCTTTCAAGCCAAGCCGGTGCTCGATGTCAGGCCGCAGCTGCTAGAGGCATTCCGGGGGCGTCAAGGGGCGTTGGATGCTGCGGAGGTAGCGCGGCGGAGCAGCGAGGGGTTCCGGGCCTTGCGCCAGGCGCAGCAGCAGCTGTCGGTGCTGCGCGGCAGCGAGGAGGAGACGCGCGAGGTGCGTGGGGATTGTGAATACCAGCCCAAACTGCTCCAGGCGGGCGGGCGCAGCGTGAATGGGCATGGGCATGGCTTATTGGGAAATGGCCCGGGGTCAAAAGAAGAACAAGGGGCGGTGGCGGTGGCAGGTGCCGACACGGGTGCTGTCGGGGGCTGTCGGGCTCGCAACGGTGGCCTCTGGGTTACGAACGAGCTCACCGTCCCGCCCCTGCCGCCCGCTCGCAGGCGCTGCGCGCGTGGTTCTACCTGTGTGACGCCTGGAGCCACCGGCTGCAGCAGGGCGGGCCGCACCCGAGCACTAGCAACAGCAGCAGTAGCACTAGCAGTGGCAGCAGCAGTAGCAGTGGCCCGCAGCAGCAGCCGGCGGCTGAGCGGGCGGCGGCAGGCACCCAGGCGGCGCCGGCCCAGCTGCTACAGCTGGCGGCGGCGCTGGAGGAGGGCTCGCTGCTGGTTGAGCGGCTGTACGAGGCCAACCACCTGAGCCTGGAGTTTGGGGACGAGGAGCAGGAGCAGGCGCAGGAGCAGGAGGCGGGCGGCGGCTCCGAGCCGGGGGCAGGGCCGGGGCCAGGGCCGCAGGACGCAGCGGCGGGTAGCGAAGGGTCGGCTGCCGAGGTGGGTGCTTGGCGCAAGTGGTGTGACACACAGCGCACATCGGGAGCCGGGTGGCATCGGATGGGGGTGTGGTGGGAGTTCAGAATGCGCGGTGCTTGCTAACCACCGCTGCCCCCAAACGACCACCGTGGCGCCAACGCGCAGGATGTGGAGGCGCCGGCACCGGCGCCGGTCCACCTGCCCGCGGCCCTGCTGGCGCCCGCCGCGCTGGCGGCCCGCCGGCGGCTGGACGGCCTGGCAGCGGCAGTAGCAACCGCGCACCCTGGGCTGTTCCCATCCGCAGCAGCGACAAGCAGCAGCAGCAGCAGCAGCAGCAGCAGCACCACCACCACCAGCACTGGCGCTAGCAGTAGCAGCAGCAGTGCCAGCAGTGCAGGCGCTGGCACTGGTGGCTGTGCGCCGGAGGCCGGTGTCGGCAGTAGAGGGGCGGCCGCCGAGGCGCCGGAGAGCCTGCTGCGGCGCCAGCTGGCGGCCGTGAGCCATGTGAGGCGGTAGCGCGTGCGCTTCAGGGCCATGCCACACAGGGGTGCAGTGGGAACATTACCGAAATGCTTTCTAATGAATGCTGGGTACAGTAGCTGGGGATTTTAGCCGGTGCCGAGACCCAGCCAATGCCGCGTCGCCGCCGGACGCCCAGCCACGGCGCGCCGTGTTATACGGGTTACGCATTTTTGAGTGAAACCACCGCCCCCGCCGCTACGCCTGCTGTCTACCCCTGCTACTACTATGTCTCTTACCACCTTTGCGATCCCCTCCCCCTCCCCTCCCGCTCTTCCCCTGTCCCCAGACGCTGTTCCACGAGCTCAAGTTCAAGCACGAACCCGTGGAGTGGGTGTACGACGGACTGGCGCCCGCGCTGCTGCCGCAGGTGGGGCCGGAGGGGAGGCAGTAGAGGGCACAAGGGAACCCGACAACAAAGACGGTATGTGTGTGTTCGGGGCTATCCAGAGATACCTGCCCATTGCCCATCCGTGTGAGTGCACGTGTGCCGGTGTGCGCGTTTACGTGTCGTGTGTGTATGTAGGTGATCACCCGACGCCGCGGCGTGCCGCTGAGCCTGGCCGTGCTGTACTGCGCCGTGTGCCGGCGGCTGGGGCTGGCGGCGGCGCCCGTCAAGGCCGGCAGCGGCGGCGCGCCCGGCGTGGCCGAGGGTGAGGCGGGTGCAGCGGGCAGCGGGCGGTGTGTGTTGGGGCCTGGGGCCACCTGGGGTGGGGGCGGCGTGGGGACCGGGACCGGGTGGGGTGTTGGGGTGCATGGAGGGCGGGTGGGTGCCAGCTGCATGGGGCCGGTGCGGATGGCCAGGCGGGGGGGGTGGCTCCTCGGCTCCCATGGCGCGCCACCCAGCGCCTGCTGCGAGCGGCCACGTGGTGCAAACATGGCGTGTCCCCTCCACACACGCACGCATATTGCGCTCTCGTAGCCACGCTGACCCGCACCCGTCCCTCACCCTCTGCCCAGGCCCCGCCTCTCTGCACGGCCTGCCGCCCGACGTGGCCGCACGCCAGGCCGGCCGCACGGTGGCCCTGGCGCCCTCGCCCGACTGCTGGCTGGTGGCGGCGGTGGCGGCAGCGGTGCCCGCTGCCACCGCGGGTGCTGCTACAGCCGCAGCTGCAGCACCTTTCCAGCCTGCTGCAGCAGGCGCCGGTGCGCCAGCGCACGGACTCGGACAGCAGCGTGAGGTTCGGGGCCCAGAGGACCGGGGCCGTGAGGACCGCGGCCGGGAGGGTGGGGCCCCGGAGGGCCTGGAGGTGGTGCTTGTGGACATGGACCGGCGCGGGCGGCTCATGACGCCGGCGGAGGCGGTGGCGCGCTTCCCCGACCTTCAGCCGCCACAGCAGCCGCAGCAGGCGGGGCCGCAGCAGGCGGCGGCACAGCAGGCTGCGGCGGCGCTGCTGCCGCTGCTGGCCGCCGCGGCGGGCTCGGGGCCGCTGCCGCTGTGGGGCGAGCTGTCGCGGCTGGTGCTGACGGCGCACACGCGGCGCGGCGAGAGCGACCTGGTGGCGCACTGGCTGGTGCAGGTGCGGCGTGTGCGGCGTGTGGCGACGGCGGGGGGCGGGCGCAGGGGGAAGGGGAGAGGGGAGAGAGTGTGTGTTTGTGAGTGTGTGTGGGGTGGGGGTGGGGGTGGGGGTGGGGGGTTCATTCCAGAAACCGACCGAGTGGGTGGGTTCGTGTGGCGGCCGTGATGCCTCTTCCATTGTGTCCGGGTGCCTTTTGAGCGTGAGCTAGTAAGCGCTTGGCAGTCACCAACTCAACACGAGCTGAGAGCTTCAACCCCGCACCCACTGCTGGATACAAGAGTGCATATGCCACTGCCGAGTACCACTCCTCATCCCCTGCCCTGTGTTATCAACCCCTGCCCGGCCCCGCTCCCCCGCCGCCCTGTGTGCGCACACGCGGTCGCAGGTGTTGGCCCTGGACCACCGGGCCCCCGAGTGGGCAGTCATGGCGCCGCCGGCCTAACAGGGGTTGAGTGCGAGCGCTGCGGTGGAAGGCATGCGGACGTGGCCACGCGAGTACGCAACGCGATGTGGCCACGCGACGGTGTATGCGAGCACAGCGTCCACATGACTATGGTAGCATGGGTGCTGGCGGGAAGGCACAGTGAGAATGGCGACTTCGAAGTGGGCGAGACTGGGCGTGCATGAGAGGGGGTGAGACGGTGTGAGCAAGCCGTGCTGAGAACGGTCAGTCCGCTGTGGCGCTGTCCGCCCGCACACGCCCCTCCCCGGGTATTACATGCGATGCTGCCAATCAGTTGGCACTCTATTTCTATTTGGGTTTTTGGGCTGCGTGGGCGTCTACGGGGGCCAGGCGAAGTCGCTGCGCCTTGGACATGCGCCCCGGACATGTACGCCCTACACCAAGCCGTCCAGGTGCGTGTTTGGCTGGGGGGAACGATGCTAAGCAAGCGATTGGCAAATTTGCAGTTCATGGTCACGCCCCGCAGCCTAAAACGCCAGCTATTCAGCCCGACCCAAAATGAACGTATGTCAACGTTTAGTGACGGGCGAGCGGCCGCAGCGCACGACGCGTTGCATTCAGGTCCTGGCTTTTGGAAGGCGATAGGCCTGTAACTGCCAGCAAAGCGAGGGACACGTTGCGTTGTGTAGGCGTTTTGATCTTGCCGAACCTTGCCGAAGCTTGCCGAACCCTCCGACGCGCTCGTCGCAATTAGTACGCTGCTAGCTTAGTGTACAACTGACAGCAAGCTTGGGACAGCACAGGGGTGCGGTGCAGCCACAAAAAAACGGGACGGCTCGGCCTGGCCCTGCATGGGGCGTCTACGGTCGGGGGGAGTCGCTGTATAGGTCGCTTGCCAACTCGCCGGAAGTTTACATTAGTTTCCCCTCATAATTGCACGCCATTTTCCATCTCTCACCTGGTTAGGGCTTTACCCCAGCTTGCTGACGTCTAGGGCACCTCGAGAGCGCATCCTCCGAGCTCGCCCATTCGCTTAGCCCACAAGCTCTCAACCTCTTCACCGGACAACCGCGGAATGTGCATCGCATGAGCGCTCAGTTCCTTGCTTACGTGCTGGTTCTCGAGGCTGTGCGGGCCAACTCGTGAGTTTTTGGGGCTGGGGGAAGCATGAGGGCATACGTGTGCCGAGTAGGTAGCAGCGGAGTGCCTCGGCCCCCGTCCAGAGCCCAAGTGGGTTGTGCTTTATTGCCTGGCGGGGCGCAAGCCTCGGAAGGAGGCTGGGGCGGTGGTTCTGGGGTTCCTCGTTATGGGCAGCATGCGCTGGACCGCGAACCCTCGCTACCTCCGCCTGGCTTCTCCGGCTCGACTGCGCGCACTATTGGCCTGGATTTGCGTTTGGGAGGTTGAGCGCGCAAGGCAACGGCTGCGCTGAGGCTGGGTTCGCCTGGGCCCGAACGACCGGCCCGCGGACGATGGCATTTCCGCCTGTCCTGCGTCCTTCTAACCGCTCGCGTCGCCGACCCCGCCAACAGGTTCGGGTTCGTCGCGTCTTCGTCAGCTGCTCCTGCTTCGGCAAGCTACGAAGAATGGTGAGCCGGGGAGCTGAGTCGGAGGGCACGCGCCCTAAAAAAGGCCCGACTCGCGTCCTCGTGTCAGCTCCACGTCAAAAGCATCTTTCCGCGCGACCTATCCTAACAAGCAGCGAGTGAAATACTAGAAATGTTTGCAGGGGCCGCTGAGCCCGTCACTCCGTCTAGCTTCGCATCCTCTTCCAATTTTCTGACATGCGCCCGCGGCGTGCTGCTTGCAGTCGAGCGTCGCCGTCGAGCATCCTCGGGCGTTCCCGACCACGGTCGGCTTCCGCATCATGGGCGGCTTCGAGCTGCCTGCTGCTCAGCTCGCCCCGCCCTCGACGCCGGAAGTGGGCTACCAGGGCACCGGCGCAGGCGCCAGCAGCAGCGCTCACAGCGCTGTGCTGACGCCGCCGCAGCAGCCCCCCAAGCTGTCGTCCGTGCCTCCGCTCTCGGCGGAGCGCGCGGTCGGTACGCCCACGGGTTCGCTGCTGCAGCGTGCACCGGTGGCCCTCAGCAGCAGTTTGGTCTCGAGTGCGCCCCACAAGCCCGCGGGCGTGGCTGACCTGGTCACGTCCCTTTCGGCCGGCAACCCGGAGAGCCCGAGTGCCGTCGGCTGGCAGGGCCTGCTGGAGTTCAGCGAGACCAGCGGCTGCAGTGGCGTGCTGGGTCCGAAGACTACGGTACGTTTGTACCGCGCGTTACTGCACTGCTCCGCGACCGCACAGTGGTTAGGTCCGAAAGCGAGGCGAAAGGCATGCGGGTGAAAACCGGGAGCATACATCAATGCAGGCGTAGCTGCCAGACCACCTGCCTAACCGGCTCCTCTCGTTCCTCCCCTGCTCGCCAACCGCCCGCAGTCGGAGGACCTCGACAGCATCCTGAACCGCGACTGCAAGATTGAGATTTGCTGCACTGCCCACACCTCCCCGTCCGTGCGGCGCCTGGTTAAGTCCGTCATCCGCGGGCTGCGCGCCTGCCAGGAGCCGGATAAGGCGGCGGACGGCATGGGCGGCACCTACTTCTTCTCCAACGAGGCGGGCAAGAAGGCCGCCATCCTCAAGCCCTGCGACGAGGAGCCCCTCGCGCCCAACAACCCCAAGGGCTACGTCGGCCGCCAGCTGGGCGACCCCGGCTGGAAGCCGACCGTCCGCGTGGGCGAGGCTGCCATCCGCGAGGTGGCTGCCTACCTGCTCGACCACGACGGCTTCGCGCGCGTGCCCACCAGCGTGCTGGTGCGCGCGCGCCACCCCGTCTTCTGCTACCAGGCTTCACGCGCCTCCGGCGCGGGCGCTCCGACGCCCGTTGCCAGCTCTGGTGGCGCGCCGCCGGCCCCCACCGGCCGCGGCGCTAGTTCAATTAATCTCGATAGCGGCGCTGGCGGGGCCACGACCGGCGCCAGCAGCGCCATCGCGACCCCGGCCTCGCCTGACAGCCTGCTGCCCATGAAGCTGGGCTCGCTGCAGGAGTTCGTGAGCCACGAGTGTGACACGAGTGAGATGGGCCCTGGCCGCTTCACCGTGCGCGATGTGCACCGCATTGGCATCTTTGACCTGCGGCTGTTCAACACCGACCGCCACGCCGGTAACATGTTGGTGCGCACGCCGCGCACCGCGTCCGCCTCCACCGCCGACCTCAAGTCGCGCATGACGGCGGATGCCCTGTACGAGCTTATTCCGATCGACCACGGCTTCTGCCTGCCGGAGACGCTGGAGGCGCCGTACTTTGAGTGGCTGCACTGGCCGCAGACGATGCTGCCGTTCAGCGAGGACGAGCTGCAGTACATCCGGGAGCTGGATGTGGAGGTGAGAGCGGCGGGGCGAGGCGCGGGCGCGTGTGGGCGCATGTGGGTTGGTTGCTTCATTGCTTGGCAACGCGATGTTGCGGTATGCAAGGCATTGTAGATATTGACCTCCCCTATGCCCGTTTGCGCTGCAGCGTGACAAGGCTATCCTTCGCCAGGAGCTGCCCATCCTGCGGCCCGAGTGCCTGCGCGTGCTGGAGGTCTGCACCACGCTGCTGAAGAGTTGCGCGGCGGCCGGCCTGACCCTGTTTGATATCGCGAGCGTGATGACCCGCCCCTTCGTCGACGCCGACGAGGAGCCTAGTGAGCTGGAGCGCATTTGCCTCCGCGCCCGCCAGTGCGTCGAGGTGAGTGCTGCCGCTTCCTTGTGCGCGTGTGGGCTTACTTCGCGTTGCGGCGCAGTCTCTCGGCCTTGTCCGCTTTTCGCTGACTAGCAGCACCCTGCAATCTGCCGTTCTGACAACGGCCTCCACACCATTCATGTCCCACAGTACACCGCCCAGTGCGGCAACGGCGAACTCGAGAGTGTGGAGGAGAGCGAGTCTGAGGGCGACGCCGACGACGAGGTGCCCACCACCGAGGAGCTGCTGCTGGAGGAGGAGATCGCCAGCGAGGCGCTGGGCGTGTCTCGCCGCGGCCCCCCGCGCCGCGGCGCTACCATCTCCAGCATCAAGGAGGAGGGCGAGGACATGCTGTTCGAGCTAGAGGAGGACGTGTCCGGCGGCGGCGCTGCGGCCAGCGGCGCTGCCAAGCGCCGCGCCGCCGCTGCCGGGATGCGCTCCGATGGCCGCGACGCCGAGGAGTCGAGCGGCGAGTACTCGCCCTGCTCCAGCCTGTCCAGCGGCGACGAGCACGTGGGCAGCATGAACCAGGCCGGCTCGCTGTCCTCGGGCGCGATGCCCGTGGGTGGCAGCAGCGGCACCTCGGACGCGACGCCGGTGCGCGTCATGCCGGCGGCGGGCGCGGAGCGCCCCGTGCCCATGGCCAGCTCGGTGCACGTGACCGACGGCTTCCTGTGGCGCAAGCTTAAGACGCAGCAGGCCGCCCGCCGCGCCGGAGGCAAGGGCGGCGCGCTGACCTGCCCCAAGCGCAGCCGCATGGCGCCGCAGGTGTATCCGCCGCCCGTGGCTGCGTTCAGCCCCGACTGCATGAAGGACTGCTTCTCCGGCATGAACGAGGAGCAGTGGCAGCAGTTCATGGAGCTGGTGAACGATCAGGTCCAGGTCGCGCTGGAGGATGGCCGCTGGCGTCAGTCGACTGCCGACCTGGCCAGCGGCATGGCGCTGTCCTGCCCCACCCGCTTTTAAGCCGCGCATGCGCTGCTGCGGCGGTGGCGGTGGCTTCGGTGCGCGGGTTCGCCCCGGCACAAGCGTGCTCGGGTGCAGGGCGTCCCGTGAGTGTGCATCTACATTACGCAGCGCACAACGGTGAATGTTATGAGGTGGTTGTTGGTGTCGCGTTGGATGGCAGTCGCATACACTGTGTTTGGATGATGGAAACCAGACGTGTCGAGGATTGCCCCCGCGGGTAGGCAGCCCGGCTGCGAGCCGCATTGGGTGGTGTGTTCCGTGGCTGGATCTCGGTGCGTATGCGAGTTGCACTGTGTTGGTACTTGTGCTTACCCAGACGTGTGGTGCCGCATGACGCGGCATGAAAGTAGTACTCGCGCGCCTGCTGTGCTAGTGCAAAGGCTAAACACGACTGACCCAGTAATTTTCGGCCTCCCGCTGGTCTGCTGCTGCATGATGTGTGCGTGTGTGTACGTAATGTGCCAGGTTGAGCAATGGAGGATGAGCACTGATGTAGCTACCGTGGTGTAGGGGGTAGTAAGGTTCCGTGTGTCGTGTGTGCATGGCATTGGATGCAGGCCTCTCGCGGGCACGCACGTATACGTCTGTACACGCTCGCTCAAGCGAGGGGCTGCATGCATGAAGCGTGGGCTGGCATGTGATGAATGACGCTGCAAATGGGCGCTAGGGGATAGGAGCTCGCTTAGTTAAAACGCACTCAAAATAGGACATCTTTAGACGAGCATGATAGATGTGACATCACAGCAGGGCGAAGGGCGCCCACTGCGGCAGCGGCTTGCGCGGCGGCCGGGAGCTGGGTGGCTGGTTCAGACGAGCGGCGGCGGGTGGGCGTGGCGGCAGCTGTATAGTGTGGCGTGCACGGAGAGCCCAGGACGGCTGACAAGGAGTTCTCAGGAACGCGGTGAAGGAGCGACAGTTGAATAAGACTGGTCGTGAGGACGGCGCAGGGAATGGGCAGAGTCGTCTCTGCTCGATGGATGCAGGCACAAAACATCTCGCAACAGTACGGTATTACGCATGGGAGTAAGTGCGCGGTCCGCGCGCATGAGGTTGGATTTTTGATTTGTCGGGTGTTTCCCCCTTGGGGGCCCAGGCAAACAATTAAAGACGCAGGAAGGGCGCGCCCGACCACGTGGGCCGGTAGGATATGTTCTGTACTATAGTTGTTAAGTGGTTGTTGGGTTTGTGCTGGTGCGGCAAAGCCAGGGGCCTGACGCACTGGCACGTCGAATGCTGGGACCATCCCCCGGCACCGGCTGTCTGTCGCAAGGCGACCAGGGTGTGCTGCAGTGCGCGCGGAGACACATCGTTGAGCTGTTTGCCGAAGGAATCCAATAGGTTTCCAGGCGGTACGGAGTCCTGCTGGTGGGTCATCATACACCTTGCCCAAGTCGTCTCGAGACATTGGGTGGGCAAATTCTTTGGTGGATTGTTGGTCCGCGGCCGCGTCGCCACACATCTGTGTACGAATACAAAAAGCAGGAGAAAGGGGCGGCACAACGCAGGAGGATGACTGAGGAGCGCTGCTGCGTGCAGGTGCCTCCGAGGAGGTCGGGAAGGGGCCCCAAATGTAACAGAAGTTGATTTCTGCGTTCTGCGACGAGTTGCACGACGAGCCTGAAAGGGAGCCGCACATCAGCAGCAGTTGCGTTGGTGCAATAGTGCCCTTGTTGGGTGATGGCTCCCCACCGCATCACCAGGCATCACTGCGCTATTGTTGATTCAATGGTGGGGCCGGGGCCTGCTGCGGCCGCGCCTCCTCTCGCGCCAGTCCCCCACACAGCACGGCCACCCCTCGACTAGGTTCCGTCGGCTGCAGCCTCCTCACTGCTCAGTCACGCCGCACTGGCTCGCTCAGTGCCGAACAACAACACGCGTACCGTACACTGCCAGTAAAGGCATTCCCGAAGTTTGACGTGGCCACGTGACTGACATCTGTTCCGCGCCCAGTGCTTTCCACACAGCAGTCTCGACCACCGCCGCGCCGCGTCAGGCCTGCGTCTCCACCCATGCCGCCGCACCGCCGCGCCGCGTCAGGCCTGCGTCTCCACCCATGCCGCCGCACCTCACGAACTCCAGGCCAACCCAGGTACGGCGCCTGCGGACATTGCGGCCGTGGGCGCTCCACACGCTGCCGCCCGGCTGCACCTCGCTTCGACCCCCTTCACTCATGCTTCCTCCATACCGCAGCTGCGCGCAGGCTGTGCCTTCAGGCCGGCTACAAGCCAGCTGCTCAAATGCTCTTGTAAACTCAGATGCTCTTATGAACTCAAATGCTCGTAAGCTCGCATTCTTAAACGCCCGCCAGGCGCTTGGCCGCCGCGAGCGCCACGTCGTTCTTGGACGGCAGGCCCGGAACCAGCGCGTCATCCTTGGACGTCTTGGGCTTGCCGCGGGCTGCGGGGCGGGGCCAAAAGTAAGGAGGGGCCGGCGGGGTCGGCGGGCAGGGCACTGGGTGACGGCGTACGGCGGGCGGCGGCACGGAGTGGCAGTGCAGGGTGCGGGCGCAGTCGCCACAGGGGACCCCGGGTGCGGGCGGGTAGCTGTTCGTGAGGCACAGCGCCCGCAACGTCAGGGTGCCGAGATGGTGGGTTCCCCGAGCTAGCCGAGTGCAACATGTGCCGCCTGGGTTTCAACTAGTGTCGGGCGAAATGGAGGCTTACCAAAGCTGTCGCGCGCACAGGGGGCCTACGGGTGGCCTACTCCGAGCCTACTTGGGGCGAATCCCCGCTGCGGCAAAAATCCGGGAGCATCAATCAGGCACGGCCGTCGCACACAGGGTTTTCATGCGTTTGGCGCGGTCCGGCTTTGGCTGCCACGCACGCGCGCGGCCCCCCCCATCCACCAGCACACCCATGCGTACGCACCACCCTCACACCCGCCCCCCATCCCCATCCCCCACGCCCCACGCCCGCACGCCCCCACGCACCCCCGCGCCCCCGCGCGCGGCACGCACGCACCCATGTTCCGCAGCTGGCTGTTCTTGTTGACGTCGTTGATGCGGTCGCGCGTGGCCGTGGCCTTGCTGTCCAGCGCGTCCAGCTCCTTGTTCTGCTCCGCCAGCTCGTCGTGCATGCCCTGCGCAGCCGAAGTAGCAGAAGCGGAAGCAGCAGCAGCGAGCACATACACACACAGGATCGTATCCTATCTCGTGTTTTCCAACACAGGATC
The DNA here is from genome assembly GCA_016834605.1 of Chlamydomonas incerta. Taxonomy (NCBI): domain Eukaryota; kingdom Viridiplantae; phylum Chlorophyta; class Chlorophyceae; order Chlamydomonadales; family Chlamydomonadaceae; genus Chlamydomonas; species Chlamydomonas incerta. The sequence continues at coordinate 2,005,899 of JAEHOC010000013.1, forward strand.
GCAGGAGGCCGCAACTCCGCACCACGCCGCCCGCTCCTCCCCCGTAATGAACTGTCCCTCTCCCCGCCCCATCCCGTCCCGCCTCCGCCCCCCCCACCGCCGCCGCGCCCTCCCCTCCCCTGCCTCACCCTCGCGCCCTCCAGCAGGTGCTCCAGGCCGGCGTGGATCTGGTCGATCACCTCGTTCTGCTTGCGCGTCTCCTCGTGCATCCCCATCTCCGCGCCGCCTGCGCAACCGGGCGCACACGGAGACGGCGGCGGGGGCGGAGGCGGGGATACGGTGAACAGGTGACAGCAGGCAAAGAGGTAGGTGAGGCGAGGGTAGGTGAGGCGAGGGTGGGGAAGGGAACGGAATGGGCGAGGGGAGCGCCACCGCTTCCCAGCCGCCCACGGCTCCCTCAGTTTGGCCCAAGCTCCCCTTTCCCCCGCCCCAGTGCATCCTGTACCGCTTTTGCAACCATTCTTGCAGCACCCCACTCACGGTGCTCGTCCGGCAGCCGGATGTCCGGGTTGCGGTAGGTGCCCCCCTGCTGTTTGCCGCCCACGCCGTTGCCGCCGCCGCCGCCGCCGTTGGCCTTGTCGCCGGCGCCCGCGCGCCCCGGCTGCGGCGGCGCGCCTCTCCCCGCCGGCACAGCGGTCTTGCCCCTGTTCAGGAGGGAAGAGCGTTGCAGCCGAGCGGTTAGGCACGCGCCCCAGCACGTGCTGGTGCCACCCGGAAAGCTGCTGCATGGGTCGTACAAAAGTGGCCGTAAAGCTCGCAGGGCCCCGGCCGTGCGACCCTTTCTCTCGTCCAATCCCGCACGTCGGACATGCCTCAATCTACACGATATTCCTGTACCGGCACCGCTCCGCCGCCTGCGCTCCCTGCCCCCCCCCCGCTGTACCACTGGTCATCGGCAGTTCACCTATTTACAAAAAACCGTCACATGCACGGCTACCCCCCCCCCTAGCCCCCCGCCCCCGCCCCCGCCCCCGCCCCGACCCACTTGGCCACCCGCCGCTCCCATTTCCGCTTGCGCGCCTCCTCCGGGTCCGCGCCCGTGCACGAGTCGCACAGCCAGCAGCAGCAGCAGCGCCGCATGTAGCTCAGCAGCTTCTCCGCGTAGGTCAGCTCCTCGTTCATCTGGGGTGGCGGGGATTGCGGGATTGCCGTTGTTGATATAGGGGGGCGCAGGGATTTGCAGTTGCTGATTTTGGGTCTGAAACGAACTTCATACTTCTGTCCCTTGTTTGCATTCATCCTACAACCCTTCTCAGCTTGTTTGGTAGCAATAGCTTATGAACTCAACCCCATCCCCAATCCCGCTTTCCCACATCTTTGCAACCCTTCAAGCCCCCAAGGAAGCGAAGAAGCTCGCCGGGGGGGCTCCTTCCCTGCCGCGCCGTACTCACGTCGTCCATGCGGTTGTGTATGTCGTACATCTTCTTGTTCTGCTCCTCCAGGTTCTTCATGGTGTCGGCCTGGATCTGTTTGGACTCCTCGATGACCTGGGCGTGTGCGTGCGCGTGTGTGCCACGGTGTGTGCCGCGTCGGGGAGGGAGGGAGGGCGGTTGGCGGGGAGAGGACGTGGGGCCTGTGCTGGGGCCGCGCCGGCCGCGCAAGAAAGGCGCTGGCGCATGCCAGCCCTGCTCCAAGCCCCAAGAAACCCCTGAACGCGACATTGCATACCGGTATTCTCACTAGCTCAACCTCTTGCCATCCGCTTCCCCATCCTTCCTCCCCCTGCCCCTCCTCCTCCCTCCTCCGCGATCCCAACCTTGAGCGCGCGCTGCGCCGCCTGTGTGGTCTCCTTGTGCGTCTGCTGCGCCGTGCGCACCAGCTGGTCGGTGGTCTGCTCCTCCACCGGCAGCTGCGTGGGGTCGATCACGATCTCCGCCTGCTGCCCCGCAAACAGCTCATTGCGGGCCGCCTCCTCCTCCTTGCGCCCGCGCACCACCTGCGCCGCCGAGGCGCTCTTCTTGCTCCACATGCCGGCGGCCGCGGTGGAGGGCGGGGCCGGGCTGGGGCTGGGGGGAAGGGGCTGGGAGGCTGCGCGCCGGGCTGGGGCGGTGTGGCCCCCTGCTGGGCGTGCTGGCGCGGCGGGTGCTCAGGCGAGGGCTAGGCCTCCCCAGAGAGGCCGCCGCCCGCTATCTCCCGTAATTGAACGCCGGTGCAGCGCCCGCGGGGGGACGCGGGGGCCCCGGTCCTGGGCGCGTCCACGCGCAGGCACGCGGGCAGCTGAGGCCCCGCGGCGCGGGGTCGGTGGGTGAAAGGTGGTGTGCGTGTGGCGACTGCGGCCGCTACGCCGCTGGCTGGTGGGACAAGCGCTAAGGTTCTTATTAACGCCTCTCAGTCCCCTGGATATCTTCAGGAGGGAAGCGCGGGTGCTACTGCAAAACGCAGAGTTGATTTACTCCAGTTTGAACAGCTACAACGAGGCTGGACTGTGAAGATGTGTGTAAGAATACCAAGGGGATTCATAAATACATGCGCCCGACTTTGGGCCCCGCAAAGAAATGGGCGCCGGGCTCATGCAGTAAGTTTGCGCTGCGGAAGGTGCGCATGGGTGACCGGAGCAGGCACACTGCTCAATACTTGCATCATACGTTGAATTTAGCGGGTATAGAAAGGGCCTGAGAGCCCGGTGTCACTGCTCAATCCTTTGCTCGCTCTTTCCTAGCTCGGGCCGCATCATGGCGCTGCGCGCGTTGGGCCGTCAGCTGCGTAGCCTGAACCTGCTGCCAGCGGTGCAGCCCGCTCGGTTCTTCGGCGCGGGAGCCCACCACGATGACGAGCACGAGGAGGAGGAGCACGGCCCTGCTCAGACGCCCACGGTCTTCGATAAGCTGGTGGAGTTGACTGTGGTCGACATGAACGGCATTCGCCACAAGGTCCGCGGCCTGCAGGGCCAGAGCCTTGCGCAGGCGCTGGTCGAGTATGGCTTCCCGGACACCTATTTCTTCCCCAACATGGGCTTCTACACGCAACACATTGTGGATGCGCATGTGTTTGTGCCCAAGGAGTTCTGGGGCAAGGTGCAGAACGTGGACCCGGAGAGCGACGACGGCCTCGCTGTGAAGCGCATGTTCCGCGACATCGTCCAGGACTACCAGCGTGACACCTCGTTCTTCGCCTCCTACATCACGCTGGGGGCAGAGCACGACGGCATGACCGTGGGCATCGGCCCTATCAAGCCCTGGATTCTGCATTCGGAGTGGGCGTTTGCCGGCGTGCACGACAGCCGGAACAAGCAGTTCGACAAGCCCACTGTGGAGATTTGGGGGTGAGCAGTGGCACCACCCACCATTACATAGAGCAGCGTAGACATGTAGTTGGGACGGCGACGCGCTGGGAGCAGGAGGACGTAGGTAGGCAGGTGGAAAGCGCGGGGTAAGAGGGGGGGCACGTTGGGGTTTGGGCGGCACGGGGGCCGGCCGGGCTCCCACGGTGCCGGAGATTAACTTGTGTAGCGTTTGACGTTCGTTTTGGGCACAAATGACTGAATATTCCACTGGCTTATCATGATTTTAGCTTTTAGATGAGGATTGGACAACCGGTGTGGTCAGGACCCGTCAGGGCAAGGACACGGCGGGCACAAGCTCCCACGGATTCAAGTGCACGTGGTGTGGGCCCATGGCGTTGGACACGACCTTGGTGTGCGTGTGCGTGCGTGTGTGTGATGAGAGCGCCACGCCATGTTATCCGGGGTGAGCGCCCATGCTGGATGGCGGGACGGAGGAGCTGGCTTTCCTTGTAAGGCGCGTTGGCAAGGTTAAGGCACGCTTCCGCGTGTGTGTGACTCGGAATCTGAGGGTTACCACGGCTGGGGCCTGGGTGCGGCGCGACGGGACGACGGCCGATCGCGTCGTGCGGCGTCCGAGCAGCTGTGAGGGGGTGGCCTGGTGTGCTTTGGTGCTGTGGGGACGGAGGGGGCTGGTCAAGGACAGCACGGGGTCATGGGGCCGGATGCGGTATACCGGCTGCGGGACCGGGATGAGGCGGGCAGGCGGCGGGGTACTTAAGAATCGCGTGCGGGGCCTGATGAACAAGCGCGTGCAGGATGCGGACCGTGGGCACTGGGCACCTTTCCACGGCATCTCCCACAGCCCCGTGGCCGTCAGCCGCCAGCCCTGTAGGCCTATACTCTCCAACTGAGGCAGCTGGGCTGGGCTGCGGGGACTGTGACAGCGGAGCGCAGCACGGCAGCAGCCTACGGCCCTACGCTGAGGCAGGGCGCTTGCCCGCAGTTGCGCCAGCGTCCCCCCTTTGGGCGGCCCCGCATGGCATGCTTTCCCTGCGCTGGAGCAAGCAGCCAAGACTGCGCTAGAGCAAGCAGCCAAGCCCTTGGACACAGCCGCATGGCGCATGCAATGCCGGGCCGGCGCGCAGGATGCGCCTTGTATATGGAAGGCCGGGCCTACGGACGTTTCGAACAGCCAGTGCAAGGGGCCGGCGGGATGGCGAGGGGTTCAGTGGCTTATTGTCAGCGGGGACGAGCTGTGCGGGCGGGATTGCGGGGTGCGCGAGGATTGCTGCAGTCCAGCTCTGGGCGTAGCCAGGCTGAGGCAAAAATCACTTAATTACAATCTGCAACTGTAGAGCACTCTCCGCGAGCCGCGTCGCCACCAGCAGCGCCCACGCAAGAGTCCGGAAGTCAAAGCGGGGACGAAATTTTCGGAAAAATGTCCTCCGTTCCGCATTCCCCGCAGCTTGGCGTCGACTATGGCTCGCGAATGGATGGCGGTGTCTTTGGAGCCGTGGCGCGGGCCAACGAACGCAAGCGAGCCAAGTTAGCGCGCGATGACGCTGAAAAGGTTGCAGCAAAGGCGCGGCGCCAGCGATACGAGCAGCAACGCGCCGTTCGGGATGCTGCGAAAGTCGAGGTGCGTGACGTTGAGCAGCTCCCGACATACGCAAGCTGCCGCGTGTCCGTGCAGACGGGCGTCCAAGCCTTCCAGCCCCCCCACCCGTGCGTCACGATGCGCTGCGTCAACCTGCCGTCCGCAGGCGCTGCTCCCGGCCGACGTGCAGGCGTTGACCCAGTCGTCGCAGCTGGTCCCGGCCGAGCAGGTGTGCGGCCTGCTGACGGACCTCAACGGCGGCGTCACGCCCCGCGTGGACGAGGTGCGTCCGGGCGGGGGGGGCAACGATGCCCGCCGGGGACGGCAGGGGGGGGGTAGTTTTTTCCAATTCCCAAATCAACCACGGCATGGGGGGGGGGGCGAGGGATGCGACTACCAGCCAATTAGCAACCAAACCCAAGCCCAAAGCGGAGGGTAGGAGTGGGCGGCGAGTCAGTGGCTCACGGCGGCACTCGTGCGCATCGTCGCGCTGCCCTGGTCGGGGGTTGCAGCTGCCGTGCAATGCGTGGCCCCCGGGCCGGCGTGCCCGTCTCTTACCCTTACACCGTACCTCACGTCCCCGACAATCCTCAACCAACCCCGCGCAGGTGATGCCGGTGCTGCTGGGGTGCGGCGCCGACCCCGCCACCGGTTCGCTGCCAGCGCCGCTGCTGACGCAGGTGGTGGTGGCGTGGAACAGGCGCGTGCAGGCGCAGGGGCTGCCGGGCCTGGCCGGCGTCGGCGGCGGCCGCGGCGCCGGCGGCGACGGCAGCGCGCCGCGGCACGGAGGTGCGGAGGACGGCGGCGGCGGCAGCGGGCTGTGCGCCAACGGCTGCTGCTGCATCTCTTGAGAGGCACGGAGGGGGACGAGCACGGATACTTTCGCGGCACCCACCACAGCCTGTGCGCAGCGTGGCGGGCGGCGCAAGAGTCTTTCATGCTGTCGTACCGCATCCGCTTTGCAGCGCTTGGCGGGGCCCCGCGTTGCAGTGCTGGGCGGCCTTGGCAAACGCCGGCGTGAAGCCCGCTGATGCATCAGGCAGCAGCAGCAGCACCCCACCGCCACCCAGCCAGCCAGCCAGCTCCGCCCTGGCGTGAAGCCCGGCCCCGCTCGCCAGCGCCCAGCAGCTGTCTCCGCCGGGCCCAGCCCAAAGCAGGCCCACACACCCCTCAGTCGCCAGGCGGGCTGAAGCGGCGGCTGCAGCTGTGGGGACGTGCCGGGGCGGACGCACCTGCGCGATGTGGACGGTGGCGGCGGCGGCGGTGGCGGTGGCCAGCGACTAGTGCATGCCCGCCTCGAACGGAAGCGACGCCGACCAAAAAGACCCGCAAACAGCCAAACCCGAGGCGGAGGAGGTGTGCGGCGGGGAGGCATCGGAGCACTGCCTCGCCCTCGGCGTGCTCGCGTGGGGCTGGACGACAGCGGCGGTGAGTGCGTAGGCCGCCAGGGGTGGGGGGCGCGCACGATGGCTCCGCGACGGTGTGCGTAGCGCAGTGCAGGGTAGGGTAGGGCGGTTCTGATGTGGGCTTGGCGGTTTGTGAGCTGTTGTTGTGGACGAGAGTGCTGGGCGGGGCGGGGTCGACTACCCCGGGGCCTGGCGGCGGCCCTTTGCGCGGCGCCACCCTCTCGCGGCGCTGCCGTCGGAATGTAGAAGTGGCCCTTCTCGTCTAGTTCGATTCGGTTTATAGCTTGAGGCGTAGTTCACAACCCCACCCACCCAACGCCTGCCCTGCCCTGTCCCTGAACCTGTCGGGTCTTTCTCATGCCCCAACGTTGCACCCACGCATGGACCACACAGGCAACTGACTAGCTGCATGCGGCTATTTGCGGACCTGTGCGGGGCCTCGGCGACCACTAATGCGTCGCAGGCGTCATGCGGCCGCCGCTGCGCCAGGAGGCGGAGGCGCCCCCGCCGCCGCTGCGCCAGGAGGCGGAGGCACCCCCGCCGCCCCCCCCCCCATGCACTCTTCAGCCGCGGCCTAAAGTGCGAAGTGCGAGCACGGGCCGGGCGTGTGCCGGGGGGGGGGTATATTTATGATGGGTATGTGTGCGGCACGGCCGAGTGAGGCTCTAAGGAGCGGCTGGGTGCTTTTGGGTGTGTCATTTGGCGGGGGGTGGGGCGACAGGATGGGCGCAGCCCGCTGTCCGTGGAGAATCCGGCTGACCCCGCCTTGGGGCCGCTGCACCGGCAGCGCGCATCACGGTCGCCGCAGCAGCTCGGTTTGGGCCGACCCGCGGCGGGTTTTGGCGCGGCCTGAAAGCTGAGGGCGGGCTGTCAAAAGATCGGCTGGACGGCAAGTTTGCGCGCCGGCAGCCGCCTTTCCGCTGCTGCTTGCTGCCGCTCTGTTTCTGGGCACTGGATTTGCATGGCTAGTCGCCCCGAATAGAAGCAGCAGCATTCGGGAGAGGCCTGGCCGGGCCCATGGGACGCCGCTTTTTTGCCGCCAATCTGTTTCGCGCCGAGCCCTCGGCTCCTCGGCCAAAATCCAAATGCAAACCGCAAGCAAATGCAAAGAGCCCATGAGACAACAGCTGTGAGGTCCAACCCGGCGACGCAGCTTGAGAGCCCACGTTTCCATTAGGTCGCGGCGCCGGCGTTTTCTTTTGTGCCGCGGCTGCAGCGTCGCGATTTGGACTGGAGCTGCGCCCCAGCCACGAGCACAAGCAGCCTGGGGCAGCGGACGCGCCTGCACATCAAGCCTTCACTCGACGCCGCCGGGTGAGCCGGGGCCGCGGTCTCTGTGCTAGCCCACGCGGTGCTTGCACAGCTTGCAGCCTCAACCAGCTTTTGGGCGCATGCAACCTGGGAGGGAGCCGCACAGGGCGCTGTTCAGTTTGAGTCAGGGAACGTCTGTGGATAAGACGAGGCCGCGGCCTCATGGCACTTGCCGCGCAAGCAGCCGCGTGCTGCCGCGTTGCTCTCGCTCCTGTTAACGCGCCCTGAGCATCGAACGACACCCATCCGCATCTGCTGCAGGACGCAACGCTTTTAGCGAGCCGCGACCCGGCCGGCCGCTGCTGCTTGCAGCGCCCCGACGCTCGCGCGAGCAAGCGCTCGTTGGCGAGCAGAGTGTAGCGACCGCTGCGACCGCTGCGGGTGATGGACATGCACCTGGTAGCGATGGAGGTCGACATTCCGGCGGGCGGCGGTGGAGGTGGAGGCGACCACGAGCTAGCGCAGCCGCGGGCACAGCAGCAGCAGCAGCCCGGACCCCACGCAGGCATCCAACAGCACTACCCGCACTACCAACATCATCCGCACCACCACCCGCACCATCACCCGCCGCAACAGCAGCAGCAGCAGACGCCGCCGCCGCTCTTCGTGCAGCAGACAAATCAGGCCCATGCCCCGCCGCCGGCTCCGCAACTGCAGCAGCACCAACTGCACCATCACCACCAGCAGCCGCACCTGCAGCAGCAGCAGCCGCACCTGCAGCAGCAGCAGCAGCAACCACCGCACCTGCAGCAGCTGCAGGTGGAGTCTGTGCCACTGGGCGCCCGGCGCGCGGGCGGCCTTGGAAGCAACAGCAGCAGTGGCAGCAGCTGGGCGACGGCGGCGGGCGGCGGCGGCGGTCGCGCGGGCGCCGACGCCAACCGCGGCAGCGCTGCGGACGTGACGGCGGCGCTGCACCGCTACGGCAGCACCGCCACGCAGCTCGCCAACCACGGTGCAGGTGCCGGCGGCCCCGGCGGCCCTGGCGGCCCCGACGGCGCCGGTGCCTACGACTTTAACAGTGCTGGTGGCGTTGCAGGTGGCGGCGGCGGCGGCGGCTGGGTTGAGGCGGGCTTTCCGCCGGCCGGGGCCGATGCTGACTGCGACGTCAGTGCGGGTGCGCCGCGGCCACCCGGCAGCAGCGCCTTTCACCACGCGGCTGCGGCTGCTGCTGCTGCAGCTGCTACTGCCGCTGCGGTGGCGGCACCAGGGGCGGCTGGGGATGGCGGCGGGCCGCCCTTTCAGCCGTACAGCCACCACCAGGCGCCGCAGCCGCCGCCACCGACGGGGCACTCTCCTCGGCCGCCGCTGTATCGGCACCACTCTGCGGCCGCCATGCTGGCGGCACCGGGGCCGCCGCAGCAGCCCTATCCTGGGCCCTGGGAGCAGCCGCCGCCGCAGCAGCAGCAGCAGCAGCACGGGCACTACGGGCAGTCGCCGCCGCCCGCTCCGCCGCTCCCGCGCCAGCACTCCTTTCCGCGCGCGCCCTCGGCGGGACAACTGCTCAGCTCCGCCCAGCAGCCGCAGCAGCCCCCATACTACGGCTACCCACAGCCGCCGCCGCATGCGCGGCCCCCCACGCCGGTCGGCCACGGCGCTCCCCCGCAGCCGTCGGTGTCGAGCTTCCAGCCGCCGCCCAGTCCTGCCCGCGGCCCGCCCGGCCCCGGCGGCGGCTACGGCCCACACGGCTACGGCCCGAGACCCGGCCCCGGCCAGCCGCCGCCGCCGCCTCCACTGGGGCCGCCGTACTCGCAAGGTCCTCCGCTGCCGCCGCAGCAACCTTTCTACCCAAACCCCTTCCACCAACAGCAGGCGCAGCAACAGCAGCAGCATTCCCGCACGCCACCTCCGCCACAGCCGCCGCCCATCCCCTACCCGCCTCCTCCGCACCCGCCGCCGCCACAGCCGCCGCCACAGCCGCCACAGCCGCCACAGCCGCCACAGCCGCCACAGCCGCCGCAGCCGCCGATGTCGCCCTTCCCGCACTTCCTGTCGCCGCCCTTGCCGCCCGCGCTGCCGCCGCTGCCCCCCTGGTCTCCGGCGGCGTCGCCGCCCGCCTTCTCACGCGCCGGCGGCGGCTTCGGCGCCGGTGCGGGCGCGGGGGCGGGCCTGGACCGCAGCCTCAGCGGCGCGGGCCGCAGCGGCGCATCCGGTGGCGGCGGTGGCGGCGGCCGGCTGCTGCCGCTGCTGCCCAACAGCCCGCGGGCGCCGCCGGTGCCTCCCGAGGTGCAGCAGGTGGGCGGGGCGCGGGCGGGGGGGGGGGCGGCGGTCGCCTCTGTGTGTCAAGATACAGGATGAACACACGCATCATACGTTTTTCATGCACACACAACTTATGCACACGCAACACATGTCAAACACGCACACGCAGGAGATGGCGGATTCCTTCCTGCGGGCGCTGGCGACAATCATGAGCCGGCCCGCGCTCCGGGCGCCCACACTGGGGGTGAGCGCAGGCGCGTGCTACTGCTGCTACTGCGGCTGCTACTGCCACTGCAGTGTTGTGATGTGACGTGTGATGGTCGTGTGATGAGGTATGACGGGGCCGGGGCCGCGTGAAGACCGCACCCCCTCCGCCTCGCCGGGTTCGGCCGCTGGGCCGCTCGCCCCGCACGTGGCTCAAAACATTGACTCTGCTTTGTGCCGTGCACCCCAACCCACCCCCACACGCACGCACGCGAACGCGCACACAACTCGTCAGAACGTGAGCAGCAGTCTGGCGATCGCGATTGACGTCAAGAGCCGGCGCGTGCCGGAGGCGGCCGTTGGCGGCGGTGGGGGCGCGGGAGGCGGCGGTGGGGCCGGCGGCGGGGCCCCGGCAGGCGCACCCGTGAAGGCCGAGGGTGGTGGTGAGGCGGTCGGCGGCGTCGGCTTCAGGACTGTCACCACCAGCACTGCTAGCGCTAGCGGCGGCGGCGGCGGCTGCGGAGATGCTGGCGGCGGTGGCGGCGGCAGTAGCGGCAGTAGCGGCCGCCTGCAGCAGCTGGCGGCTGGCGCCCCCAGCCCGTCGCCAGCGACCAACGCCGCCGCGGCCGGAGGCGAACCTGCAGCAGCCGCTGCTGCAGCCACCGCACCAGCAGCCTCGTCTGCTGCGGGTGCTACTGCCGGCGTGTCTGCTACTGCCGCGGCGTCGGGCGTGAGCCCCCGCTACCGGGGGGTGACGCGGCACCGGCGCACTCGGCGCTGGGAGGCGCACATTTGGGAGGAGCGGCGGCAGGTGTACCTGGGCGGATTCGAGGTGGGTGGGGCGGATTCGAGGTGGGTGGGGCGGATTCGAGGTGGGTGGGGCGGGTGGGGCGGGTGGGTGGGGCGGATGCGGGGTGGCTGGGCTCGCTGTGCGGCCTGCTGGCCCACCTAGCCCCGCGCCGAATTCCTTGTGCTCTCTCGGACGCCACACACGCGCCGCAATCCTCCACCCAGCCCCACACCCGCACACACCCGGGCTATGTTGTTGTTTGTTTTATCACACCCGCACACACACCCACCACCACCACCACCACCACCACCTCCCGCCCTCCCGCTGTCAGGTGGAGGACCAGGCGGCCAAGGCGCACGACGTGATGGCTCTGCGCTGCCGCGGCCCCGACACCGTCCTCAACTTCCTGCCCGACACCTACGCCGAGCTGCAGCCGCTGCTACTGCCGCAGCACGGCCGCCGCCCGCTGCACCGGGTGAGGGGGCTGCAGCCTGCAGGGGTGGTGCAGGTTGAATACCCGCCCAAGCTGAAGCATTGAAGCAACCTTACTAGACAAGGGGGACGGGCGCGGCGGGGAGCGGGGCTGGGCGGTCAGGGGGCCGCTCCTGCGTGCTACTCCACTGGCTAAAGGTTCACCATGGTTGATTTGGGAATTGGATTGGACAACCCCGCCCTCCACCCGCCCACCCGACGTCCACACACCCCCACCCGCCACCCACACCCACACCCACCTACAGAACGAGGTGGTGCGGCTATTGCGCAGCTACGGCAAGGAGGTCACCCGCCTGGCGCACGCTGCCTCCCGGCCCGCCGCCGGCACCGGCGCCGGCGCCGCCGGCGGCTCGGCCGGCGGCGCTGCCGCCCGCCAGGGCTCGGGCGAGGCCGGGCCGGTGGAGCCGCCGGTCACCATCTTCGGCGACGACGAGTGCGACGTGTACGGCGTCATGCCCGGCACTCTCAAGGCGCAGGCGCTGGCGGCGGCCGGGAACAGCAGCAGCAGCTCGCAGGGCGGCGGCGGCGGCGGCGGCGGCGGCGGCGGCATCCACCGCTCGTCCAGCGTTGGCGGCGGCATCGGCGGCGGCGGCGGCGGCGTTGGTAGCGGCGGTGGCGGCGGCGGCGGTGGCGGCGGCTGGGTCGGTGGGACGTCGCCGTGGGGTACTCCGCAGTCGGCGGCGGCGGCGGCGGCGACGGCCGCCGCCGCCGGCAAGGGCGCCGCCGGCGGCGGCACGTCAGCCACGCCGTCGCCGCTGCTGCCTGGGTTTCTGTCGCCGGGTGTGGTGGCGCGGGGCTGGGGTGTGGCTGGGGCCGGGGGCGGCGACGCCGACGGCGGCGGCGGCAGCGGCGGCGGGGGCGCACCGCTGCCGCCGCCGCCGCTGACGCCGCTGAGCCCGGGCTGGGCGGAGGCGCTGGCGTCGCTCGGCGTCGGCGGCGCCGCCGGCGCGCTGTGGGGGCTGCCCGACGGTGGCGGCGGCGGCGGCGGCAGTCTCAATGGTCTGGGCGGTCTGCTGCCGCTGTCGGACGTGTTGGAAGAGGCACTCGCACACACCGCCGCGGCCGTGGAGGTGCGTGTGTCGGCCTCGCTGCACACGGTGGTTGTGGGTTTGGCTGTGTGGTGTGGCGGGGCGGGCGCCTGCACAACGAACACCTGGAACAGAACCAACACCAGCACTCATGATGCGATCATGATGGCTGGCCCAACTGCATGCGCCTTGCGTGTCGTGCTTGCAGCGCCACACACATACACGCCCGCCACCCTCACCCGCACCCCTCACCTGCCGCCCCCCTGACCATGCCACACTTCTCTGACACCATCCTTGCAACCCTCCTGCCCCCCCTATTTACAAAAACCCGTCACATGCACGGCTACCCCCCCTCAGGACCCGGAGGTGCTCGACCTGCAGTACCGCCAGACGCTGAGGGACATGGTGCGGCTGCAGCAGCAGCAGCAGCAGGGCGGCGCCGGCGGCGGCGGCCCCCTGGATCAGCCGGCGCTACAGCCGCCCAGCGAGCAGCAGGCGCAGCAGCTGGCGCAGCAGCTGGCGCAGCAGCAGGGGCAGCAGCAGGGGCAGCAGCACGGGCAGCCGGCGGCCTCGCCGCAGCGCCCCGCCTCCGGCGCCGGCGCTCCCACGCAGCCGCAGCCGCCACCCCAACCACCCCAACCACCTCAGCCACCCCAACCGCCGCAACCGCCGCAACCACCACGTGAGCCGCCGCCGCTGTTCTCCTCCTTCTCCCAGCCCCAGTCCTCGCTGCTGGGGCTGCTGGAGTCGCCCCGCCACTTCCTGTTCCCCGACCCCTACGGCTGGGGCAGCCCCGCCGCCGCCGCCGGCACGCCCAGCTACAGCCAGCACCCGCAGCACCACCCACCCAAGGTGGCGGCGCCGCCGCACCAGCAGCAGCAGCAGCAGCTGGGTTCGCCCATGCCCTCCCCGTTCACGCCGCACGCGGCCTGCGGCCGTCCCCAGCAGCCGGCGCATTCCTTCGCCCCCGGCAGCGGCACCGGCAGCGGCAGCAGTCCGTTGCGCCAGCCGCCGGACGCCCGGCGGCTGCCGGCGCCCGCCGCCACGCCGCCCCCGCCGCCGGCCTGGGCGCCGCCGGGCGCCCAGCGGCCGCGCCCACCGCCGCAGCCCTTCAGCTCACAGACGTACACTGACCCGTGGCCGCCGTACGCGCCGCCGCAGTACGACGGGCAGCGCGGTGGCGGCGGCCCCGCGCCAGCAGTAGCAGCCGCAGCCACTGGCGGTGGCGGTGGCGGCACGACACTGCTTGGTCACCACTCGGCGCCGGCGGCGCAGCTGAGCCTGTGCGCCGCCGTGGCCGCTACTGCCGCCGCCGCCGCCAATGCTGCTGCAGGGGCGGAGCAGGCGTCCGCCTCCTCGTCGGCGGTACGGCGGGCAGCGGACCTCCTGCTGGATTTCGGTGGCGACGGCGGCGCCGCCAACGCCGCCACCAACGCCGCCCCCACCGCTGGCGCGGCGGCGGGCGGCGGCGGTGGCGGCTGCCGTGTCGAGTTTGAGCCGGTGGGCTGGTCGGCGGGCGCCCGCCAGGGCAGTGGCGGTGGCAGCGCAACAGACCGCGAACAAGGCGCGCCGGCTGGCGGCGCAGCAAGCGATGGCAGCGGCGGCGGCGGCGGCGGCGGCGGCGGCGGCGGTGACGGTGCCGCCGGCGAGGGCGCCGGCGCCGATGGTGGCGATGGTCTTGAAGGCGGCATGGAGGCGTTCTGGGAGGGGCTGGCCGTGGCGGCGGCCGCCGCCATGCGCCGCCAATGCTCGCGCAGCGACGGCGGCGCCAATGGCGGCGACGCAGGCGGCGACGCAACGAGCGGAAACGGTGGCGGCGGCGGCGGCGGCGGCATCAGCTTTTGGGACGAGTTCTTTGCCTCGCAGCTGCTGATGACGCCCGGCTCCGCCGACGGCAGCCGCGCGCCGTCGTTGCCGCCGCCGGCAGTAGCGCCCGCGCCCGCGCCGGTGGCTGGGGCAGGCGGTCAGGAGGCAGCGGGCGGCGGGCAGGCAGCGGGTGGCGGCGGCGGGCCGGATGGTGCGCCGGTAGCAGCGGCGGCGCCGCCGCCTGTACCGCTGCCGCTGCCGCAGCCGTGGCGCTCCATCAGCGATGTGGGTCAGCTGACGGCGGCGGTGCTGCAGCCGTTCAGCGCTACTGCCGCTACAGCCGCCGCGCCGGGCCCTAGTGCCGCGCCGCAGTATACCCCCGGCGCAAGCGGCGGCGGCAGTGCGGCTAACGATGCGGCCGCCACCACGCCGCCGCCGCCGCCGCCACCACAACAGTCGCAGCCGCCGCAGCAGCACCAACAGCAACAACAGCAACAACAGCAGCCGTGGGCACAGGTGCCGCAGCAGCAGCAACACCCGCTGCAGATGCAGGGCTCGGCCTCAGGGGCGATGCAGGTGGACATGGGGCTGGAGCTGGAGGTGGGGCTGGGGCTGGGGGTGGGAGTGGACATGGATGTGTGTGTAGGGGGGCAGGCCGGCGGGGCGGTGCCGGCCGCAGCGCCAGCCGCGGTGGCTGGCGGCGGAGGGACCGACGCGGCCCGAGCCGCCGCCGTTGGCGGCTGGGGCGGGGACGGCGGCACAGCCCTCTGGTACCCGCAGCCGCCACAGCAGCAGCTACAGCCACAGCAGCAGCAGCAGCAGCAGCAGCAGCCATCGCAGCTGGGGTCCCAGCCGCGCCAGACCGCCAGCGCCCACAGCGGCGGCAGCGCCGGCGCGGCTCCGCCCGACACCGCCGCCGCCGCTGCGGCCACGCCGCCGCCGCCCATGCAGCAGCAGCAGCAGCAGCAGCCACCGGCGGGGGGCCTGCTGCGCGGCGGCACGGTGTGGCGTTTCGGCGCCGCCACCTCCACCCAGTCAGCCGCCGCCCACACCCCCTCCTACTCCAGCGGCGCCCCTGCCCCCAGCTCGCACGCGGCCACTCCCCTGCCGCCCCTACCTCCCCTGCCGCCGCTGCCGCCGCTGCCGGCACGGCCCACATCCGCGGCTGGCGCCGCCGCCGCCGCCGCCTTCATCCTTTCGCCCCGCGCCGCGCAGCACTTCAATCTGTCCCTTCCCGTTAGCAACGCCTTCACAAACTACACCAGCGCTGCCGCCGCGGGCGGGATCGGAGCCGCTACGCCGCCGCTACGGTCGGCCTCCCCAGCCGGCGCGCCGTCAGCAGGCGACGCCGACACCACACCTGCCGGTGCCGCTGGCGGCGCCGCCACAGGAGCAGGAGCCGCAGCAGCAGGCACGGGCCCAGGCAGCTCCGTGCCGGCGGCAAGCGCCACACGCCGCAGCCGCCGCCAGAGCAGCGGCAGCGGCCGCAACAGCACCGCCAGTGGCGGCGCCAGCGCCGGCGGTAGCGCCGGCGCCGGTGCCGGCGCGGCTGCTGCAGGCGACGAGGCGGCATCTGGAGACGGTGGCGGCGGCAGGAGTCATGGCGGCGGAGGCGGAGGCGTGCGTGGCCGGCGCAGCGGCAGCGGTGACAGTCTGGCAGCGGCTGCGAGTGCCGGGCGGCCGGTTGCGGAGGCTGTCGAGCAGGGCACGTGTGACGCCGGCGGCGCGGCGATCAGCATCGGTGGCGGCGGCGGCGGCACGCGCAAGCGGCGGGCGTCCTTGATGACCGCGCCAGCGGCGGCGCCGCCGGCGGCGGCTGCAGCCACGGCGGGGCCGCAGCTACTGCCGCCGCAACCGCCGCCACCACCGTCGCAACATTTTTACATGCCGATGATGGCGCCGGCGCCGGCGGCGCCTCCGCCGCAACCGCCGTCGCATGTACACCAGTGGCCTCCGCCGGGCATGCAACAACAGCAGCAGCAGCCGCAGCAGCAGGTGCTACAGCCTGGGGCTACCGCGCCGCCGGGGGGCGATAGCAAGGACGCGCGCACGCCGTCAGACGGCAGCGCGCACAGCACGCACATAACACACGCTCCGCCGCCGCCGCCTTACCATCCGCACCAGCTTCAGACGCTGCAAACCCACCTTGCTCATTCAACGCCGCCTCCGCCGCCGCTGCAGCCGCCGTTGAGTCCCGCGGACATGTACGGACGTGCCTTGTACGGCGGCGCGTACGGCGGCGGCGGCGGCGCGCACGCCAGCGGCGGCGGCGCAACGCAGCAGCCCAACCTGGCGGCCGTGGCGGCGGCGGCGGCGGCGGCGGCGGCGGCGGCGGCGGCGGCGGCGGCGGGTGAGGAGGCGGCCGCTGCGGGAGGTGCCGGCGGGGTGGTGAGGGGCAGCGGTGGCGGCGGCTCGCGCACCGTCACGACGCCTTGTCTGACGACACTAGCCGGCGGCGGCGGTGGCGGCGGCGCCAGTGACGGTCGCAGCTTGCAGCAACAGCAGCAACAGCAACACCAACAACAACAGCAACAGCAGCATCACTGGTTTCCGCAGTTTTGAGCGAATCGTGTCGTATCGTTGGGTTGTCAGGCCTTTGCTTTTCTAAATCACTGCGGCCCTGGTGCTCAAAGTCATGTTTCCACGTTTGTGGGTTGTTTGACTACTCTTGGTGTTTGGTCGCGACGGCCTTTGGTGCTTCTGAGTCGTCATCACGGACTGGACCGGCACGGACCGGCCCGGGCGGACGCACATGGCGGGCTGATGCCAACGGCTGTAGGTGAGCTCCGCATATAAATGACAGGCATGAAGGACGGGTGGACGGGTGGATGGGTGTGGATGTGGCGATGGGTGTTGTTGTTGCGGCCGCGGATGCGGGTGCGGGTGTGGCAGCGGGGCGACGAAGCGCAGAGGCTCGTGGGGCTTGAACAGCACTTGGCAAGGGGCGTGTCATGGGCAGCAGCGGGGCGCTGCATGCGCGCGGTGCCTCGCCGGCGCCTCCCCGTGCCCACAACCGCACGCCCAGGATTAAGCGAAAGGGTGTTTGAAGAGGAGGACGCGGGACCGCGGAAATGAAGGCGACTGTGGCAGACACCAGCGGTGACGGCGAAGATGGCGTGCAGGAGCAGTACAGAGCCTGTACAAGCCCCGCGCGGTGCCCACGCGCTCTTCGGTGACGGTGCCAGGGGGGATGGGGGCGGGGCCCATGCAAGCAGCAACCCAACCTAAAGTTACTTGTGCTGTGTGCGGTGTGTGCATGATATGTGGCGTGGGAGGTAGGACCAGCGGTCACCGAGTCATTTAGATGACTATCCTGAGTGCAAGCCGCAATAACCAATAAGTGGTGGGGTGTCGGCGAGGCTGCGTGTTCAGTGCCACATCATCGGACCGAGGAGGCGGAGGAGGAGCAGGAGGAGGCGAGTGCCTCGCGAAGCCCCAGGGAGGCGCACAGTGTGCACCTGCACGGCGTACCCGGCGCATGCCGCGTGCCTGGGGCGCCCGGGGCGACAGGACAAAGCAAGGGTCTGTGTCAGGCGACTGATGCGACCTACAGTACGGGGAATACTGCATGGCACGAGTAATCAATACTGTAGCATTCTGAGGCGCAGGCTCCCGCGCCGACTTCACTGCTGTCCCGTACTTTGTGCCACCCCCGCCCCCTGACAGCAGACCTGGCGGGCGCACCCGGCCGAGCTCCGACCCCGCAGCCGCAGCAAGCGCCCATCATGCACGGCCGAAACGCACCGTGTCCTTTCCCTCGAACGCATCACTTCACAGTTCCCGGCGAGACCGGCGTCCCCACGCGGCGTCCCCCACGGCCAAGCAAGTCATCCCGGCCGGTGCTGCAACTGATGGAGGGAGCACGCCACACACACACACACACGCGCCATAACAAGGCACCACGCGTGCCACTTAGCGAAGCTCACGGCACGCACACACCTACGTCGCCATTTCGACACAACCAGCCCTGACACACAGCCCCCACCTTTGCGTCAGCTCACGGCTCACACACATCCGCCCAAACACACGGCGGGTAATAAACACCAGTCCAACCCAAGAATGGGTGTCAGGGCGACACACACAACGGCGCCACCCCCGCTTCACTTCTTCCCCGCGCCGAAGCCCTTGCCACCGCCCGCCTTGCCGCCGCCCGCCTTGCCCTTGCCGGCCTTGGCCCGCTCCAGCTCCTCCAACCGCGCCTCCGCCCGTCGCGCCTCCGCACTCACGCCCGCCGCCGCCCCACTGCTGCTGCTGCTGCTGCCGCTGCTGCCGCTGCTGCTGCTACTGCCGGCCAGCGCCATCCCGCGCGCCACCCACTGCTGCGTGACGTACTTGGTGTCCACGGCGTCGCAGGCGGTGTGCAGCGAGCTGCAGGCGGCGGGGCGGGCATTAGCATTGGCAGGCAGGGGGGCAGGGGGGCATTGAAACGGCATTAGGAGGAGCCGCGAGGATGGCATCGTGGGCGGACATTGGGATGGGCCTTGGGATGGGCCTTGGGGGGCAGTGGAGCCGAACGGCGAGGTTGTGAAAACCAGCTAAACGGAGGGGGCTCCTCAACCCCCACTCCGACCCCCACCCCACCCCACCCTGCCAACCGCCCTTCTTTCTCCACCCCACTCCGCCCCACCCTGCCTCTCCCTCCCGTCACCCACCGCGGGTCGGAGCTACCGTCCGCGAAGGCGGGGAAGAACAGGAGCAGCTTGCCCTTGGCCGGCCGCACCGCCAGACCCAGCTGGTCGAAGCGCGTGGCGCCGCCCTGCAGGTGAGGTGAGGTGAGGTGAGGTGGTGGTGGTGGTCGGGGTGGTGGTGGGGGTGCAAACGCCAGCCCAACCTAAACCACGCCGAAGCAAAGGGCGCCCTGGCAACTGCCAGGCCGAGCGCTCTGTCCCTCCGACACGTGACACGCTGTTCCTCGCGCGCATGTGCTGGAAGAGCTCGCACGGACACCGGCACACACACGCACCTGCTCGCAGTCGTTGAGGTAGACCAGCAGCGTGGCATGGCGCTGGAAGGCGTTGGAGGCGGCCAGGTGCGGCGGGAAGCCGTCCTCATGCGCCAGGAAGTGCTGACCCGCGTCGTAGCGCGTGACCTGCGTGGGTGGGAGGTGTGTTTGGGGGGTTGTGGGGGTGCGTGTTGTGGGCTTGGGTGGGTGGCTGTGTGGGTAGGAGGGTGGGTGAGTGGGTCGACAGGGCACGGGGCACCCCGGACAGGGGAAGGGGCACGGGTGCAATGCCCTTCTGCAGCAGCGGGCCCACATGTACACACACACACAAGCGCGCACGCGCCCCCACCCCCCACACACGCCGCCGCACCTGCAGTGCCTCGTAGCAGTACTGGCGCGGCCGCGGCAGCTTGCCGGAGATGCCCCAGGCAGGGCCCTCGGCTGCGGCAGGGACGTGGGGCGCGCGAGGGCGCAACACAGCGCTAGGTAGGGCGGTCACTACATTTTGCATCCCAACCGCCAACACCACACGTGGTAACACGCTTCTACGCTGCCTCCTGGCGCCTAACCTCCCCCCAAACCCCGTGCCCAAACCACCAACCGCCGGCCCGCTCCCCTCCACGCCCCTCCCCGCCCCGCCCCTCCAGGCCACGCCCACCTCGGGACTCACCCGAGCGCAGCAGCTTCTTCCCCCGCGAGTGCAGCTCCGACACCACGCCGTCCATGGCCGGCCCCGCCACCCCGGGCGTCACCATCATGCTGCGGCTGGTGCGCCGCGCCGACAGCGCGTTGGGGCCGTAGGCGGCGGCCACGTTGCCCGCGCCGATGCGGCTGCCCACCATGCGGCCTGGCGGGGGCGGCGCGGGGGGCGGGGTATAGGTCATGCTAGTCCGACCAACGGCCATTGCCCGCTCAAAAACAATGGAGCGCGGTGGGGATGGGGGGTGGGGGGTGGGGAGCATATCGGGACACCCGGTGTCGCCTGGCAGCCTTCCCGGCCCTCCCCGCCAGCCCTCCCCCCCAGCCCCCTCCCCCCCAGCCCCCCTCCCCCCCAGCCCCCTCCCCCCCAGCCCCCTCCCCCCCAGCCCCTCCCCGCCAGCCCCTATCCCCCACAGCCCCCTCCCCCGCCAGCCCCCTCCCGCCCCTCCCTCTCTGGCGCTCACCCGACGCCTCCGCGGCGCGGACCATGTCGTCGCACACGTCGTGCGGCAGGAAGCCGTCCACCGTGATGACGGGCGGGTCCAGGTGCAGCAGCCGCAGCCCCGGCGTGGACAGGTCCACGGGCATGAAGCGCTCCCGCAGCAGCGCCTCCGCCTCCGCCACCACCGCCGCCGGCAGCTCCGACGGCGCCAGCCCCACCTCCGGCGCCGGCACGGCCACCGGCAGCGGCCGCAGCGGCGGCAGCCCCGCCGGCAGCGGCGGCAGCGGCGTCACGTCGCCGCCGGCCGGCTGCTGCTGCTGCTGCGACGGAGGCGGCGCAGCCGCCCCGGCTGCAGCCGCCGCTGGCGCGGCTGCTGCTGCTGCGGTGGCCGCTGACGCGGCCGCCGCCGCCGCCATGCGCGCTTCGCGCTCTCGCTGGCGGCGCATGATGAGGTCTCCCATCTGCTGCCCGGCGCTGAAGTCGAGGGGCGTGCCGGCCTTGGCGAACAGACCCTCCGGGTCCCAGGCCGAGCCCACCAGCGCCGCCGCGTCGCCCGCCTGCGCCGCCACCGCCGCCGTGACGTCGGGGTCCGTGGCGGGGGTGCCGCTGGGGTGTGGCGCGGGCGCGGGCGCGGGGCTCTGCGGCGCGGCCGCGCAGGCGCGGAGGGTGCTTCCACGCGGCAGGCTGGTGGCGCATGTGCTGAGGGGTAGGGGGAGGGAGGTCGCGCGGGGTGCGGGCGCAGCCGGGCGCAGGCGCCGGACGCAGGCTACTGGGCAAGCGCCTGTGAGAGTCGGTGCGGAACGCGGTCACTTGACTCAACCGATCTGGGTGGAAGCGCCGCACATTCACGAGGTGTCCGCGAGGCCCAATGGCTGCTTCGGACAAAATTCGGGGCCTGCCGAGCTCACCGCTTGCCGACATGGTCGCCTCCACCGCTCTCAAGGCCGCTTGCACCATTATAAGCTCTCTATGCCTTAGGATGTTGCAGTGTTGATGTGGATTATCCCAAGTGACTTAACGACGAAACCGGCCGGCCCGAAAACTTCAGTTCTGTTTCGCCGAGCCTCTCGGTTTCATACGCTGTTATGACTGACGTTTGCAATGTTCTGCAGCGATACCAATTAAGACAGCACGATTGCGTTCAGGAGTTGCGGCACGCTTGGATCCGACGCCTGTCCCCCATGCGCTGCTTGGCGCTGCCCCGGCGAAGGCCCTGCTCCTCTGCTTACTTCCCCTGGGCCATCCTCTCATCTTGTGGACGTGACACATGATGTACTACCTAAGACAGCCCAGTC
The DNA here is from genome assembly GCA_016834605.1 of Chlamydomonas incerta. NCBI lineage: Eukaryota > Viridiplantae > Chlorophyta > Chlorophyceae > Chlamydomonadales > Chlamydomonadaceae > Chlamydomonas > Chlamydomonas incerta. The sequence goes on from JAEHOC010000013.1 coordinate 2,027,333, forward strand.
GCGCAGGATTTGACAGAGAGGGGTTCGCCCAACCGGCCCCAAGTACTCCCACCCAGGTTATGGCGTGCTGCTCCTAAACGTGCACTGAACACGCACCACGCACGGGGGTGCTTTAAGTCTGGGAGTGCGCAGGGCAGGAGCAGGAGCGCTCTCGCCTCGGTGAGAGGACCAGAGGACCGCGCATGGGGCCGGATGGGGATCGTGCTGCGCCTGTGCTGCGGTTTGAAGTCCCGCGTTCTGTCACGTCCGCCGGTGTCTAGGGCTGTCGTGCCTCATATTATACATACTGCTCACTGCGAAAGCATACATCTGAGTTCAGCAACCGCAACACTGCACTATCCACCGTGACGCTTGTTCAATTTGTGTCTGCACCTGTTTGAGCGGACTAGCTTCTGCGCAAAATGAACTTCGGCGCTTATGGAGATGCTGGTGCTAGCCAATTCGGTGGTGGTGGCTTTATGCCGAGGTGGGAGCGGCTGTGGCGGGAGAAAATGCTTGGGCCTCGGTCGACCAACCTGTTAGTAACTCTATTTGCCCTACAAATGCAGCCCAGCACCTGGCCACGATAACCAATACGGCGGTGGCGGTGGCGGACAACAGAAGGTGCGCTAACTTGAATTTGCATCTGCACAAAGCCGAGGATACTGCGCTCGCTGGGCAGCCTTCACAACCCTAGCACACATCTTGCCATAGACAGCGTGAGCAGGCTCTCTTACGCAGCGCATCGAGACCAAACTTGGGCGCCTTTGGACTGGCACGCTGCAGGGGCGCAACCAGAACAACTCGCTGCGCGCCTTCACCATCCGCCATTTGCTGAAGGTGGGCCAACGCCGACGGGGCTCGTCGCTGCATTTGCGAATGGCAGTTGCTCAGGGCGCCCCCGACAGGTTGCAGCGGAACAGAGCAGCTGACGTGCACGCCCCTTGGCAGCAGGAGGCCTGCGCAGGCGTGCCCGGCTGCCTTGAGACTGCCTGGCGCTTTACTCCGCAACCCTTACCTTGCTGACGCAGGAGACCGTCAATCTTGAGGATGAGCGCTACAAGGCTGACGGGCACGAGATCTCCACGGTGAGCTTCCTGTCCTGGGGCTGGCGGCAGACGACACTGGGACGCGGGACTGCTGAGAGCACAGCACTCCTGGCAGCGTTGCACCTCTCAAACAGCAGTGTGCGACTGCACTCGCGCACCACAGCCCCGGGGTTCGGCTCCCGCACCCCACCCGTGCTTTCTCCCTATCCCCCTCCCCCCCTTGCAACGCCGGCAGGTGACGGTCATGGGCAAGGTGACCTCGTACAGCGAGCAGGCCACCAAGGTGCTGCTGCAGCTGCACGACGGCACCGCCGGCATGGAGGTGTGCAGCTGGGTGGACGAGGCGGACATGCAGGTGAGGCCCGGGGAGGCGGGGGAGGCGGGGCCAGGTGGGTTAGGGGGATGGGGGGAAGGCGCATGGCGTGGACGGCCGGGAGGCCTGGTGATGATCGGGACTCTTTGGCAGATCTGGTGTTGCAGACAGCTGCGGCTTGGGGAGTGCGGGGAGGTTTGCACTGCGCTCTCGTCACGTCTTTGGGTGTTACTTAGTCAGGGTCTGCTGAAACCTGGCAGGGCACGTGAAAGCTGGGTGTCAGCCGCGACCAAGCAGCTCGGTTAAATCACTGCAAGAAACGCCGCTGGCAGCCACTTCGCACCTTGCAGCGGGGCTTGTCATGTCGCCGCCAAGGCCTTTTGCTCTACCGCGCTCGCCTGACCACTCCCGCACTCCCCCCACCCCCGCACCCCCACACGCACCCCCACACGCCGGCAGCAGGCCCAGAAGCCCGTGGAGTGGCAGGTGGGCAAGTACGTGCGCGTGTACGGCAACCTGAAGACCTTCGAGGGGAAACGCAGCCTGACCGCCTTCGCGGTCAAGCCCGTCACCGACCACAACGAGGTGCGCGCGCCGGGGCCGGGGCAAGCAAGAGGGGGGGGAGGCGGCGTGCTGTATGTATGCGCACGTGGGGTCGGGTGGGGGCACGTACGGACCACCGTAATGTTGTGAGGCCCACGCCCCGCGTCAGCGCTTCGGTTGTGTAGGGACTGCCCCTCAGACCCAACCATCCGCATGCTGTGAAAACCTCGCCGCCGCCGCCACCGCCGCCGCTGCTGCTGGTCCTGCTGCAGGTCACGTACCACTTCCTGCAGTGCGTCATGCAGCACCTACACCTCACCAAGGGCGCGCCGCCCACCGGCCAGCCGCTGCCGGGCAAGGCCGCGCCGGCCTACGGCAGCACACCCGCCGCCACTGGTGCGTTGCGTGTGTGTTGTTGGGCGTTAGTCGAGCAGTCCTGCTCTCATGGGATCGTCGCAGTTTGGCTTCCGGAAGAGGGGGGGGGCGGGCATGGCAGGCCGTAAGGCACGACACTGAAAACACCCTGCCCGCCTCGCGCCCTGCGTGCAGCCCCCTACGGCGCTGCCGGCGGCTACGCCGGCGCTGCGCCCGCCGCCGCGGCCCCCGCCGGTAGGTCCGCGTGCCCCCCTCAACTCCGCAGAGCAAGGCGCGGGATGCCCGACCAGGCGCCGGGCTCCTTTTCGACCCGCTGTGAAGTGAAGGCACCTCAAAGCTCAAAAGGCTCCGGGGCCTGCGCTGCTGACAAGCTGCATCGTGCCGCCTCCCTCCCCGTGGCACGCATGTGCACCCCTCCCCGGAGCCCACTTCTCTGCTAACGGCCACTCACCACCCCCCAAACAGGCGGCGACATCCACTCCGACCTCAAGGCCGTGTACAACCTGCCGCACGCCCTGGCGGCGCCCAACGGCCTGTCGGTGGAGGCGGCGCACGGCGAGCTGCAGCGCATGGGCCGCGCCCACTACAACCTGCAGCAGGTCATGCAGGTGGGTGAGGAGGCCGCCGCGCAGGCCGGCAGACTGGGCGTTGAGACTGGGCGTTGGGCGGCTGGCGGGGGGGAGGGGCGCGGCCGCCACCCCGGCGGCGGCTGGTGCGGGGGGCCAGCTGGAGCGGTGGCACAACGTTGGCGTTGTATTAAGCACGGCAGCCCTGTTTAAGTGGTGCATCCGCCGCGGCTGGCGTTGTTAGAGATCACAAGAAAAAAACGACAACAAGAGACTGCGCGTGCGGTGCTGGTGGTGGTGTGTGTCCTTGGGAGTCGCGCGATTCCTTGCGCACGACGTCAGTACACAAGGCTGCGCGCACCGCTGACGCTGACGCCGCCGCTGCTTGCTGCTGGTCGTCAACGCAGGCGTGCGAGTACCTGGCGGCGGAGGGTGTGCTGTACAGCACCGTCAACGACACCACCTTCAAGTCCACCGGCGCCTAATGCGCATGCGGAGGCGCGCTGTTTGCGCACTAGCGCTATTCATCAGGACAGCAGCCAGCGCGTTGTGGCAGGGAGGCGCGTGAGCGCCGTGCGTGTCAACGGCGCTGTAGGGGCTCCTAAGGCTCCGCGTGCGAGCAACGCCATTGCGTTGAGTGGGAGGGCAAGACGGCTGGCCACGGGCAACTGCACTCGGTTGCCGTGGCGTGGTGGGTGGGGATGATGTTGTGTTGCCAAAGGCAGGAAGTGCAGGAGGCTGTGATTTATGTGCATGTCGGGGTAGGGCTTGAGGACGAAGCGGGCTGCAACTCAGGTTGTGGCCACGGCGGCGGGATCTACAAGGCGGCGGGCCCGTTGGGGGCCCGTTGAGTCGTTGCGGCGCCGGCAAGGCGGCGCGGATGTAAGGACGACTCGCGTACGCGCTGCCTGGGCCTCGAGAGGGGCTGCCGCACTCGACCAAGTCCCACCGCGGATGGGCCGCAGGGCTGCTCAGCACGTGTTTTGCGCCCTGCTACCGGCACTTGCGGTGCCTGGTCATTGCGTCGGCATGACGGGAAATGCAGAGGGTGCGCGAGTGTGTTCTGGGACGTACCCAAGCGGTGCAGCACGTTCAGGGTATAGGGCGGGGCACTCATGCAGACCTGGCTTTCAAGGAGGGGGTCACACGCGTGTCGGTTGCGCCACTACTCCCGGCGAAACTGCAGTCCAACCGCCGATGGGCACGACAGGCTCAGCCGATGCAGCCCAAAATCAACTTGTTATTTGGTGTGGGGACCAGCAGCAGAGGTATATCAAGGCGCGCCGAGGGTTCGAGACGCGGCGGTCATGCAGGGTTCCTGCAGGGTGGGGGCGGTTGCCGCGGAAGCGATTAACTATTTTGTCGCTCGCCGGCCCTGCCCAGCATACATACTTGCGTGTTGCGTCGCAGTAACACAATAAATCACGCCAACTACTGGTCGCGTAGAGACTTCAAGAGGCAGTCGCCGAGCCCTGAAGGCGACCTGGACTTAAGCCCTGCAAGCAGGTGCGTGGTGGCTCGGTCTCGGCTGTTATGGGGACTCACTGAATGCGAGGCGCGCTGATTAGTTTCGCGCCTGGGTTTCGAGGACTCGTGGGCATATGCGACTCGTCACGCCGCGTCGGGCCTTATCGAGTTCTATTGTTTGGCCATGACCTTACAGCAGTGCTAGACGACTTTATACACATCAGGGCGCGTGTTCGTGCTCGCAGCTGCACAAAGGGCATTCTGACTGGGCCGGTGCGCTACGAACGCCACGCCCGGCCCCTTTCCTGCCTGTCGATTTAAAGCGGATCTACACTGCTGCCTTAGCGAATCGCGTTGGCGGCTTGCGGGTCCGGGCAAACCGAAATAGAACCGACCAGAGGCGGCACGTGCTCGCCGTACCCGACTTTCGTGTGCCCTGACCCCCGGTTTGCCTGTTCGCTCCGCAGCGCCGACAACCATGCGCGCCCCACTGCTGGCCCTGCTGCTGGTGGCGACCCTGGCCGCGCCGGCGCTTGCGGCGCGCCCCGCCATCCTGGACGGTGCGTGCGGCTGTGGGCTGGCGCCCCGCCACTGCTTTGGTCGTGCCGCATCTGTAGGCTGTACCCCCGCCCCCGCCCATGCCTTGTTCATCTCCCCCCCGCCCACAGGCCAGACGGGCCCGGCGCCGGATGCGTGCCTTGATGACGACGACTGCAGGAGCAAGGAGGTGGGCACTGGGGGCGTGGCAGCCCAAAGTTCTGGCTCCGAGCGCTGCATGCCGGGGCGTTCAGCAACCCGACGACCCGCAGCCCCGCGTATGACGCCAGCCCTGCGTGCACACCCCCCGGGTTCCACTGCCTTCGCCCCCTCCCCAATCCCCTTAATGCATGGAACCCCTCCACAACGTGACAGATCTGCATCAAGGGCGAGTGCGTGACGGTGAAGAAGGACGGCGAGGCGTGCAAGAAGGATGCCGAGTGCCGCAGCGGCGTGTGCCAGAAGCAGTGGTGGCCCGCCGGCGCCGTCTGCGCCACCCCGTGAGTAGTGCGGCCTGGCGCTGGGGACCCGGGATGCGCTCGGCAGGCGCGTGGTGTCCAGTCTGCATGTGGCGGCGCCGCTCTCCCGCCGCTCGGCTCGCTGCCGGTGTATCTGTAGACGCGGCGTGGTGCTGTGGTGCGGCCCGGTCCCGCGCCTCCACCCCCCACCCCCACCCCCATGAATGACACGCCTGGAATCCTCCACCCCCGCTGACCAGCCCCATCGCACTCCGCCGCCGGGCGCCTGCACCTGCGCCTGCACCTGCACCCGCCCCTGCATCAATCACCAGCACCTGGTCTACGGCTGACGATATGCCCGCCTGCCTGCCCCGCACACGCACGCGCACGCAGCTGCTCCGTCGACGCGGACTGCCCCTCCTCCATGCCCATCTGCAACGGCTCGCCCTACGCCGCCTCCGCCCGCGCCGCCGCCCTGGTGGGCCCCACCGCCACTGACGGCAAGTCCGCCGCCGGCGTGGCTGCCTCTGAGATCCAGCCGCTGAAGCACGAGGACGAAGATGAGGATGAGGATGACGATGAGGATGAGGAGGATGACGAGGATGAGGACGACGAGGACGAGGATGATGACGGTAAGAGGGGTGCGTTGATCATGGGAGGGCGAACGCGGAGCGAGAGAGAGCAGCAAGCAAAGGGGGCGGAGGGCGGGGCCCGGGGCGGGGGAAATGGACAGGCGGTCACGTTGCTCTGTACGCACTGTGCGGTGGTGGCACCGATGTATACCTCATATATTGCGTTGTACCGCTGAACACCGGTGAACACCTCGCATGTTGCTTATGTTATGGCGCAGATGACGATGAGGATGAGGACGATGACGACGAGGATGAGGATGACGACGATGGTGCGAGGGGATGGTGGTGGGGGAGGTCCGTGGATGTACTGCGTGGTTGTGTGCGGCGTTGGCTGGCGTTGGGGCGCGGCGCCACAGGGCGCTGCAGCAGCAGCCCGCCGCGTGCCCACACTCGTTTGCAGCTTGGCTGCTGCGCTGCGCCGACCGCATACCTCATGCATATGTGTGTGCGGCGCCGTGCCATGGCCACCTACAGAGGATGAGGACCACGATCACGACCACGACCACGACCACGACCACCACAAGGTCAAGGACGCTGAGAAGGACGAGGATGAGAAGGACGCCGACCATGACCATGACCATGACCACGACCACGACCACGGTAAGGCAGCGGCGGGGCTTTGGCATCCCTGCCGGCAGGTTTTGCATTTGGTGCCCACATCACCGCACTTCCTGTCGGCCCTTACCCCGCCTGCTCGCCTCTTCTCCTTGCTTTGTGGCCCCCTTTTAAAATCTGTTGCACGCGACCCCCCGCCCTGACCCCCGCCGCCCCTTTCAATTTGCTGCAGACCACGATCACGACCACGATCACGACCACGACAGCGACGACGATGACAAGCCCCACCACAAGTCCAAGAAGGACTGCCCCAAGTCCAAGAAGGACAAGAAGGACAAGCACAGCCTGCGGTGAGGCCTAGGCCTGGGGGCGGGCGTGGGTGCAGCGGCAGCAGCACGGCGGCGCAGCGGGCGGCAGGGGCGGCTGCAGGGGGCCAGGCTGCGCAGACGCGCGCTCCCGTGCAGCACCTGGTTTGGCGACCGGGCAGCCGAAATCAGCCGACCCAAAGCGCATTCCTAGCCACGCGCCCAACTCCTAAACACCTGTGACAGTACGCTCCCAATTCGACTAGGGTGCAGTGCTGTCTCTGGCGCTGTAGCAGCAGCAGCAGCTCGGCGACGTCGGCTCAGCGCCCCGTACCAAGCCCGCACCGGCCCGCACACTGCCTCTCCCGCTGAGCCGTGCACGAGCTGCTCGCAACACCCACCCCACCCCACCCCAAACCCCAACCCCAACCCCAACCCCAACCCCAACCCTGCAGGCGCAGCCTGGTTCAGGCCGACCCGGAGCCCAAGCCCAAGCCCGACCCCAAGCCGGCCCAGCCCGGCCGCTGCGTGCAGTGCATGGTGGACGCCGACTGCGGCGACGGCTACTTCTGCGAGCGCGGCTACCAGCCCGGCGCCCACACCTGCAGCGTGAGTGCTGAGCAGTGTCACTAGGGGGGGCGCGGCAGGGCGACTGGCGAGGCAGGGGGGCAGGTAGGGGCGCCTACGGCTCTGCGGGCAATGCCGCGCCACGCGGCGGGCCTGCAAGTCGGTGGGGCCACGGCCAAAGCCTGAACCTGGGTGCCTTCCTCCCACAACGCAACCCGCACGTCCCGCGTCAAGACAAGAAAAAACAAACCCGTGGCCACACAGGAGATGGGCGACCCCTGCACCGCCTACGGCGACTGCGGCGTGGGCGAGTTCTGCGACGATGTTGCCAAGCGCTGCCGCCCCTACGTTGCCGGCTCCTGGATCAAGACGCTGGTGACGGTGACGGGCGTGCAGGCGCGCCAGGACCGCCAGGCGCGCCTGTAAACGTCAGGGCTGCGCCCCGCAGGCGTCCGCAATGACGTCCGCAATCGCACAGAATGTTTGACGATCTGAGCAGCCGATGCGGCCTGGTTGGTTTGTGCCGTACTTGCGGCGGTGTGGTTGTGGGAGCGGCGGCATGCGATGCACCTGCATGCAGCGCGCCTTTGGCTCGGGCTGCCGTCGCTTGCCCAGGGACTGTCTGGTTGCTGTCGGGCGTATTTGTTAACGCTTGCAGTCGCTCGGGGCCCGTACGGTACCAGCCCTGTCCGGGGTCATGGTGGCGGCATACTAATGTACTACGGTATGCGTTCGGCGTTTAGCAGATGCCATGCCGTGCCTGGATGTACACCTGCGAGGCCGGTGTGTATCCCGGCCGCCGCAAGACTTGCGAACGCATGGGCGACTGCTATGTCGTGTTGAAGGCCATCGCTTGCAGGGGAGGATTGATCGCTTGTGTCCATGAGAGTATGGGTAGCCGCTTGGGTAGCAGCCAGTCCTCCGCTCCTCAGCTTGTGCCGGGTGGGCTGCATGGCGGCTCGCGTCGGCGTGCGTCGTGCGGGGTCTGTATTGTACGATGTTTGTGGTACTGGGCCGAAGATGCGTAGTGGATGTGTGGGGCGTCTAGATGGCCTGAGGTCCCACGCAGGGAGGGGGTCCCCTCCCCTGGGGGTCCCTCACTCCCTCCCCTGGTGTGTTGCATTTTCGGGCATCATGGGGAGGATCTGGCCTTTGTGAGCGTGGCGAGGAAGATGACCTGCGAACAGGTGTCGGTGTTCATATGCATCAGGGAGCCTGTAACATGGACGAGGGCGTCAGGTGCATGTAGGGCGGCTGCGGCTTGCTGGCTTGGTCTAAGGCACTGAGCAGACGCCAGCTGCGTTAACTGCGGGTGCGCAAGGCCTCGGTCCGGGGAACCCTGGCTCCCGAGGGCAGGGGAGGCCACGCGCACCCCCCCTGCCACCACCACGTCTTCACGTTTTCAGCGGCGGAGCCGGCGGAGCGGGCATGCGCAAACCCGCAAACAGGAGCAGCAGCGCGTCGAAGTGGGCGCGATCCCGCCAAGTATCCACCGTACGCCGACGTGGGAGCATGTGATCGCAGAAAGCGACTCTCCCAGTGCTGGGTAAGACTTTATAAGGCCCAGTGCCGTGCGCCTGGGTTAATGGCCGGCGAGGAGCAGCGCGCGGCTGCGCGCGGGCGTTGATGCGCATGTCCGCCCAACCGACTCGGCCAGGGCGTGTAGCGGTCCCGGATGTCATGCGTGCAGGCTCGCATATGAAAAGCGTTTAATGAAGGCGCTGATGGAACGTCGCACGAAGGACTCGGGTTCAAGTTGGCCGGGACTGGGACAGCATCACGGTACCGCCCGCAAACGGACGCCAAAGCTCGCTCGCCAAATCGTCGTCACCGCCCGCAGCGTTACGCGATCAATACCCAGCGTCATAGCCTACGCCGCAGCTTGGACGCGCGCGTGCGCGCGTCGTCGTCGCAGCGGGCTCGTTCGCCCGTCGACAGTTGGTTCGATGCAGCCGTTTTTCGGAGAGAATTCGCCGCCCGGCGCCGCCCCGGCCCATAGTAATCGTGCACAGCACAACCGGCATATCGCCGAATGGTAAACACGTAACACGGCGCCAACTTGGCCCCAAAAAGTTCGAGTGCACAAAATGTCCCTGAATTCCGGGCAAACCACCCTATTGCGTCGCCAGCAGCTTTGCCAAAGCTCGGTGACAGCACACAGCAGCTACACAAGTCGCCATGCAGCTTTGCAAGCACCCTGCGCGCGTCAGCTCATGCGGCATTGTCCCAAACCCCAGCGCGCCTCAGGCGCCGCAACCGCTAGCTCAGCGGCCGGGCTAGAAGGCGATATTGTACATATTGACTGGGATGGGCCGGTCGCCGAGGCGCCGGCTCAGTGCACGCGAAGTGCCGCGCGACGATGCCCGACTCCCGCTCGATGCGCAGCTCTTGGCCTCATGCTGACGTGCGAACGCTGCACGTCGGCCCCTATCTCGCCCGAGGTCGAGCCGTTCTGGGAGTTTGCGGCAAGCCCAGGTGAATGCCGACAGCGAGGGGAAAAACGCTGATCTGGCCGCGCGTGGCGTGCCGCGGCCGCGCACGCCGGTACACGCTGACACATGCGGCGCCAGATCAGATCCCGCGCAACCGCCTGCCCTGCCCTGACACCCCTCCCCCTGCTGCTCCCCTCCTTCCCCCCTCCCCCGCCCCTCCTTATCCCCCCTCCAGACACCGCCCAGGCGCGCCTGCTCGACTCCACTACCTACCGCATGTTCTGCGGCGCCGTGCCCAAGCCCTCCAACCTCAAGTCGCTGCGCGGCTGGCGTGACAACGTGCAGCGCGCCGTGGGCCCGGTGGTGGCGCTCTCGCGCCGCGAGTTCCTGGCGCACGCCGCCGCCACCGCCGCCGTCGCTGCCGTCGGCAGCTCGTCCGTGGCGGCGGCCATGGCGGCGCCCGCCACCGCCGCCGCTGCGGCGCCCGTCACGGCCGCCAAGATCCCCACGACTTTGATGGCGTCGACATCGACATTGGCGTCGGCGCCGGCGTCGACGGCGCAGGCGGAGTCCGAGTACTTTGCCGCGCCGTCCATGGTCGGCGGCGACGATGATGACGTCGTGCTCATCTCGCTGGATGACGCAGCCGCCGCCGTCGCGGCGTCGCCGGCCGTGGCGGCCGTCGCCGCCGTCGCCGCCACCGCTTCGCGCTACGACGCGGCGGCCGCCGCCGCCCGCCAGCGCGCGGTCGCCGAGGCCGACGGCGACGCCGTCGTCGCGGCTGCGCTCACCAAACTGAGCAGCAGCGGCAACGCCAACGCCAAGGCCGCCGCCGCCGCCGCCGCCTTCAGCGGCACGGCCGCCGCCGCCAGCTCCGCAGCGACCGCCGGCGCCACCGCCGGCGCCGGGTCAACTTCATCGCTCACGCCCGCAGCCGTGGCTGTGGCCGCGTCGTTTGCGTCGGGCTCCGCCTCTTGCTCGGAGGGCGGCTTCACAGGCTACAGCCGCCACTCGGCGGCAGCGGCAATGACGGCGGCGCCGCGCCGCCGCCGCGGCAGCCGCGGCGCTGGCCGCGACCTGTCCGCCGCCGGCCGCCACGACCTGGTCTCCACAGCCGCCATTGCCGTCAGCGCCGCTGCTGCTGGGACGGGCGATACTGCCGGTATCGGCGCGGCCGTCGCGGCCGTGGGCCGCGCAGACGGTGCGGACCTCTAGACAGCTTGCTACCGGTGTCTATCTTCAGGAAACTAGGAGAAGAGCCTCTGAAAGACTGGTTTTAGCTCTTGCGCGGGCCGTCGCTTTGGCTCGGCGCATTGAAGGAGCGGAGGAACAGGAGAAGGAAGAACAGGGTGGCGACAATTGCAGTTGCCTCGATCGACTTGTCGCCTGGTTTGGATCCGGTGTGTCCCGGCTTGGTGCCATGCACTCGATACGGCCGCGGACAGATGCTTTGGCTAATCACCTTTGGGCTTGGCTAATCGACTATACAATTTGCTTCCCATCTCTGGCGGCGCCCGTCCCGCACGCACGCGCGCGCGGCGCTTGTTGTACATTCTGGTTGCCGCCGCATCCAAGCCAGCGAAAGGGAAAGGATGCGGCGCAAGGGCTTCAAGGTGTCGTTTGACGCGTCATTTTGAGGCTTGCGTGTTGTTTGGGGTTCCCGCCGGGGATGCTCAGGCTTGACTCGATACATGCGAACTGCGTTGGGGTAGGTAACGCAACTGATGTGTACTCGGATGGATTGGGCGCTTCCTGGAGACCTGTACTACACACCATCGGTCTCTATCAACACAAGTGCAGGAAGCTCGGACGGTAGCCGGCAAGGAGAGCGCCGATGCTATACATACAGAATAATCAATCTGCCGTCCGTGTAAGTAGGCAGTTTGGTGTGAAGGGAGGGGGGCCTGCCCGCGAGGCTGGAGGTCCTCAAGGGCAGGCTGTGTGCGTGCCGCGTGTTGGATCTGGGCGGCTGTGCAAGCACACGTGACATTTGAGGAAGCGGGCAATTGTCCAGTGCCTGTCTTGTAGGCCCTTACATGTGTGGTGTTTGTCCATCTTGCCCTTCGTGGGGCGCCGTGCGTCTCGTCGCCCGCTTTCATTCCAGGGGGTGGCGCGTGTGCATGCTGTACGCACGTGTCCGTGCACCACATCTTCAATACCGCAACAAAAGAGCAGGATTGGTGGGCGGGTGTACCTGAGAGAAAGAGCACCAACTCACAGTTGCAGGGCCGCAGGGTGTGATCACCACGCCTGGCGGTCCAGGCCTCTGACAGGCACACACATAAACGAACGGGCGGGCTTTGGTTGGATTTCTGCAACACATAAACGAATGATCCATTTGGCATAAAATACGGCAAATGTCATTACGGTGCGACTGCTGAACAAGGGCCTAGCTCCTGGCTGTGACTGCGCATTGCGTTGGCTATATGTGTGGCAGGGGTGTCCTTGCACCAGACTTTGTACGTGTGAATGGTTGGTGTGACCGACGCCGTGCATGGCGTCGCACGCCGCCCTCCGGGATGCGGCTCTGTCTTGCGTGCCATGCCAGCGGCGACGCTGTTGAGGGGCATAGTCTGACAGCGCGAATCCATTTGAGGCTGGATGAGGGCTCGGCAGTTGGCTGCGCGGCCGGCCATCCCTGGGTTCATTCGGTCGGTTTGGGTTTGGAACTACCTGCCCTGCCCCCAGTTTAGATGGGGCTGGTGTTCACACCTACACACACCAGACTACCGCACATGAGGCAAGGGCCGGATGGGTAGGGACGGTAGGAGGCGTCAGAAGGCTGCGGGCGTGGTCCCTTGTGAGCAGCAGCAAGCAGCTATGTAGTCGGGGGGCAACATTGCTCCGTTTTTGTTGGGCATTGATCCTGGTGCATGTTTGCAGGCATTACGTGGGCATGCGTGGCCATTGACGTGTTGTGCATCGGCGTTCTGCGCGTGACGCGGAAAGGGGCGCATGGGCAAAATTGATCCCTCCTGCGACAACGCAGAGGTGCCTGAACATGAGTACGGCGTTCGTGTGAGGTGTCGCCAGGGCCAGGCAGCGATGTGATTGGGAGCATGGGCGAGATAGAGTAACAAGCAACAGATTAGGCAGTGTCGCGGCCGTCGGGGCCCATAGTCGTGGGCGGCGGCGTAGAAGGAAGGGCAGCACGGATACGGCCGGTCGGCGGCAATTGGACGACGCCCGCCACGGCGAAATAAAAACACACGCCAGCTCCCGCATGCATTGATGATTTCTCATGGCGGTGTTGCGACACCAGCGCAACTCGTCAAGTCTGGCGTGCCTTTCATGGCTGTTGGGTGTGGAGGCTCCAGGGGTGTGACGGTGCTGCCCGTTGATTCCTGTTGGTGTGATATTCATTGCAAGGCTGCTGCACGCTGACGCCAAACCATGCGTTCAGGCACCGACAATAAAGGCATGTGGTGCAGCTGCAGTTGTGAGTCATCAAAGGTTTGACAAATTGGTTGGCGGCGTGAAGGCGGTCTGCCGGTCATGCTGCTTCAGTGCTTCAGGCTGCAGCTTGGAGCCAAATGTGGTCCGTGATGCCCACTGCGCGCCCACGCTTTAGGCTACCGGCCACGAACTAGACATTTTTATAATTTTCTTCTCGACGGGAGGGGAGTCTTGTCTCCTCTCACGCTGCAAAAAAAGGAACGGCGGCTTGCCAAAGTGGTGGGCGTGAGTGGCGATGCCGTGGCGGCTGCGCCGCCGGACTGAGGACTAGCGTAGACGACATGGCACGACGCACGGCTGCGGTACTGCTGCAGTGTTGACGGTCACCCACTGCGAAGTGGCCAAATGGGCACAGCCGAAGATGTACACGGCTGCGCGCGTGCGTGCGTGGAGGGCATTGCAACGCATTCCGTTACCAGGCCAGGCCGCCCCAGGCGTGGCTACCGGTAACCAGGCTTGTAACAAATGTGTGGTACGGTACCCAGGCACTCATAGTCATACTCCTAGTCCGCTAACCAAGCTCCCGTCCGAAAGCACTTCGCTGACAGAGCTCGGAACGGCAGCAGGGGATTGTCACCAACGAGGGTGAAGGATCATGGCAGCGTGGCGTCACGCGACGAGCAAGCGCCCGCACCGCAGCCCAGCCCCAGCCACAAAACCTTTACAGCTATACTAAGGTGGCACCCTGGGCTAGCGGCGGTAAAACCCGGGCTCCCCGCTCCATGGTTCTGGACTTCTGGGCGCCACGTCCGTTCAAGTTCACGTTTTAGAAAGCTCTTCGTTTAACAAATTCGCGCTTGCGCGCACGCGCGGAATCCTCCCATGGTATGCCCCATGCAGCACCATGCGTCCCCATGCAGCATCTGTCCGATCTAAAGGGGACGCCGATGCCGCAGGGGGACGGCAAGTGGCTGGTGCGCCCATAACCCAGGGGAGACCTCCTCCCCTGCGACAGCCGGTAAACGTCAATGGTGCCGGGAATCCCGGGATGGGAGACGAAGGCGCCGAGGCGAGACCGTGTTATACGGTAAACGAAACGCAACACAGCCGCCTAACACGCGCGAGGCTGTGTGTGTGTGCGACTGTGCGTGCGTGCGCGAGCGTGTACGTGCTTGTATGTGCGTGCTGGCGTCACCGGCCCACGAGGGCCATGGCGGGTGTGTGCCGGGGGCCGCCGCGGGGCCGTAGGGCGTGACACTGAAATGCTTTCAGTAGGGCGTAGCCGCGTAGGCTCATGACAGTGTGCCACATTACCTCATACCGTACGGTTCGATAGCAACATAGCGTGTTATGGGCCAACGGCGGCAGATCCATGCGATGGTGCATACCGGTACCCGCATACGCGGTGCTCTGGCCCTGGCTGCGACTTCGGCGGGTGGCTCGCGTACGCGGTTAACCCGCCTGGCTGGGAACCAGTCCCGGCAGCGCGGGGCTGCACGGCACCTTCGTGGCTAACTGGCTGCTCATCCCCACACTGTTGTACGTAGCCCTTGCCCCGCGGACTCGAGGCAACGGGAAAACACACATCCACGTGTAACCTTGCATATGGTAGTCGAATTAATCGACAACGACAGCTCGCCGCCAGAGCCGTGCTGCGGCGCAACGTAATACGCCCGTATTCGCAGTGGGCCTGCCCATCTGCGCCCGCCATCCAAACGCGGCTTGTGCGCTCCTACATTACCTTGCGCCCCCTCACACCCACCCCAACCTTCATTCATTCTATCTTCCCTATCGACATTCCGACCCTGTGTGCCTTCATTTCTTCTTGCGCCGCCCGCCCAACCCAACCGCAATCCCACCTCGCATGTCATGGCTGCGGGGAAAACTCGAGCCATGTGGCATCACAGTTTAACCCACCGCAGTATTTACTGCACTCGCGCATGACAAGCACTCCTCATCGCATGCCTCAATTTATTCCATTGCCCACGCCGCGCGCATCCAACACGCAATTACGGCTGCTGGACCAGATGTACCATCCCCACACGCATATCGGCCAGGGGAGGCCCTCCCCTGTATCGGCCATCCATTAGTGCACGGCTTGGATACCCTTGCGCAACGATAAGCCCGCTTCGATGGCACACATGCTGTGCGCAACGTCCTGGCTAGAGCCTTTTTACCGTGTGCGAGTCGTCCAACCGATCAATCCTCCAACAAAAACCGAATCCTCCCCAGGCCTCCTTTACCAGTGAGCAACGGAGCCCCGTGCCGGCGACCTCTTGCAAAGCCACAACGAGTAGCCGCAAGCGTCGCAAGCGCCAGAAAGCCCCATAATTGTGCTACCATGGTAGTTGGCATGTGCGGCACGCGCCACGGGTTTACCCGGGCCATGTGCAACGCAATATTATATTCCCCACCGTGGCACTTCACGCTGCACCTGCCTAACACGCCAACATGGCGCGATCCGACCCACTCGCTGCAATACTAGGCGGCGAACGCCATGAGTGCCGCACGCCGCGCGCGCCCGCAGCCGACCGACGGGGTCAAACCTGCAGGCACGCGAAGCGGCGGCACAACCCCCGCAGGCAGCCCACTCCGCCCCGCTCCCGCGCACTCGCTCCGCGCACTCGACATCCAGCCGCTTCCGCAGTCCATCCGAGCGATGTCTCATACCCGATCCTGTGCTTCCGAATTCGCTCTGCGTTGATCTCCGCTCTCGCTCCGCTCCTCTTGCTACGCTCATTTGGAAAAAAACTTCAAAACCTCTCTGCGCCACACACAGGCAACGGATGCAGGTGCGGGGCCGGTTGAGCAGAGGAGCCTGAGCGCACGTGGCATGCACTGGCAACCCCCCGGCCCTACCAGACCCCACGTATGCAGCATCCGGCCCTGACGAGAGACCCGGCCAAAACTGTGATGCCTCCGAAAGCTCTCGGGACATATGTACTTAACCTGACCCCTCAGTTCGTACGAGCTACGCACAAGGGCGAGATGCAAAACTCCCGCATGCGGATGCTAGGACACGCATGACCCCGCCGGGGCTCCTCGCATTTGCAGTCCTGCATTCTTCACTCCTCCTACGTCTCTTCCATGCTCATCCCTAATAAGGAAAAATGCCCCCAGGAGCAAGGGCCTGCCGCGCTACGTCAGTTGAAGCCGGCGCATTAGGTCTCCTGTCCTACCCTAGCAAAGCATCCCTTGTTTGTGTGCCCCTGCGAATCTCCAACACGGCACCCCGACCCCCAGATCCACCAGCCTTCCGACATCAGCTTACCACCACACAGCCCGCACACCCATAGCCATTTCCATGCGCATCCACATGGTAGTACACCGCCGATTCGGCGTCAACATGACCGTCTGTCTGATAACGCACGGCAGCGAAAATACGTTGCGTCAGCAGCAAGCCTCCATGCGCTGTCGCCGCCCGACATACCTGCCACCTCGCATGCCGTCCAGTCAGCCCCTCCGTTGAGCGCCTGGCAAGTATCCCCCCTTCCCACGTCTATTGGTCTATTCTCGTAAACTAAAACCGTGGCCATCACACGCGTGTCAACTTCACGTTATCCGCTGGGTCTCCGTCAATGACCTTCGGTATAAGCCTAAAGTACAGCGGTACACGGGAAACAAGCTGCCCAGGCTCCTGTAATAGGCCTCGGCGCCGACGCCACACACCTATCTACGCTGACACCAACCCTATGAAAGCAACTGCTGCAGTTCCCTAGAGGGACCTGCGAAACGCAATGCACAGGTGCACAGCTCGGGTGCCCTCTAACAAAATAGAAATTATCTGTGCTGGAACGCTGCCACTGGCGTGAATGATGCTCACTCCACGAAAGAAGACGCCGACGACGTTCCAAGTGACCATGTTGCTCTGCGTGACGCCAAGGGCTCATCCACTGGTCTCCTGAAGCTCAACGCGAGCCCGACGGTTCCCGACCCAACATGATGCGTCTAGAGATGCCAGCCCTGGTTGCTGGAGCCGCCGCCGCTCAGTTGAACTGGAATCGAGACAGCTCTGCCATCGGCAGCGCTCGCGCGAAGAAGTCATCGACGTCGGAGCGATTGGGCGCCTGGAACAATGCGCGCTGCACAGGAGCGCTGCACCCCGGCGCCACCACCAGCCGAGTTGCGGGAGCAGGTCGCTCGAGGCGAGAAGAGGTGGCCACTGGCTTGCCGCGGAACTGGAAGTTCAGGCCCAGCGACAATTGCTGGAGTATCGAGTCCACGGAGCCGCCCTCCGAGCTCAGCTCGCCGCTCGACCATGACGCAGCTGAGTTGCAGGACGAGCTGCTAAATGAGGATCCTGGGCTGCACGGCGAGCCAGGCAGCGGCGCAACCGATTCCATGTTGTTCCTCGAGTCTAGTGGCCGCGTAGTGTCGCCTGGCAAAGGAACGTAAGTGCAAGACTACTGTGTATCACTGTGTCAGGAGGAGGGGGTCTATGAGCGCTATCCAGGAAGGCCAAGGCAGGCGTTAAGCTGCATTAGATTTTTGTCAATTGCACTTTTCATGTCGTCCTGTCGTCCTGACTCCTGACACCCAGGCAGGTCTGCTCCGTTCGTCTCACTTACCTAAAATTATGCAAACATCTTGGTGGTGTGCGTCTCGGCTCCAAAGGCGGCCTAAGAAGTGCCAGCTCCACGCTGGCCAGAGCTTGCCAGCTCAGGGTCGTGCATCAGCTCGCTACGCCGGCCTCGCTACGTAAACAGCTATATATTCGTTCAATTGTACATGATAGGGGTCGGGGCATCGCCCAGCGAGCCTCTGAGTGTCGGCGCTTGCACTAGAATTGCACAGACTCTTGGCGCCAACGATTGAACGCTTTGTGGGGGCAGAAAGATACACGACTGCTGCTGGAGTAACTCTATGCCGGTGCTGATTCCGCTGCGGCTGGAACTGTCGGCACCTGTCACTACTCGGGTTCGTGCGCAAGTTCGGGTGCCAGGTCCGCGCCGGCGACACGGATTGCGGCGGTGGATTCCAGCTCTTTATTCGTGTTTTTGTTGACAGTACTTCTTCAAAGCTCCACGAGCCTTACACGCTGGGCACCTCATAGCCCAGCTGCTTTACTGCACGGGTAGCATTCCCGGCAATGCCTGCAGCTGCTGCAGCAGCCTGCGCGCCACCCTCCGCCGGTGGGTGCACCAGCGCGCGTCATCCAAAGCACGCCGAGCCCTTTTGTACCTCCCGCATGCCTTTTGTTCGCGTTTTCTCGCTTCGGGCTGAGTGGGCTGATTCCTAGTGGGCTCTGGTGGGCTGGTTCCTAGTGGTTCGGGCCGGGGATTCCTAGAAGTGGTGTGGCCCAGGTAGCGCGCGGCACAGGGCCGTTACGAGCACGTTACACCTCTGCGACCCCGACCACCTCGGTCGTTGAAGAGACCCATCACCCCGCATTGTGTGTCCCTCTGGCGCGTGCCGCCTAGCCACGCCCCAGTTGCGAGCAGGCACGCCAGCGTCCTCAACCTGGCACAGTCTGGGGATCGCGGCTTTGCTTAGTTTGCAACCTCCACAACCGCCTGCCTGGGGCCACACAGGGCATGCACGACCACACGCGGCACGTCCATGCGCCCTGCCCGCTTCAGGCACAACATGCGGACGCACCGTCGCGCATACACTCACTCAAACACTGTACATACAACGCCGCCCTTAATGTCCAACCACCACATGGTTCTCCCTCGCAGGCAAAATTTTTGACAGCTGACGCCGATCACGCCAGAGCACCATTGTCTCGTCTTCTCCCATCCTCCACGCCACGCCGCACACTGGCGCTCTCACGCCGAAAGCCCACCAGCCTCCCTGCGCCGAGCCCTGCAGCCTCCACACCCCCGCCAACGCCACCTACACCCCACCAGCCGCACCCGGCAGCTGCTGGGCGCGCCTCGCCCAAGCTCGCGCCGAGCGACTCGCGCGGCCGCGCATGCCCCCGACGAGCAGGAACACCGCAGCCGCGCAGCCGCCGATGCCACCTGCCTCGCCTCGCCTCGCCTCCCGAGAGCCGAAGCACCCAGAGCACCCAAGCAAGCCGGTCCGCTTACGACACGACGGCGGTGCCGCTGCTGAAGCCGGGCATCTGGTAGCGGTAGCGGCCGTCCTCGGCGATGCCGAAGCCGCGCGGGTCGGCGAACACGTTCTCCAGCAGCTGGCCGCGCTCGGGCTTGGGCGACTCGTCGGCGAACCTGAGGGGGGGGCGCGGGGGTGCGGGGGGGGGGGGGCGGGAGAGGAGGTTGGGAAGAGGCAGACGGGGCAAGGCGGCGCGTGGGTGCTAGGTAGGGTGCGCTGGTGGAGGAGGGGCTGCAGAGTGAACCAAACGAGCCCAGCAGGGCAGCCGCGTTGCAGGGCCAGCGGCATGGCGGTGTGCCGCTGGAGTGAGATGGCCTGGAAACGGCTGGTGGAGCGTTCACGACGGGACTGTGTTTACCCCGCCGTCTACCCAGACCCCACCACACCGCTGCCAGGACCTCGCCCGCCAGTCCCCTGACCGCCCCCCCCCCCGCCCCAACCCCCCCCCCCCCGCGGCCTCACTTGACGCAGTCCTCCACGATCTCCGCCACCTTGTCCTCCAGCGACTTGATGTCCGCCTCGGAGGCCAGGCCCTGCGCGGGGAGGGGGAGGGGGGGAGGAGCGGCAGCGCGTCAGGCGGGGCTGTGGTGGTGGTGGGCGGGTGGCGCGTGTGGCCGGCATGCGGGCCTGGCCGGCACGAACAACTGGACACGCAGCGACTGGCGGGTGACCCTTCTTCCACAGCCCTCGCCCCCCTCCCATCACCAAGACACCCCCCCCATACCATCTTTGCAACCCCCACCCCCCGGACCTCCTGCACCCGCACCCGCACCGCCGCGCCACCCCTCCAGCACCCCTCCAGCACCCCCTCCCCTCTCCCCCCACCCCGGTCCCCACGCACGTTGTCCAGCATGTACTTCTTCAGCTGCGGGATGGGGTCGCGCGCCAGCCACTTGGCCTTCTCCTCCTTGGAGCGCAGCTCGTCGGGGTCGGCCAGCGAGTGGCCGCGGAAGCGGTACGTCTCCGCCTCGATCAGCGTGGGGCCCTCGCCGCGGCGGGCGCGCTCAATGGCCTCCTTGGCCACCTGGTGCACCTGGGGGGAGGCGGCGTGGGTGGAGGGGGGGGGGGGGAGGCGGGGGGTGCGGGGGTGGGGAGGGGCTCAGTGTCGGCGCTCACTGCGGGTCGTGTGCGAGCGGTGCAGCTTGCCCGCCAGCCCAGTCGCTCCCGCCCACAGGGTACTGCGGCGCTGAAAAACACCCAAAACGCGCCAGGTGTCCGCCCAAATCGGTTCACATGGGACGGTTTACGCCCCACCCATGCCTTTGCCGCCCCTCCCCCCGCCCCTCCCCTGCCCCCGCCCTCCTTGCCCCTGCCCCCCACCCCCGCCCGCCCCGCCCACCTTCATGACGTCCATGCCATCCACCAGCACGCCGGGCATGCCGAAGGCCGCGCCCTTCTTGTAGATGTGCGGGTCCTCGTCGCCGGCGGTGCGGGCGGTGGCGCGCAGGTGGCTCATGCCGATGGCCCACCTGAGGCGCGGCGCGGGCGAAGGGGCGAAGGGGGACAAAGGGGGTGAGCACGCCCAGTATGGCAGGTCCTATGCAATCGCTGTCCAGCCATACAGCCAGTCGTTCCAAGGCCACCAGAAGAGCGGCTGTTCGCTGCGTGCAAACGCCCCCCACCCTCCGCGACATGCGACCCCGCCAACCCATTGCAGCCGTGGTGTGCAGCGGCGCCCTCTGCCCGGTGCCGCCCGGCGCGCCACGAAACAGCGCATGCGACGCGCGCCCCTGCTCCCCACCCCCCAACAGCCCACCCGCCACCGCCCACCGACCCAACCCACCCGCCACCACCCTAGCCCTAGCCCGGCTCCGCCCTAGCCGCACTCACAGGTTGTTCTCCACCACGAAAATGTGCGGCAGCTTGTACAGCGCCGCCATGTTGAGCGACTCGTAGAACTGGCCCACGTTGCAGGTGCCGTCGCCGAAGAAGGAGCAGGTCACCGAGTAGTCCTTCTCCTCGCCCAGCACGTCGTGGCTGGGGGGAGGGTGGGGGCGGCAGGAGTTGAAGAGGGTTGGAGGGGGAGAGTTTTACCCACGAGCCGGCTTGCTGGGTCAGGGTTTTCAATGAACCGCCCGTGAGGCGCCGCATGCTGCTCAGGCCACTACGCCGCCAGGGCATCAAAGCATACCGCCCGCCCGCCCGCTCGCAGCTGCCGTGAAGCGGCTCGGTGCGGCTTCACGCGCCCCGTCCCGGTGCCAATCCCCGTCACTCCGCCATGTCTCCAGCCCTTTTTAGGTTATCGTCCGTCGTCTTCCTTCCGCCTGCCCCCTCCCACAGGTCCGTCCATCCAGTCGTTCAGCCTGGGCTGGGTCGTTCTGCCCCTTCCCCCTCCCGACCATCCCTGCAACCCCTCTCCCTCCTCCCTCGCTCCCTCCCTCCTTCCGCCTGCCCCTCCCGCCCTCCGCCCTGCGGCTCACCGGTACTTGGACTGGAAGGCGGCGCCCAGGCCCACGGGGATGCCCTCGCCGATGAAGGCGTAGCCGCCCAGCACGCCGTGCTTGGCGCTGAACATGTGCATGGAGCCGCCCTGGCCCCTGCGGGTGCGGGGGTAGGTGCGGAAAGAGGCGGTGGCAGGGTGGTGGGGTGGTGGAGGTGGAGGTGAGGTGAGGCAAGAGGTGGGAGGCATGGCGGGGCAGCAGGCAGCGCCGGGCAACGCAGTACCGTCACAGCGGGATTACGGGAGGTGCCTCGCGCCCCAGCCCTCGCACCCGCGTGCGGCCTGCAACATCAAAGTCCTGCTACTACCGGTCCCACACCCGGTCTCCGCTACCGGTCCCACAGCCCCACCGACCCAACCCCAACCCCAACCCCAACTAATGATGAATGTAACCCCTCCCCCCCCTCCACACCCGCCCCGCCCGCACCTGCAGCAGCCGGTCTTCTTGCCGAACAGCTCGGCCATGACCTCGCGCGCGGTGACGCCCTTGGACAGCGCGTGCACGTGGTCGCGGTAGGTGGACACCACGTAGTCCTCCGGCCGCAGCTGGCGGATGACGCCCGAGGACACGGCCTCCTGCGGGGGTGGGAGTGGAGGGTGGGGTGGGGAGCGGAGGAGGGAGGAGCGACGGGGTGAGGGCGAGGGGTGTAAGGGCTAGCAAGCGAGGTGGTGACCTGATCAGCAGAGTGCAGCTAGCGTGGGGAGCGTGCGGAGCTTGGGTGTGCGTGTTGGCCCGACTCACCACGTGCCGACTCACCCACCTGCCGCCCTGCGGCCCGAGGGCACCTACCTAGCCGCACCGGCGCCTACCCGCCCTCCCCTTCTCTTCCCCCGCGCGCGATCTCCCGCTCCTCCTTCTTCACCTCCTCTTTCGCCACGACCTCTACCAGCCCCTCCACGACCTCCCTCCCTCCCTCCTCTCACCCTTCCTCCTCCTCTCTCCTCCCTCCCTGCCCTCCCTCCCCGCCCTCCTCTTCTCTCCTCCCTCCCTGCCCCGCACCTGGCCGCTGTACAGGTGCACGAAGCCGAACATCTTGCCGCGGTAGTACATCTGGGCGCACATCTCCTCGAACTCGCGGCCCAGGACCATGTCGTAGTACAGGTCCTTGGCCACCTGCGGGGCGGGAGGGCGGGCGGGCGGGCGGGCACGTGTGGCAGCGTGAGAGCGTGTGGCGGCGTGAGAGTGAGCGTGTGCGTTGGATCGTCGTTCTGGTGCGTCGAAGTGCGAGCGTGAAAGAAAGCGGGGCGGACAGGGTGCGAAAGGTTGCGCCCGGCCGGCATGCCGACTGGGCCTGCCATGCTCCGCTTCCGCTGCCTTGCTTTTACGCCGCGCATCCGCAGTCTGATCGTTCAGACCCCCAGACATTTCGGGACACGGGCTTATTCGGCTTCTCCTCCGCCGTCAACTACTAACCACGCTCTCCTCCTCTCATACGTTGTGGTTCAGATTGGGCTGGCGTTCACAAACCTCTCGAGCAATAACCTTCTCCGGCCCAGGTGCGCTGCCCCAGCCTTCCAACCCTTTGTCTCCACCCCCACAACAACCCCAACCCCTCCCCCCTCCCTGACCTCCCCCCCAATCTGGCTGCGCCCTGCGCGGGGAGGCCGCCAGCACTCACCTCGGGGGTGAGGGCGGGCGACTTGGAGGTGGTCGCCTTCATGGGGGCGGCCACGGCACGGACCTGCAGGAGGGGGAAAGGCAGTGCGCGCGTGCCGCGTGTGTTGGCAGCGTATGCGGTCTGGCGGCAGCAGGAAGCGAGAAGGACGCGGGCGCATGGCGGCATGTCATGGCCGGGGTCGCAGAGGCGCTACTGGTACTGTGGGCAGCTGCCCTAGCAGTGTGCTTACACCGCAACGCCGGACAGCCTTTCCCCAGGTGACCAAGCCTCCCTGCCCCTGCCGCTCCGCTTCTTTGCGAGGCATACTTCGAGACCCCGCTCGCACAGAAAGTGTATCAGGCACCGTTGCCGTGACGTGAGCAGGGCGCCCCATACGCCGGCGAGTGTGTCGGTTGGCCCGAGACATAACGCCTACAAACCCTCGGACCAAGAACTGGCCATGAGAGCCGCGCAGAGCGAGCCCGTGCCATGCAATGTGATGCAATGACCACCCTCACGCGCTCACCTGCACAGCCCGGCGGGCGGGCTGCGCGGCGCGCACGCCCGAGCGCTGCTTCAGCATCGTCTGCATTTTGCCGAACCTGCAGCCAGGCGAGACACTGCTCGGTGAGTGAAATGGGACATGGAAGTACACTGTAAAGGCTGCTAGGATCAGCTGCTGTGGGCCATTAATTGAGTGCTCGGCGACTCTGGCCACGTCGGAGAGGAACGCATGCACCCAGCTGAACGCTCGCTGCACCGCCCAGATCGTTGAACAAGTGCCATAAAGTTGTATGCACTGTGAAGCTGACTACGCGTCACGCCTGAGCTGAACTCCGGCTGCGTGCGCGGGCTGCAAGCGTTGGCCCGCAAGAGGCGCCGCGCCCGCGGCTGCCTGGCACGAGCGGGCTCCCCTCAGGGCTAGACTGCGCTGCTGTGACACTAACATGCCAAATTCACGGGCTGGCTGCAGCAATCTATGCCCTGGCGCGTCTGCTTCGGGCGCAAGCCTCGCTCTATCCCCTCCCCACCTCAGGCAAGTTGAAGTCCGGTGGCAAGCTGCAAAGGGCTTCTAGAAAAGCCCAGTCAATTCAATGGCTAACAGCAGGCAAACTGGGCCCTCGATCGGCGTTGTGCAGCGAGCCGAGCAGCGAGCCCAATCGCGCCCATCCGCAACCTCAGTGCTTTTGGTGTTACATCTGATACACATTCTGAAAGCATGTGCTCTATGTTATTTCATTAAAGGACTGTGACACTCCGACTTCACAGACGTATTTCAGCCGTGTGCTCTGCTTTTTGTTCGGAATAGGTGCACAGCAGCTTCATATTATACCTCTACAAGATGCGGCGCACACAGCTGCTGATCGCGTGTGCCCGGAGTTCAGCGACATCCATCATGATGGTGCGGAACCCAGGAGCCAGCAAGCTCCGCGGCGTGGCACGACCGTTTAAGCATTTCTCTTGGGTTAGCACAATGGAACCTTTAACGCCTTTCACGGGGGTCTCGACTTCTGTTTGGCGCCACACCTGACCCGTGACGAAACCCCTCGCAGGGTGCCGCAGCGGCTGGCACCGAAGTCAGCAGCCTTTGGGTTGCGCCCGCAGCCGGCAGTCCAGATGCGTCCAGCACCGGGCTCGGGGCGTCGGCGTGTGCTTGTACGCATCCGTACCAGCGCCAGCTACGCGGCTTCGCGGCGGCGGCAGGGGGCGGCAGCCGGCGCGGCACGGGCGGCGCGGGTGCGGAGTCGGAGGTGGTTGATGCTGCGGAGGCCGCGCGGCGGGTGAGTAGACACGTTCTGAGCGCGTGCGCGGACACTGGACAGGGCAGGGCTGTGGCAGGCAGACGGCGCAGGTCGCTGCTTTCTCCTAGTTCCGGGCAAGTCCTCTAACGGCGTGGGCCTGGTTTGCACACCACACGGCAGCACAGCACAGCACGGGCATGCGACCGCACGAGGCAAACTCCGGCCCCATGCCCCCGCCCCCGCCCCCGCCCCTCAAAACTCCCTCTCCCCCCGCGCAGGTGCTGGCGGACCCCATGTCCCGGCTGATGGCCTCGCAGGGCATGCCGGTGGGGCTGTCGCTGGGGGCGGCGGGGGCAGCAGGCGGCAAGGGCGCAGCAGGCGGCAAAGGCGGGCGAGCAGGTGGGTGTGGGGCGCCGTAGCTGCGGAGGCAGGGGGCGCACGGGTGGGGCCTGCGCTTGTGCGGGTTGAGTTGGCAGGGATGGCTTGATGTGGGTGTGCGGCTGACGGGCGGCGCCTTCGCCAAGGCGGCTTGGCACGCGTCGACGCGTTCCAACATGTGCTGCAAGGCCTCCCACTGCATCCCGCGCATTTGATTACACCATACTTTCACCTTAGCCATGTGGTGCCTGCACCAAAATGCCACCGCCATCGCCACCACCAGAGCGCGCTTGCCTGGCTGACCGGCGCATGCCAGCCATATTCACCAGTGGGCAGTGGCGTAACACGGTCTGATGATGGAGTGACCACAGCTGCCGCCACCACCACCGCCACCATCACCGCTACCATACCACCACCACACCACCACCACACCACCACCACACCACCACCATATCACCACCACATCACCAACCACCCGACGCCCCTGTGCAACCGCAGACGAGCACGACGACGACGGCGATGATGTGACGCGGCCGCCGCCGGCCGCCCCCGGGTACGACATGGAGGCGCTGTCCGACATGCTGCGTGCTACAGCCGCCTCGGCGCGGCAGCAGCCGGCGGCTGGCGGCAGCAGCAGCGGCAGCAGCGGCGCCAGCAGTAGCAGCAGCAGCAGCGGGGGCGGCACCGAGGACGGCTTCATGGCGGGGGTGCAGCAGCTGGGCCGGTCGCCGCTGGACGACGCGTGGGGCACGACGCGGGAGAGCCCGGCGGACATCGCGCGGCGCATCGTGGAGAGCAACACGGCGGGGGGGCTGGGGGCGGGTGAGTGGGGAGGCGGGCACGGCTCGGCTCAGCGGATGGTGGGGCGGGCGCGCTGGGCGGGTGAGCCGGTGGCGGACTGGCGATGGCCGGTGTGGGGCCCGGCGCGCCGCAGTTCTTGAAGCCCGAGCCGGGATCCGCCAGCGCTGCCCTGCCCTGCAAATGTGCGCCTCCGTGGCGCCCTGTAGACGCCCTCCTGCAAGCCCCACCCAATCTTTCTCTCCCCTGGACTTCGGCACACAAACTTGCCTTAACACCACCCACCTCCCTCCCCCCCATCATCTTCTCGTCTTAATTAATCATGCATGGAACCCGGCCCCCTACACCCGCTGGCGCTCGCGCAGTGCCGGACCTGGACGACCTGGCGCGCGCCGCCGGCGCCGACGCGCCCGAGCCCGGCGCCGCCGCCGAGTCGGACGACTCCGACTCCGACGACTCGCCGCTGCGGCTGTCGCCCAGCGAGGAGAAGTACGCCAGCCTGGAGGCCATGAGCGCCGACATCAAGAAGCTGGACGAGGTGTTTGAGGTGCTGGCCTCCGTGCCCTGGCTCAGCGAGGGTGGGTGGGTGGGCGGGCGGGCGGGCGGGCGCGCACAGGGGGGGGCGGGGGGAGGCGGCGCAGCGCCGGGAGGCGGGGTCGGCGTGGGGGGCGGGCGCGGGGTCGGCGTGGCACTGCGCTGCAATTGCAACTGTGTTGCGCTGCGCACAAGTTGCAGCAGCATGGGCGCATAGCGCGCACGACATCACCGGCGAGCGTGTGGGGGCAGCAGAGAGCAGGAAGGGAATGCGGGCGCCGTGGCGCGAGGACTAGGAAGGACAGGTGAAGGCGGCAAGCAGCGGGCAGCGATCGCGGCATCCAGCCTTAATACCGCGCCGTGCAGGGCTGTGTACTAACTGCCTCTCTCCCTGGCCGTGCTGTGCCATCCCGTGCCGTGCCGTGCCGCGCCGCAGACGTGCTGGCGGAGAAGGAGCTGCGCGGGGTGGCGCAGGTGGGGCTGCTGGGCACACTGGAGGAGGTGGGCTTCAACATCCGCCACCAGGTGGGTGCAGGGCGGGGCGGGCGGGGCGGGTGGGGTTGGGGGCACTTGCTGTGGTGGCGGTTGCATTGTGGGCGGCTGTGTGGGCGCAGGGCCAGGACGTGCGGGGCACCCGGAGGCGACTGCAGGCGTGACCGGGCGCAGCAGCGGCGCTGGCCCAGCACAAGTTTTGTCCCTTTACGCAGCCTGGACTTCGCTCTGTTTCCCTGCTTCCCTCCCTGCCTCTCCGCTCTCCTGTGCTTCTCGCCCGCCCACCCTCCCGCGCATCCGTTCCCCCATCACCTCGTCTTGATTAATCATGCATGGAACGCCCCCTCCCCCTCCGTGCCCCTGCCGTGGCAGCTGGAGCGCATCTGGGCGGGCGAGCGCGGCGCCGACCTGGCGGCGGGCCCGGGGCTGCAGTTCCGGGACCAGGCGGCGCTGATGGCCATTCTGTACCACACGCAGCAGTTGGAGGAGGCGCACGGGCAGCCCGAGGCGGGCTACCTGCCGCCGCCGCCGCCGCTGCCGGAGGGCGCGGCTGCGGGCGCAGGGCCGGGCGGGGCGGCGGCGACGGCGGGGCGGCTGGATGCGGGCGAGGTGCTGGACATGATTGCGCGGAAGGAGAAGAAGTAGGACGGGGGCTGGCAGGAGGCGGGGGAAGCGGGCGCGGGGCGGGGCGCGAGCCGGGAGGATGTTTCGTGTGCAAGCCACGGCAGGGATGGCGGCGGGTTGGGCCTGTGCCGGTGGAGCGGTGATAGCGCGAGAGGGGCGGCCTGCCGTGTGAGAGTGACGTCAGAAGCCACGGCGTGACAACGGCATGCAACGCCGCGCAAAGGGGGCGGAGGCCCGGAGCGGGCTTGGGCGGTTTAGACGCCGGGATGACGTTGAGGCTGGCGATGCTGTCAGAAGCACAACCCTTGAACCGCAGCATTATCGTACAGCTTATCTTTGCTCGACTATTCATTTGTGCATTTCTCTGCTCGATACGGGAACGTTTGACCTGTTCTCAGGGCTTGGCGATGCTTCGCCTCCAAATAGCTTTGAGCATGGTCCCGGGCCCAAGGCCTGGAACATGACAAAAACGTCGGCCCCGGTAGAACCGGGGCGTTTAGCTGCGAAAGGAGGAGGGCGTCGCGCGAAGCGCGCTGCGTGGGCTCGCAGCTGTTTTTGCTTCAAAGCCTCCCCACAAGATATTGAAAGCGATAATGACTCGCCCGCCAAAGAGGTCGCCGAGCCTTTGCGCGCACGGCCCAGTCCGTCAGGCATTGTTGACACCCGGAGCGCGCCTGTGGACGTGCCGGCAGCAGCTCAGGTATCCAGCGGTCATGCGAATCCTCCTGTTACGCCGGCAAGCGCACGGCGCTCCGCGGAGCTGGCCAGGGAACTCGCAGCGGTTCGCGAGGACTCGGGTTCGGCTGGAAGCGGGAGCGACGACAGAAAAGGTGTGGATTGCGGATGGGAAGCGATGTCACCTCGTGTTGCAACCAGCGGCTGGTTTGCGGTCCGTTTAGCGTCATCACCTGCCGCGCGCGCCAGCGGCAAAACAGCACCTTCATTCCACATCTCGGGGTCCTCTACGCAAAATTGAGCCTAACCGGGGGGTGCGTCGACGTCCGCCTCGGGCTCGGCCAACTTCCGGCACACGGCCAATTTGGGCGCTGCGGACCCGAACAGCTGGCCTGCGCGCCCGCGTCCACCGGCTGATGTATCCTCCCGCCCCCGCCCCCCGCAGGCCGTGCCTCAGGCGAGCATGCAGAGGTGCTCGCCACCAATGGAGGCGGCCAGCGGACTTCGTGCCCGTCGGCCAGCAGGCCCCACGTGGCGGTGCCCGCTAGTCCCGGCGCCAGGTGCGGGGCCGACGCGGCACGAGGCAGGTGCTGCTGCCATGGCCGGCGGCGCCGCGCACACACACCTTCCTGACACACGGAAGATGCTTCGCGGCCGCCTTCATAGCGACCTCACACCCCCGCCTGTGGGCTTCGGGTGTAACGACTGACGAACGTGCCGCATACTGCGCAATATGCAGGCCGCACTCGCACGCGGGCCCGGGCGCGAATGGCGGCGTGGGCAGCGGCGGCAGTATCGGCAGCGGCAGTGTCGGTGGCAGTGTCGGCGGCGGTGTCCGCCCGCCCGCCGGCGTGGCGTCTGCGCCCCTGGTCACGCCGCCGCCGGCGGCGGGCGGGCAGCTGCCGGGCAAGCCGCTGGGCGTGGTGCTGCCCATGCGCCACGACTTCATGACCCTGATGCGCCAGGTGCGAGGCTGTGTGCAGCGGGGCGTGCGGCAGGCGCTGACGGCCTGTGCGCAACGAGGCTGTGAGGAGCGAGGTTGTGTGCAGCGAGGTTGTGCATTGGAGCAACTAGGCGGCTTTAGCGTTGGCCTGCTGTACAGTACTGCTGCTGAGCGCCGCGTCGCGGCTGGATTAAATCTCCCACGCACGCCATCGCGCAGGCGAGTACGCGCGACAGCTCCAGCGGCATCGTGCCCTCCGACACCCTGACCGGCGCGCTGGCCACCGGCGGCGCCGTGTCGTCGCTCATGCCCACCAACAGCCTGACCGCCTCGCACGCGGTCGCGGGGACCGCCTCCGCGGGCGGCTGGGGCGGCGCTCCCGTGGCGGTGGCGGCGGCGGCGGCGGTCGTCATCGGAGGCGGTCACGGCTTCCGCTCGTACAGCAGCAGCCATAGTGTGGGCGGACTCCGGGGCATGGGCTACGGCGCCGGTGCTGGCGGCGCCGGCAGCGGCGCCGCCAGCGCGGTGCTGCACGGCGTGGCGAGCGCCGGCGCCAACAGCCGCGCGCGCAGCTCCGCGGACTGGGGTTCCATGCTGCACCACCTGCAGCAGCAGCAGCTGCAGCTGCAGCACCAGCTGGTGGCACACCACCCCGGCGCCGCCACGCCGCTGTCGCTGCTGCCGCCGCGCGCGCCGTCGCCGTCGCCGGCGTCCATGGCCCCCGGCCAGCAGCCGCCGCCGCCGCTGCAGTACCCCTACCCGCTGACGCAGCGCCAGACGCAAGGCAGCTTGCTTGCGCAGCTGCAGCCGCCCGCGCACGGCCACGCATCCACATCAGCAGCGGCCGGTTCTGCGCGGCACGCCAGCTATGCATCGTACGGCGGCGGCGCCGCCGTCGCCGCGTATGCGGTGCCCGTGCGTTCCGACAGCCTCCATGAAGCCTACCGGCCCCGCCGCGCGTCTGCCTACGCGACGGCAGGCGTGGCAGCGCCTCCGCACGCCGTCCTGCCGGCGTCGGGGCCTGCTGCACCTGTCGTCACCGCGCCACTGCCAATACAGCAGCAACAGCAGCAGCAGCAGCTTGCGAACGGGAGCGCCGTGGGGGCTGGCGCGGCGCCGGAGCCTGTCGCTGGGCCCGGCGACGCCAGCGGCAATTTCCGCGGC
Organism: Chlamydomonas incerta; assembly: GCA_016834605.1. Lineage (NCBI taxonomy): Eukaryota > Viridiplantae > Chlorophyta > Chlorophyceae > Chlamydomonadales > Chlamydomonadaceae > Chlamydomonas > Chlamydomonas incerta. The sequence continues at coordinate 2,057,952 of JAEHOC010000013.1, forward strand.
TTCTCTCGGTGCAGCAGCAGCCCCGACTTCAGGCAGCCGGGCATGCTGCACCTGCAGCAGCTCGGCGCGCGGCCGCCGGCGACAGCGACGGAGGCGGGGGCGGCCTCGGGGCAGGCGGTCTGCGCAACGAGCGCGCGCTGCGGCGGCAGCGGCGGCGGCAGCGGCCTCGGCGCTGCAGGCGGCGGCAGTGCGGGCGGCACGGGGTCGGCCGCGCTCCCCAGCCTCAACATCCAGGTACTGGCCGCGCGAGGCATGGCCGGCGTCAGTGTGGATGAGACTGTGGCGAGCAGCGGCGGCATCACACACGGCACGACCACCACCGCCGACCTCTCGGGCGCCGTGGCGCCGCAGTCGCCGCCGCCGGCGCCGCTCCCGGCGGCGCCGTCGCGTCAGTCGTCGGGGCGTGCCGCCGTCTGCGGGGCCCGGACCGCCGCCGCCGCCGCCCAGCAGCCGCAGCGGCAGCAGCACGCGCACCAGCAGCCCAACAGCTCCAGCGGCCCGGCGCCGACCGGCGGCCGGCTGCTCGTGCAGTACGCGCACTCCCACTCGCTGCCGCACCCAGGCCCGGCCCAGGACGCGCGCGACGGGCAGCTCGCCGGCAGCAGCGGCCAGGGCACCGGCTCCGCCTCCGTGTCGGGGTCCGGGTACCTTCCCCAGGCCCAGGGCTACAGCCACGGCCACCTCCACAGCTACAGCCACACGTCGCCGCACGCGCACTCGCCGCTGCGGCCGCGCGACCTGCAGCCCTCCGCGCCGTCCTCGCTGCAGCACGCCGCGTCCGCCGGCGCCAACGGGGGCGCGCAGCACGGCACCGGCGGCGGCAGCTCCGCGGCCGGCGGCTCATCGCTGGTGAGCCCGGGCACGACGGGCGCCAGCGGCGCGGCGGGCGGCGGCGGCGGCAGCGCCAACACCAGCGGCGGCGCTGCCAGCACGGGCGGGCCCGCCAACACGCTGCTCATGCTGAGCAGCTCGCAGATGTGCGGCACGGCGCATACCCTCATCCTGGACACCTCCCGGACCGGCGCCACGTCGGGCACCACCACCGGCACGCCCATGACGCCCGGCCTGCTGGACAGCAGCGCCCACATCGGCGCCGCCGCCAGCGGCCACGCCCACGGCGGCATGATGCACGCGCTAAGCTACCAGCGCGAGCAGCTGCTGCAGCAGCTCCGGGAGCAGCACGACCGCAAGCAGCAGCAGCCGCACGCGGCGTCGGCGGGCGCCGGCGCAGGGGCGCCGGCGGAAAAGCTGCCGCAAGGCGGTGACGACACCGGCGGCGACGGCGCGGCGGACCGCGCCGGCGGCGACCCGCAGGCTGCGGCGCAGCACGCGGCGGCATATCTCATGCCCTGGGTGGAAGCCGGCGGCGGCACGGCCCGCGCCATCGCCAACGGCGGCGGCGCGGTGGCATGTGATAACGGCGTGCCGGCCGTTGGCGGCGGCGAGGTCGCGTCAGCGGATATGACCAGCCCGCTCTCTGACAGCTGCGCCGTGACCCCGGCCGGCGGCGGCACCGGCACCTCGCCAAGCGGCGCGTTCGCCGGCCCCGTCGCGGACTCGGCGGGGTCGCCGGCAGCAGCGCAGGCGGCGCCGGCACAGGCACAGGCGCCGCCGATGCAGCCGGTGTCGGCGGCGGAGGCGATGTCGGCGGGCGCGGTGTGTCGGCGCATGGCTGCGTCTTCTCCTGCAGCCGGACAACAGCAGGCGGCACAGCCACCGCCGCCTCGCGGCACCGCCAGCTGCCCGCCTGCCGGGCCCCGGCCCTTGGCCCAGCAGCAGCTGCGGCCGCTGCCGACAGTGCTGCCCGCGACGGCGGTGCCCGGCCAGACCGCCAGCGGGACCCAGGTCGTGGTCACGTCTGTGAGCTCGGCGGCGGCGCCGCCGCCGCCGTGGCCTCCGCGGGCGCCTGGGGAGTCGTCAGAGGAAGAGTACGGGCTGGAGGTGTCTGCGGGGCCGACAGTCACGGCGTCGGCGCACAACGGCGCCGGCGCCAACGCCAGCGGCGCCTTCGGCAGCCGCGCGCTCACGGGCGATGTGCCGCCCTTGCCAGCAGGCGCAACGGCCGGCGGCGGCGGTGGCGCTGACGGCGGCGGTGGCGGCGGCAACATGCATGCTGACCTGTCGCTGGTGGTGCAGAACCTGTTGGATAGGAACGTGCTGCTGGACTGCCCCACGCCCGCGGTCGGCAGGCGCAGCGGCGACAAGGGAGGGGCCGGTGGTGCAGGCGCCGGCGGAGGTGGAGGTGGAGCTGGAGGTGGTGGTGGTGACAAATTCGGCGGAGGCGGCGCGGCGCGCAGCTCTGGCGCGGCGTGGCTGGCGGCGATGGCCGTGGACGGCGCCGACGGCAGCAGCGGCAGCGGCGGCGCGGCGGTGTTGTGGGGCGCCCAGAGCACGCCGTTCGTCGGGCCGCACGCGGCGGCGGCGCGGCAGCAGCAGCAGCAGCAGCAGCAGCTACGATCGCACCTGCAACGCCACGCTGCCGGCGGCGGCGGCGGCGGCGGCGGCGCTGTATCGGTGGACGCGGCGGCGCGGCACGGCCTGGCGCTGATGCGGCCGGACCCCTGGGACACGCTGCTCGCCAGCGCGCGCAGCACCGCGCTCGCGCGGGCGGCGGCGCACGACATGGCCGCCAGCGGCGCGCTCAGCTCGGGCGCCGGTGGCGACGCCAGCAGCCGCGGCGGCAGCAACCTGGCGTCCGGCTCCGCCGGCGGCGCCGTCAGCGGCGTGCTCGGCAGCGGCGGCCGCGGGCGCGCCGGCTCGGCTTTGATCCCGCTGCTGGCCGCCGCGGCGGCAGCGGCCTCGGAGTCGGGTGCTCTCGCGGTGGCGGACGAGCGGGCTGACGACCAGCCGCAACTGGTTTTCACCAGCGTCTCCGCGCCGCTGTCGTGCTTGCCGCAGCATGCCGGCACCAGCCGCGTCGACGGGCAGGCGTCGCTGTTAACCATCCACGCCCGCGAGCCGGCAACGACTCCCTTTGCTGCTGCCGCCGCCGGGGGCCCGCCGCACGGCGCGGTCCGCGGCGCGCCGCCGCCGGCGGCCTCCGCCGGCACCGGCCCCGCGGCTGCGGCCACGGCCGGCTTGTGCGGCAACATGGATGGCAGCAGCGGGCGGCCGCCCATTGCGCTGGCCACCGCCACCAGCGGCGGCATGCGCGGCGCCGGCGGCACCGCCACAGGCGGCGCGCCTGCCACGCGCGCCGGCAGCCTGGCAGCCTCCGCCTCGGCCTGCGTCTCGGGCACGCCCTCCTCCGCGCTGTCGACCTCCGCCGTCGGCACCGCCGGCTTCTCCTCCGCCGCCAACTACTCGCGCCAATCCACGCTCGCCTCCAACAGCGCCTTCTATTACGGCAGCTATCGGGAGACGTACAACGGCGGCCCGGCCGGCGGCGCCGCCGCCGGCGGCGCCACCAGCGGCGGCCTCGGCGGCGGCGGCGGCAGCAGCAGCCAGGTTCTCATGGCGCCGCTGCTGCCGCACATTCCGATGCCCTACCTCGGCAGCAGCAGCGGCGCAGAGCACGCGCTGCTGCCGCCGGTGGCGGAGGGCGCGAGCTGCAGCGGCGACGGCGGCGGCGGCGGCGGCGAGGCCGGTAGCGGCCGGCGGCTGCTGGCGGCTGAGTGCGGCAGCGGCGGCCGCCTAGGCAGCGGGCCGCTGGCACCGCCGTCGTTTTCCTTGCAGCTGCCAGGTGTGGAAATGGTGGGAGCGGCGCCGCCGCCGCAGCAGTATCAGAGCCAGAGCCAGCAACGCCAGAGCCACCACTCATTCACGCTGTCGCCATCGGCGTCCGGGCGGCATGCTCAGAACGGGACCCCCGGCGGCGCCCCCGCCTCTGCCGCCGCCGCTGCGCATGCGGCGCAGCACGGCTTTAGCGGCGCGGGCGCGGGCGCCGCAGAGGACGGTGGCGCATCATCCGCACAGCCGCTCGCCTTCCGCTCACCGCCGATGGTGGTGGCATGGCCAGCTGGTGCCACCGGCAGCAGCAGCAGCGGCGGTCCCGGCGTCGCCGCGACGCCGACGCTGATGATGAACTCGTCTGCCTCGCCCTTCTGCACGGACAGCGCGTATCACGCCGGCGGGCCGCCGCCGCCGTTTCTGTCGACGGGTCACAGCCAACAACAGCAGCATCAACGCTCGCCGCAGCAGCAGGAACAGCAGCAGCAGCAGCGGCCGCTGTTTGACCAGCTGCAGCGGCTGCCAGTGTCGCCGCGCGCGCCGCAGCCGCCGCCACACCAGCAACGCGCGCAGCCGGGGTCGCAGTCGCACTCGCCGCCCGTGGCGACAGCGCCGGGCGCATCCAGCCGTGGCCGCCGCTCCGGCCACAGCAGCGCCACCGACCTGCCATCGCTGGCGCCGTCGACCGGCCTGCAGCCGCCGCTGTCCGGCGGCCAGATGTACATCCAACCGCCGCAACCGCTGCATCCGTACACCGCCGCCGTATTCGACATCATTGCCAGCGGCGCCGGCGGCGGCCCCAACAGCATGTGCACATCCACGGTTGGTACGGCGCCGCCGTCGCCACTGCCGCCGGGCGTCGCGGCCGCCTCGCCGCCGCCGCCGGGCTCCGGCGCGGCGCAGCATCAGCCCACGCCGCCGCCCTCGACTGGCGGCGGCGGCGGCGGCGGGCTGCGGCTGGAGGATGGTCTGGTCCCGGACCCGCTGCTGCTCCTGGACGGACTGCATGGGCTTGCCTACATGACCAGTGGCGCCTACGCGGCTGTGTACCGAGGTGCGTTTTTGCGGGTGGGGTGCGCTTGTATGCATGCTTGCCGCATACTTGTCTCGCGCGCGTGCATGTGCAACGACTGTGCAAGCCGATGGCATCTGGACACATCCCGGCCGCGCCCGCCCGCCGGCCTACCTGCATGCGCCCCCCCCCCTTTAACAAATGATGAATGTACCCCGCTTCCCCCAGGCATGTGGGAGGGCGTCCCCGTGGCCATCAAGTTCCTGGCCTCGCCCTCCCTGGACCTGGCCGCGCCCGCCGTCAAGGAGGCGCTGCTGGGCGCCTGCCTGGAGCACCCCAACATCATCAAGACCTACACCACCCGCGTCGCGCGCATCGACGCCAAGGCCGTCGCGCAGCTGCGCGGCGTCGCCGCCGCCATGGCCGCCGCCGCCGCGATGCGCCGGCACAGCGGCGCCGGCAGCGGCGGCGCGCCGCCGCCTCCGCAGCCGCCGCCGCCTGGCGGCGGCGGCTCCATCCGCCGCCGGTCGCACGCGCCGATGTCGTCGGCGTCGCCGTCCGCCGCGGCCGCGGCGGCAGCCGCCGCCGCGGCGGCGGCAGTGCTGCGGCGGCGCTCGGCGGCGGCCATGGAGGCGGCTGGCTCCAGCGGCCACCCGAGCTATGGCGGCCTCATTTCGCCTGTCACGACCTCGGTGGTGGATTCGCCGCTGGGCACGCGCCCGCCGTCCGAGTCGTACGCCGGCTCCACGCCGCCGCTGTCACCCACCGCCGCCGGCGTCGTGCTGGTCAGCGGCGCCGCGGGGGTCGGCGGCAGCAGCGTCGGCGGAGGCAGCGTGGCCAGCGTCGGCGGCAGCAGGCCTGGCGGCGGCGGCGGAGGCATGCCGGGCTGGCCGCTGCGGTCGAGCCCGGGCGACTGGGGGCCGGTGGAGAGGGCGCAGCGCGGGGCGGAAGAGCCTGCGTCGCCGCCGGCGCCGGCGCAGCCGCTGGTGGTGGTGGCGCTGCTGGGTGCGGACAGCCGCTCCGGCAGCGGCGCCGTCGTGGGCGCGTCGGAGGCGGCTTCCATGCCCTCGTCCTCCGGAGCCGCGTCCGAGGCACCCGCCGCGGCACCCGTCGCAGGCCAGGGCGTGCCCGCCCGCGCACCAGCGGCCCGGCGCGCCGGCTTTATGCGCCGCTCCGTCTCCGCGGACGCACGCGCCGACAGCCCCACGGCGGCGGCCGCGGCCGCGGCCGTCGCCGCCGTCGGCGCGCCCGGCTCCGGCCCGGGCGCCGTGCCCAGCGCCCTCGCCACCATTGGGCCCGTCGCCGCGGTGCCGTCCTCGGGGTCGGCTGTGCCGTCCAGCCGGGCCGTCGCGTCGGCGGTGGCGGCTGCCGGCGGCTTCAGCCTCAGCGGCAGCGCCTGCCTCAGCGCCAGCACAGACTCCCGCCTGGCGTCGCCGCCGATGGCCCGCCGCGCGGCGCCGCCGGTGTCGCCGCTGCCGCTGCTGGCGTCACCCAGCCCCAGTGCCGGCCACCCCACGCTGGCGCAGGCCGCGTCGACGCCGGTGCGCCGCAGCCCGGCGTCGTCGCAGCACAACCACCATAACCACCACCAGCAGCACCACCACCACCACCAGCTGCTGCTGCAGCAGCAGCAGCAGTTGCCGCAGATGCCGCAACTGTCGCAGCCGCGGCCTCAGCACCCACAACAGCCGCAGCACCAGCAGCAAGGGCCCTTCCTCTTCGCCGGACCGCCCGGCGCGCGCGGCGCCAGCCGCCACGCGGCCGCCGCCGCGGCGCCACCCGGCGGCGGCGCCGGGGCCGCCTTCATTCGCACCATGGGCGGCGGCGGCGGCGGCGGCGGCTTCAGCGCTGCCGAGCGGATGCTGGACGTGCTGCACGCGGTGGGAGTGATCGGGCCCACGGGCCACCCCACCGCGGAGCAGCAGTACGTGACGGCGGTGGTGATGGAGTTCGCGGACATGGTGGGTGACAGGGGCGCGGTGGGAGGGCGGGGCGGGGCGGCGTGGAACGGGAGCGCTTGTTCCAGGGGGCTTGGCGGACGACATTTATTGTTTGATGGTCTTACTGTCCCGCGCTGTGCGCCTGCGCCTGTGTGTGCCCGCGGCCGCGCAGGGCAACCTGGACGGCTTCAGCTGCGCGCACCGCGACCGGCCGCTGGAGCTGGGGCGCGCGGTGGCGCTGCTGCGGCAGGTGGCGGCGGGCATGTGCTACCTGCACAGCCACGGCCTGGTGGGTGGGTGGCGGGAGGGTGTTGGCGGAGGCGGCGCTACTGCGCCCCTGCTGCTGCTACGTGCTAGGGCCAGTGCTGCTGATCTCGGCCCTGCTCCTCCTGCTGCTGGCGGCGTGTCGGTGTGCCGCTGGTGCTGCCGCCGCCGCTGGTGCTCCTGACTTGTGGTGTCGGCTGCTGGCCCTGCTGCTGCTGGTGTCACTGACCGTGCCATTGCCGCCGCCGCCGCCCGCAGGTGCACGGCGACCTCAAGCCCGCCAACGTGCTGCTGCTGCGCGACCCAGCCGACCCCAGCGGCGCGGCGCCGGTGGTGCGGGTGGCTGACTTCGGGCTCTGCGGTGTCAGCGGACACAACGGCGCCAACGGCGGGGCGGAGGTGCGTGCGTGCGTGCGTGCGGCGAAGCGCACAGTACATGGGCGTCTCGCCTATGCAAGTGATGGCAGCCGTCCTCGCGAGCTGTGCCTCGGGGCCGCCCGCCCACGCACGCGCTTGCGAATGGCCGCCACTGCTCCCCACCTCCGTGCAGTCTACAGTGCATCCTGTACCGCCAGTCCAAACATCCTTGCTACCCACTCACCCCCCAAGTAACCATGACCGGAACCCCGCTGCCACAGGCGATGGGCACCATCGCCTACAGCGCGCCGGAGCGGCTGAGCGAGGAGGGGCTGGCGGAGCACCCGGCGGACGTGTACAGCTTCGGCATGTGCGTGCAGCAGCTGGTCAGCGGCGAGCGGCCCTTCGCGGACCTGACCTACGGTGAGTGGGAGAGAGAGGGGGGGTGCGAGAGCGCGAGCAGGCGGTGGTAACTGCAGGGGCGGGCAGGTCGTGGCGAGCCGTGCATTGCAGGCATATTGTAGGCGGTATTGTACTGCACGAGCACCCGCGGAGCTGACGCCCACGCCCGCCGCCCGCGCTGCTGGCCCCCCGCAGCGCAAATGGTGTTTGGCGTGCTGTGCCGCGGCATGCGGCCGCCCTGGCCGGAGGGCCGCTGCGAGCTGCTGCGGCCGCTATATGAGATGTGCTGCGAGGGCGACGCGGCGCAGCGGCCCACGTTCAACCAGGTGAGGATACGGTCGTGGGATACCGTACGGTATGCTTGGGAACGTCAAGTACTCAAGTTTTCAAGTGGTGGTGGCTCGGCGTGTTTTAACGGCGCCACGGCTTCTGCTCCCAGCGCCGCGGCGCTGGGCGGGATGCCGGCATAGTGTTGTCGGCGGTCCATCGCGAGCGTCGCACCGCATTGCAAGCCCGGTCTTTGCGCGTGCTCCTTTCCAATTTTGCTTGCCATACCATCCGGTGCACATGCACACTCGCATTTACACCCCGTCACCGCACGCGTGCCGCCATGCCCAGGTACTGGAGTGGTTGGACGGGGCAATCGCCAGCGGCGGCGTGTGAGCACAGGCCCACAGGCCGCATCGTGAGCAGGGCGGCTCCCACCAGGCGCGCAAGTGCATGGCGTGCAGCGCTCGCAGCCTTACAGGGGCAAATACGGCGGCTCAGCATTGTTGCAGATGCAAGGCGCCCGAGGACTCCTGGCGTCAACTGCGGCCATTCATTTATAAGTTATGGGATAATTATGCACGACAGACGGGCGGACGGGCGAACCTCGCGCCGATGTGTTTGTGCTTCGCTGGGCGCATTCCTTCACACTGCGCACCGGCGCGATTGTTCGATTGTTCGATCCGTCGTGCTCCAACGAAACGAAGGAAAACGGCACGCCCTATCGCGAATCTGCTGCGGCTGCCAATGGAAAGACTGCGCGCCGTGACGGGATTAAATGACTGAGTCAGCATGTGCGGCGGTGAGCCGTGTGCAATATGGCATGTTGACGGTGTTGGCTGATTTTTATCTAGTGCTGGTTGCATGTGTTTGGTGCGGCTGTGTGCATCGGCGATTGGTTTGTGCGTTTGTTTGCTTACGCTTTAGTCTCACTGCGTGCCGCCGCGTACTTTGTTATGGGATACCGGCGGCCGCCGTACTCGCGGGCTGGACGGGATTGCTTGTTATTACTACATTTGATCTTGCATCGGGCATCTAACGGGTATCTAGTTGCATACGCAGCAGCTGGCTACCAGAGCTGGCGGGTGCATGGAGATGCAATAAGCTGTGGCGTTGGCCGGACTGAGAGCGCGGTTCACTGGCGCGACTCGTTTGATCTCCCGAGCGGCGGAGTGCTGTGTCCAGCGAGCTTAATAGCGAGGTCCCAGGACCTGTGCAGGGCGTGTATAGACGTGAAGGTGGCGTAAAGATTTTACTCGGCTTGACGCAAGTGCCGAGCTTTTTGACGGCGTTGACAGCATGCGCGCATGCGGCACGGATTGGAGGGAGCGGGCGATGTCGGCGACGCACGGTTTGTGGCTTGGGTGCGCGCGCACATGCACATGGCGAGTGTGCTGCCAGAGTGCATGTGCAGCGGCGCGCCCCCATGCGGCGCCCTAGTCAAGTTTCTAATGTTGCATGGCGTGCATTGCTGCTGACAGCGCTTCGTGTGGCCCGCTGCACACAGGCAAACGGTGTGTCGCGCCGCATGGCCCATTCCGGACGTGCAGCATGGTGCGTGACTGCACGACACGCGGGCACACGACTTTTGCCCTGCTGAGCACTGCATGCGCCGCAATTGTGGCAAGCATGGCGTTTGGGGCCTTTCCATACGTTGAACTGCGCATTACATTGGTGGGGGGGGCTAGCTGTTGTGCCCGGGCAGGGTGGCAGGCACCCCGCGGGTCCATCCCCCTTGATTCGTGAGGACCAGCCGCCGACGTAGCGGCTGGTTGGTTGTTGTGTGTGGGCACATACCGACGATGTACAGTGAAGGGGTGCTGCGGGGCTGAGAAGGAGGGTGTGCCAAAAGGGGGGTGACGTCGCTGCGCTCGAGGCTGCGCCTTGTGCATATGAATTCGTGCCGGGAGCTAATAGTCTGGGTATCTGGTACGTCGGCGCTTGTGAGATTTGAAGACCGGGAGTGGGGGGGAAGTCCGGGCCAGGCCGACCGGGCCAGGCAGGTTGGGGCTGGGGGCTGGTTACGATGGCCACAGCGTGCACACGGGAACTATTTGAACCCTGTTTATGTACTCCCACGGTAGGGGCGGAAGGGGCCACACATCTCTACGCGCGCTCAGTGACATGCGTACGGCTAGCAAACTTTGCCAGGTGTGATGGTCAGGGGAGTGACCCGAGAACCCGAGAAGGGACCACCTGTAATACTCACTCACTCGGAAGGGGCCTGGCAAACTTTGCCACTGAATTTGAACACGCAGACGGAGCCGCGCGCGGGAACCGCCATGGGTCCAGATGGTGAGCGTGCGTTGCAACAGGGGTGGACCGATGGAGGAGGGCATTGGGGGGAAGTGACGTGGGCGTGCAGCGGTTGCGTGTGCGGCGCAATCCAACCAGGCGGGGGCGATTCGGCGATTACGGTGGTTGATCTCGGGATGCATGACTGTGTATGTATTGGCTGCGGCATGCACATAGCGGGGCCACCAACGCGCCCGTGAGAAGGCTGGGATAAAAAAGCGGCTGTCGCAGCCGGCTTGGATGTACTTTGTTGTGCTTTGCCGTGAGCTTTTAGGGGTACACGGTATGCTGGTAGGCAGATGCTGACCTGTCAAAGCCGGCAGTAACAGTGGGTGTAACAGGGGGTATGGCCTGGGTGTGTGGAAGTGCGGCGGCCAAAAGTCACGGCGCACGGGTGACGCTGAGTCAGAACGGGTGTAGTGTACGTGCTTGGTAGTCAGGCAGTCATGGTCACGGACACCAGTGACCCAGAGTACACTGGCAAGCATCTCGTATACCAGACCGGCACCTACGGATGGGTCTACGGCCGACCCTTCATTGGGTGCGCCGACTCTGTAGCTACTTCGTTAGGTGTGAGAATGCATCAGCTGTCGTGCATGTGGCTTCACAAGCTTGGCGCCGGTTGGCCGTCCGACGGATACATGAAACATGACACAGAACCCAGAACCCAGATGCTTACCGCATCGCCCCGCACCCGCAAAACCAGCAATCGACTGGCATGCAACATATCAATCCGACTTCATCACAATCGTACAACTGGCCAGGACAACGGACTTGGTGGTGGCTAATCGGCGCCATCTTGTCTGGATCTGACAACTCAACTACCATCAATTGATTACCGCTAAGCACGCCACATTAGTGCATTTCCGTTGCGTCTCACCTCCTGCCACCATTAGCAGCCGCGGCCCCTGCGGCTGCAGCTGCAGCTGCGGTGCCCCTAAGCCAACTCTGCCCCCTGTTGCCGTTCCTCCTGCTCCCCAGCCGCCTCGATTCCCCCTGGCCCTCTAGCCCTGACCCTCAAACCTCCGCAGCTCAACTTCTGGTCGCGCCTGCTCCTGCGGCTCGGTTTGCCCCAGCTCTTCATGCTGCCGCTGCCGGTGCGCACGCAGCGCCTGGCGGCAGCTCCGCAGCTCCGCCGCCGCCACCTCCAGCCGCGCCGCCAGCGCCTCCACTCCCTCCGCCACCGGCTGCAGCTGCGACCCCAGCATCACCGCCGTCCGGTGGTTGGCGTCAGTCACTCGCCCCAGCGCCGCCACCGTGTCACGTGCCTCCGCCGCCACCTGCCCCATGCGGCCGTGCAGGGCCGCCTGCCGGCGCGCCGCCGCCGCCTCGCGCTCCGCGTACCAGCGCCGGTAGTCGGCCGCAGCCGCCTGCAGCTCCGCGACGGCTGCGGTGGCCGCTGCGGACAAGGGGCACATCCAGAGGCACGAAGGCAATCCCAGAGGTCAGGTCATGCAATAGAGCACACGCGAACACAGATGGTGCTTTTGTAGCCTGCAAGCGCAACCCTTGGGGCGGACAGGCGCCCGCCGTCACCAGCCCTCGCCTCTGAACACACCGTGACACCGCGACACGGGTGTGCACGGCAACACGGCGGCACGGGCAACACGGCGACACGGCAACACGGCGACGCGGGTGTGCACGGGTGTGCACGGGTGTGCACAAGTGTGCACAGGTGTGCACGGGGGCTTCGTGGGCCGCACCTGGGTGGCGTGACGGTCCAGATGCTGCGCTGCCGCCCAGCCCCAGCCCAAGCAGTAGCCAGTCCTGGGCTGCCGCGGCGGCGGCGCCGCCCGTGTTGCCGCTGGAGCCCCCTGCTCGCCCGCCTGCACCCGCCACACCCGCTGCACCGGCCGCACCTGCGGTGGCGGTTGCTCTGGTCGAGGGCCCAGCCTGGGCGCGCTTGGGGCCCGGGCTGCCGCCAATCACTGGCACGGTCGACGCGACGCCGCCGGATGCGAAGGCCCAAGCGGTCGGCCCCTCACCCTGCGCGGGGGCCGTGCCATCCCACACCCAAAACAGCGCCTCAACATACGGTAATGGCGCCACGCGCGCAGCCCCTGCCCCACACCGGCCGGCGGGGCACGCTGCCCGCTGCCTGCTCCCCACAGTGCATCCCCAGCTAAGAATGCGGTCAGGTTGGGCGCAGTCCTCAAGTCCTGCATCGCACCTGCAGCTTGATAGCCCGCAGCTGCTCGCCCAGGTGAGCGACGTGCGCTTGCAGCTCGGCCAGGGGCCCGCCGCTGCCACCCCCCGCGTTTGCGCCCGGCGCCGCGACGACGGTCACAACGCCGTCGGCAGAGGATTGCGAGGCTCCCATAATTACATGAAATGAGCTGTTAGCGCATCCTAGGGCCTGTCGCGTGACGCAGCGCTCGCCGGGAGCGTCTTAAGAATTTCCACACACCCGAGGCAATGTTGCAAATAAGGAATTAAATCGAGTTGGAGGATAATGCACAACATCTAAAGCAAATTTGACATGAGAATCGCGCCAAAAGCGGGTATCCGCCATTGCGAGCCGGGCTGCACGCGCACGCGCTGCATGCAGGGGCTGCGGGCACTGCAGCGCTGGCGCGGAACCTGGCACGAACCCTATTGTCCAGTCTACCAATTATGGGGCCCAGTACAGCGTAGCCCGCCCGTAGCTCTGCAGCCGTCTTGCCCAAATTGGATGCCAACCCCTGCCTTGACCCCTGCCGGCCCCTGCCGGCCCCTGCACCACCTGCACGCTGCCATGTCCTGCTCACCGCGTACTGACTCTGCATTCTCTCCACAGACATAGCCTTAAACCGCAAAAAGCCAGCCTGTTGGTAACTCCCAGGAGCAGATACCCAGAAACTGCAAAGAGCGCGCGTGCGGCACGGCCACGGTCTGGCATGGGATGGTGGCGCGCATGCAGGAAATGGAATGGCCAGGGCAAGTTGACCTTCCGAGCTGACCACCCGAATTCAGTCTACCAAAACTTGACGCTTTTGAGGCATTGTGCCCCATTATCTTATGCGCTGCTGCAGTCGCTGTTTGACCTGCATTTGTCTATTGTAGAAGCTTCTGGCGACGTCTTTGGCCGAACTGCAAGTATACCGCGGCTTTGCAAGCAATGGAGGCATTCAAGTGAGTTCCTGAGAAGCATGGAGAGCTGGTTTGTGCTTAGATGGCGCCGGCGAGATGCCCCTCAGACTGGGCGCATACAACAGACTGGCGTGTGGCAGGATACACAGAGCGGGGGCCTTGGTGACAGGCATTGGCTGGATCGTGCATTGGGGACGTCGCCGTCGGGACCAGCCGTGCGGCGGGCAGGGCGCGTCCCCTCTCGCGGACGCCCCTGCGCCCTGGCCCCTGCATAGAAAGCCCAGCAGGGGTGCCGCGCTGATTCCGGGTGTTGTCACGCAGCTTATACACCCTCATTCATGTCTAAGTTGGGGTAGCAAGCTCGTGGCAAGCTGCTGCCGCCCGCAGGCTTCAAATTTACAAGGCACGTGTCCCCAAGCCATCACAGCTTCGTGAGCCGCCCCCCCCCCCAAAAAAACCTGGTTCCACCCTACTCCGCGCCCTCGCCACGATCACGCTGCAGGAGGTTTGAATTTGACGGCAATGAGCAATGGAAGAGCTACCTCAGAAGCGTGGAGCTCACCAACGACTCGCCAGAAATGCTGACAAAGCTCAGGGTGTGTCTTGCGACGCGACGAGGGAAAGGGTTGCGAGCTGGCGAGGTCAGGTGGCGCCGTGGTGGTTCACCTTGTCGTGTGTGTGGCGGGCAGGGGGGGGGGCTCCAGGCCGCTGCCGCCCCACTTGCCGCAGTGCGCCCGCCGGTTGCAGCACATCATCGCCGGGCATGACGTGACCCCCACCCACAACACAACAGATCTGCTTTTTTGTCCGTCCTGCTGTTGCTGTCATTAGCACATACGGTATGACATACATCCCAACTTTACGAACTCGCAGGCGAGGTGGTACAAGAAGAACGTGGACTCCTCCTTTGAGCTGCCCGCCAGCGGCGCCAGCGCCAGTGCCAGCAGCAACTTCTCTGGTGGGTGGCCTGTTGAGAGTTGCAGCGGGGCCGGCAGTTCCGGAGGTGGGCCTGTGGAGGCAGGGCGGGCAGGGCGGCCCGTGGCAGCGGCCAAGCGGCACGCACCCGGCTGCGCACTTGCACGTCCCGTGAGGGCTGGTGCACACTCAGGAGGGGCGTGTGGTCCTGCGCCCACACTGCGCCTTCCTTTCCGCTGCCTTACCGCTCGCTCAACGCCTATGGCCAACTCCCTCCGCAGCCACCTCCTCCGGCGCCGCCAAACCCGCCACCGCCACCGGCACTGGAACCACTGGCTCCGGCGCCGCCCCATTCACCTCCAGCGCCTATGCCGCGCCGCCGCCTCCCCGGTACGGCGGCACTGGCGGCGGCGGCGGCGGTACGTACGGCGGCCCGGCGGCGCAGCGGCGGCTGTTCATGATGCATCTGGCGCTGTTGGTGCTGGGGCTGTGGAGCGTGGTGCCGCTGCTGCCGGGCGGCCGGCGCGCGTACGTCTTCCTGTTGCGCTGCAGCATGATGGCGCAGGTGCGTGTGCGTGTTGGCGGCGGCGGCGGCCTGGCCGCAGCTGTCGGAGACGCTGCATTTGGGGGCTGAGTGCGAGACAGACGCGCAGTGCAGCAGCCGCTGCGCTGATTGACGGATTGATGGGCTGACGGCGTTGATGACTTCGCCGCTTCGCACACTCGTATCATGCATGCCTGCTCATGCTGGTTGCTTGCTGCTGTCGGTCTTGGCGCAGGGCTACAAGATCTACCTGCAGCACGGCCTGCCCTCGCTGCGGCCCTGGAGCATGGCCATGGTGCGCGCGCGGCGGCGGGAAGGGGAGTTGGGCAAGGGGGAAGAGGGGCGAGGGCCCAGCTTGAACCTAACCCAAACCAAACCCCGAGGGAGAGATGAATCATCCATGGATTCGTCCGCCCCCACCCTGGCACCTTCCCCCCCAACCCCCCAACCCCCATGCAGGCCTGGGTCCAGCGGGTCGTGCCAACCGCCGACTTCCTACAGGTGCGTGTGCTTCCCGGTTGTGACAGGTTGAGACAGGTTGTGACAGGCTGGGACAGGTTTAACAGATAGTTAGCCAGTCGATAAGCGCGAGGGAGGCGCGCGCGTGGCGTGTGCCATGGGGTCCGGGGGCGGGTCAAAGCCCCCGGCGCTGCCCCACGCCTGCCACCGCAGCAGCAGCCAGTCCTCCGGCCCCGCCTCCCTGCGTCCCGACGCCCCCCGGCCCCACCCCACCGCACACCCTCCCTCCCTTCCAGCTGCTGGTCGCCTTCTCCTTCTCCGCCGCGCCGCCCATGGTGCTGGTGGCGGCGCCCATCCTGGTGCTGGCAGCCTACCACGCCGCCGCCTTCGTGGCGGCGCACCACAGCGGCCACCCCGCCTGGCAGCGCTACGGCGCGCGGCTGCACGCGGTCATGCTGCGGCGCCAGGTGGGGCTGGGGGCGGGAGGGAGGGAGGCGGCCGCTCTTGGGGGAAGGCGGGTGGGCGTGAGAGCTGCGGAGGGCGGGAGGGAGGGAGGGAGGGAGGGAGGGAGGGAGGGAGGGAGGGAGGAGAAGTTTGTGGCCGGGTGGGTGGGGTCCGGGGGACTGGGACCGGGGTGGGCTGCGGCGGGGTGGGCTGCGGCGGGCGGGCGGTGGGTGGTGGGAGCTGCGGCGGGCGAGCGTCGGACCATAGCCAGCCTGGCGCTGAGGGCGGTTCGGGGCGGACTGGGCTTCCCAACACGACAGACCGACATCCGCTCCCTCTCCCTGCCTCCGCTCCCTCCGCTCCCTCCGCTCCCTCCCTGCCTGCCTCCCACGCTGCTGCTGCTGCTGCTGCTGCTGCTGCTGCTGCTGCTGCTGCTGCTGCTGCTGCGCCCGCTGCCACCGCCGCCGCCAGGCCGACGCGGTGGTGCTGAACGCGGCGTGCGAGGTGGCGACGGCCTTCATGCTGGTGCTGCACCTGCTCACGCCCGCGCGCAGCTTCCTCACGCTCATCTTCTATGTGCAGGTGGGCGCGGCCGCTGGGAGGGGGCGGGCGGGCGCGGCAGAGTGCGGTGGAGGGGGCGCGGCGGCGGAGTGCGGGAGGCCGTGCCGTGTTGTGTACTTGGGGGAGTGGTGGTGTCAGCTGCGTGCGGCAATTTGAGCGCGGGCGCGAGCAGTGCTGGGAACAGCCGCGCTGTGCTTGCGGGACAGGGGGCCGGGCAGCAGAGAAAACAGCTCTGGTTGTGACGAGCTGGGTGTGATCTTGCGCGTGGGGCACGAGCAGACACGCTTGCGTGCGTGCTGCGCCCTCGCCCTTAACATTTGCACACAGAACACAGTGTGGCACCCGCTGGCACCCGCTGGCACGTTACCGCGTGCGTTCGTGCATTCTGCCTGACGTGCACACTGCCTGACGTGATCACGTGTGCAGATCCTGAAGCTCAAGCTGCACGTGCCCGAAACCGCCGTGCAGCACCGGAAGGTTAGTTGGGCTGGGGGGGGGGGGGCAGGGGCTGCAGGCTTGGGGGCGCGGGCCTGGGCCAGTACCGCCAGCTGCAGGGCTGGGGGCCCTGCAGGGTTTGATGATGGCGGGATGGCGTCCACCTCCATGACCGCCATGCTAACTAGTCATGCTAACTCGTCATGCTAACTAGTCATACAAACCGCCAGCCTGCCTGCTGTGCTATCTCATCGTTGCCCACCATCTGCCACCGTCTCTGCACCCGCCCCAGGTGTGGTCCATGATCGATGACTACACGCGCCCCTACCGCGCCAAGCTGCCGCCCGCGGTGGAGAGCGGCATACAGGCGGCGGCGCGATGGATGACGGCCGTGCCCGGCGCGCCGCAGTAGCAGCAGTAGCACCGCAGGCGGCAACAATAGCAGCGGCCATAGCAGCCGCAGTAGCAGCAGTTGGCTCGGTAGACCAGCAGCGGACTAGCAGCGGGCGTCTGCAGTCACTCGTGCCAGGCCGGCGTGGACTTGTCCAGGCGGGGCGGCGGAGCGGGGGACGGTGTGGGCGGCGAAGGCGGCGCGGACAGAGCGGCGGGGGTTGGCTTTGCGATGCGGGGCGAGTGGCGCAATGAGGTGTGGAGCGAGGGAGCGGATGAGGGCGAGGGCGTAGGGAACGTGCGTGTGGAGGGTCGGAGGCACCCATGCCTACACTAGGCTAGCGCCCAGCATCTGACACCAACTGCCACAGAGGTGGAGGTGACTGCTTGGGCCGCCAAGGCGGCCCAGGCGCGGCAGCGGGGCGGCGAGGCGTGATGGCCTGAGGCCTGGCGGCAGCGCGCGAGCTGCGCCCGGGGGGTGGTAGCTGGTGCAGGGCTTTGTTGCAGGGCAGGTTTGAAGCTCCCCTGGTTCAACGCTGCTGAACGTGTCAGAGGCAGGGGCAGGGGCAGGGGCAGGGGCAGGGGTTGTGGTGAAGTTTGAGGTTGAGATGGCGTGGTGGGGCACGGCGAACTCGAGTGGGGGTCGGCGCCCGCGCCGCCTCAGGCTTCGCCTGTGGCTTTACGAAATCTGTCATGCACTTTCCGGTTCCGATGCCGCCATAGAATTGTATGATGATGTGAACTTGCCTCATGTGCCAACCGTGCGCTCATGTGCTAGGGCAGGGGTCTAGAGTCCAGCGGCACGCGCAGGGGGCCCTGGGCGCGCGTGTCCGCCTGCGCGTGTCCGCCTTGCCCCGCAACCCCAGTCCCCCCCCCCCGGCCCGCCCCCGCCCTGGCAGCTACCAGCAACCCGACCTGAGGTATAGAGGACAGCTGCAAGCCTGTGAGAGGACGCCTCGTTTCGTCCCATGGTGGTTGGCCCGTCCCATGAAACTTCATTGATCGCCCGAACTTCTTGCCCACAAAATGGACGTCGTATGAGCTGAGCGCTGCAAAGAACATATTTCTGGGGCGGCCAGGCTACGGTATCTGTGCCACAAGACAATGTAATTTCCACGGTGTCCTCTTGCCAAGGCCGGCCTTGTACAAATACGGTCGCCATAACGAATAATCGCATAACAGCTCACCGCTTGGTCTCCTTGGCTCCTTGGGTAGCGCGGGACGTGGGGCGCGACCCACCAATCTTCATCGGGCTACCGCCGCTACTCCGATATCGCCTCCAAGGAGGGCGTGGAGAAAGTGGAGAGCATGGGGACAAGGGGGAGCAGGGGAAACAGCGACCTGGGTGTTTGCAGGCGTAGGGGAGTGGTTGCAGTGGTGGGGGGGCCCTGCTCACACGTTATGGCCGTCCCGCCCCTATCAGGTCGCCTCGCTGACCAACGCGCTGCGAAAGCAGGAGGCCAAGGTAAGGCAAATGTGTGCAGCCTTTGTACGGCTTCGGGTCCTGGTCCGGACCGGGTGGCGGCCATGTGGGCATGTGATGGCTCTGGGCGCCATGGCCCGTAGCAGCCCGGTAGCAGCCCGGTAGCAGAGCCTCACCACGGCGATGGGCCTGGCACCCGCGTTTGAACTCACATGCATCCTGGCAAAGGGCAGTAACTGGAACCTACACCTCACGACACCAGCCCAGGGGCAACCAGTGATATGCCTGTCCTGGCAAAGGGCGTGTCACACTGGTTGCCCCTGGGCTGGTGTCGTGAGGTGTAGGTTCCAGTTACTGCCCTTTGCCAGGATGCGCGCGAGTTCAAACGCGGGTGCCAGACCCATCGCCGTGGTGAGGCTCTGCTACCGGGCTGCTACAGACCATGGCGCCCAGAGCCACCACAGTCACAAGCCTGGCAATGCCAACGATACAGATCAGGCGCAGCTGGCCCAGTGGAAAAGCGATAAAGCACTAGCACGGCGGTCAGGAGGGCGAAGGAGATTCCAACGTAATGCGTCAGTACATCCGAATGGGTTGGAAGGCTCGTCCAGCTGCCAGCTGGCGGCGACGGCGGCGGCCTTGGTAGCGGCGGCCCTGTGTCGTGGGCGGCATGCGGATTTGAGTCACGTGTTGTTATCAACGGGCAGGTCCGGCTGGAAAACTCGACCGCAGGACAGCAGCTGCCGGTCCCCAGATCCACCTGCCTGTCCCCCCCTTAAAGCTTTTACCGGCTGCCTCACGGCTTCTGCAGGATGACGTCGACTTGTCCAGGCGTGGCGGTGGAATGGCGAACGGTGTGGGCAGCGGAGGCGGCGCGGGCAGAGCGGCGGGGGCTGGCGTTGCGATGCGGGGCGAGTGGCGCAATGAGGGAGGCGGGACTGTGCGAGGGTGAGGAGGTAGGGCGAGCGGTCGGAAGAATTGATGCGGGCACGGGCATGCGCCATGCCCTCCAAACACTGCTGCCAAACCAGACGGCTCCGTAAACGACTCTGTAAACCCGAAGCTACCCTCTCAAAGCACGTCCCGCCTTCGCGCCGAGCCGTCGCGGCAACCGAGTCTGGCCGGGCAGCCGCAGATAGAGCGAGCAGGAGCACTGCCGAGCAGGCATGGCACCCGTGTTGGGGTTGCGACGCGGCTGATCGCATTAGGTAGGCAGCCAAGAGGGCGAATTCGAGGCAGCTCGCTCTCTGCTGGGGCGAGGCAGGACGTCCCGGCGCACCTTCAGCAGCAGCAGGAGGTGCAGATGCAGCACGAGGAGGAGACCACAACCGGCGCAGCAGCCGCAGGCGCGAGCGAGGCAGCGCGGCGACCGGGCGCCTCCTCGGAAGACCCGCCGGACTGCTGCCTCGCCGTCCCCGCGGCCCAGCAGCAGCAGCCGCGACCCGCCGCCCCACCTTCGCCATTGCTCGCAAGGGCAGATGCGGCAGAGGCTGCGCCCCCTGCGGCCGCAACAGTGGCAGCCGAAACAGCGGCAGCTGCAACAGGGGCAGTCGCACCCGCAGCAGCCGAAATTCCAGTGGCAATAGAAAAAAGGGAAGCAGCAGCAGCAGCAGCAGCAGCAGCAGGAGTACAGGCCGCGGACCAGGCAACCGCAGCGACCGGGCCGGTCGCAGCGACAGAGGGCGCGGGCGCGGAGGGCCCGCCTCCACCACGACCCACGGCGACGGGCCGCGAGGACGCTGAGGTGAGGATGGGCGGCGCTGTCAGCGTCCCGCCGGGGCCCCTTCTCGATGGTGTGGCCGGCGGCGCAGGCAGCTCACCCAGCCGCCCCGACGGCGTTGGCGGCGCCGCCGTTGCCGGGCCCAGCTGCAGCGGCGGCGCCCCGCTGCCGCTGCCGGCGCACCTGCGGCCCCAGCAGCGGGCGCCAGTGCCGCAGCAGTCGGCGCAAGAGGCGACACAAGAGGAGGCTGAGCTGAAGCCGCCGCCGCCGCCGCCGCCGCCACCGCCTCCCGCTGCACCGCCGCCGCTGCCGCCGCCGCCCGTGCAGCACGAGCAGCAAGCCGAAGGCAGGGAGCTCGCGCGGGAGCAGGCAGCGGTGCGTCCGCAGCACTGCGCTCATGGCGATGGCGGCTGCAGCGGCGGCTGCAGGTTGCACGACAGCGGCCAAAGAACTGCCGCCGCCGCCGCCGCCGCCGCCGCCGCCGCTGTCGCCGCCACTGGCAGCCGGCAGCCGCACGCGGCAGGCGGCTCGCCTGCCACCGCCGGCAACCGGTGTCGTGGCTCGGGCGCTGCAGACGTTGCGATGGGCCGGCCAGCCGCCCAGCACGGTCACTCGCACCAGCAGCCGCAGCACCAGCAGTCAGTGGCCGCAGTCGGCGGCGGCAGCGGAGGCGGTGGAGGCGGCAGCGGCGGCGGTCTCGGCACGAGCCCGCTGTCGTCGCCGGACGCTCGCTGGTATGCGCACGCAGCCGCTCCTAGCTCACATCAGGTGCCAATGATGCAGCAGCAGCAGCTGCAGCTGCAGCAGCTGCAGCTGCAGCAACGTATGGCGATGCAGATGCAAGCGCAGCTGCAGCTGCAGCAGCGCCAGCTGTGCTACAGCAAGGGCCACGCCCAGGCCCAGGGCTACGGCCCTTACCAGCAGTCGCCAATGGCTTTCCCAGCCCCCTATTTCGGTGGCGGCGGCGGCGGCGCGAGCCCGCTGCAGCAGCACATGCAGCCGCCGCAGGCGCACCTGCTGCAGCAGCAGGCCATACAGGTCATGCAGCGGGCGGTCCAGCAACAGCAACAGCAGCAACAGCAACAGCAGCAGGCGTACGCGGGCATGGGTGCGGCGTATGGCACGCGGCCGTGGGCAGCGGCGGCGGCCCTCGGCTCGCCCGGTGCAGGTGTCGGTGCCGCTGCTACAGCAACAACAGCCGGGGCTGGCGCTGGGGCTGGGGATCAGTTCTGGGACAGCCCCTGGCCGCCCACAGGCAGGCACCCCCCGGCGCAGGCTGGGGAGTGTGTTTCCGCGTCCTCCATGGCTGCTGGTGCGGTGGCAGCGGCGGCGGCGGTAAACAACAGGGGCGCCGCGCGAATGGCCGCGCCATCGCCACCACCGGCTCCGCCGCCGCCGCCGCCGCCGCCGCCGCCGCCGCCGCCGCCGCCATCACAGTCGCCGCCGCCGCTGCCGCCCCTGCTGCCGCCACCGCGGCCACCAGAGCCGGCACCCCCGCCCCCGCCAGCGCCCGCACCCGCACCAACACCAACACCAGCTCCAGACGACGGCGGCGCAGACAAGCAGTCCACCAATGGCGGCCGGCGTGCAGCAGCGGCGGCGGGCCAGGAGCCCGGCACCGACACAGGCGTTCCCAGCGGGCGCTCGCCGACAGCGGCATCAGTCGCCGGTGCGGCAGCGGGCGGAGCGGCCGCCGCCGCCGACAACTCGCCTGCCGGCTCCACCGCCGAGGCAGGTGCAGCGCCGGCAACCGTGCCTACGGCTGCTGCTGCTGCTTTGGCTGCCGCTACCGCCGTTACGTCCGTCGCGGCGGCAGGCGGACCTGAGGATGCGGACCTGGGCGGCCCGGTCAGCACTGCTGGCGCGGCCGACGACACGCCGCCGGCGGGCGGCGGCAGCCCGGGCGGCGGGCTCAGCTTCGCGCTGCTGCGCCGCCACAGGGTGTTTGGCGCGGGCGTGGCCGCGCGGTGCCAGCAGCAGCCGCACCAGCAAGTTCCGCCGAGCCCGCGCGAGGGTGCAACCAGCAGCTCGCCGCCCGACCCACCCGCCGCCTCCCCAGGCGAGCAGCCGCAGGGCGCCACCCAGCGCCACTCGGGCGGAGACGGACCGCCGCAGCCGCAGCCGCAGCCGCTGCAGCCGCCGCAGCCGCTGCAGCCGCTGCAGCTGCCATCGGACGCGCAGCAGCCATTGGCGCCGTTACTGCAACAGTCACCGTCCCAGCAGCCTTTCGCGCAGGAGCCGTCGCAGGCAGTCGCAATGCCGGCGCGCGCGCAGTCGCCGCCGCTGACCGCGCAGGCGCCACCGCAGCAGACGGCGCCCGAGACAGCCGCCACGCCGGCACCAGCGACACCCACAGGAGTGCCGCGCGCAGCAACGCCCGCTGCCAGCGCCCTCGCCTCCATTGCACCTCCCCTCGCCACCGCCACCCGCCCCGCAGCTGCCAGCGTGCCGCAGCAGTCACCCACTGCCGTGGTGGCGCCGCCGCCGCCGCGGTGGCGGTTGAATGCCACCGCGCACATGTACTTCGTGCTACGACAGCAGCAGCTGCAGCAGCTGCAGCAGGCGTCGGGCGTGCAGCGGCTGCAGCGGCTGCAGCAGCTACAGCCGCTGCCTGCAGAGGAGGCGGCGCATGTGAAGCAGTTCCTGCTCCGGTTGCAGCGGGCGCAGCCGCAGGCGCAGGCGCAGGCGCAGGCGCAGGGACTGCCGCTGCTGCTACCTCCGTCAGCGGCATCAGCGGCGGCGGCGGCGGTGGCGCCAGCGACAGCGGCGGCGGCGGCGGCGCCAGCCGCAGTGACCTCGCCGCGCCCGCCCCAGCAGCTCCGCCGGCCGCGTGTATGGCGGCAGGAGCGTGCTGTGGAGGTGGAGGCATCGCCACCGCCCTCGGTGGCGTCTCCCCAGCCATCGCCGCCGCGGACGCAGTCGCCGCGCTCATCTCCGTCGCCGCCGCGGCCTCAGCCGGCACATGCACCCACCGCTGGTGCCGCAGCCGCCGCGACGCCGGCCGCGGCGCTGGCGCGCTCCCAGTCGGAGGCTCTCCTGCCCGCCAGTGGGGGCATGGTGCTGGTGCGTGGGCGTGCGGGCTGTGTGTGTGTCGCTTTGCTTTCCGCAGGAGCCTACCCCTGTACGACCAATGCGCCAGATTCCCACCTGCGCATGAAACCTTGGCGACATGTCTGTTTCCTCCCCTGCGTTTCCAACCACCCTTGCAACCCCTCCCCCTCCCCCTTCCTGCCCGGCACGGCCCGGCGCTAGCAGTTGGGGCTGGATCTGGTGCAGCAGCTCTCTCTCAGCAGCAGCAGCTGCCCCGCACCCACCCTGCCGCCACCGCCGCCATCGCCCGCGCCGGCGGCGGCGGCCGCGCTGACGCCAGGCGCCGGCGCGGCGGATGGGTCGCCATCGGCGCCCCTCGCGGCGCTGCCGCTGCCCGAGCTCAGCCCCTCGCCGCCGCACCGCCGCCGCGACCCAAACCGAGAGCCGCCGCCACCGCTGCAGCATCAGCATCAGCAGCCGCAGCAGCCGCAGCAGCCGCAGCAGCCGCCGCAACCGCCGCCGCAGCCGCCTTCGCCGTTTTTGTCCGTTACTCCCGAACGCCCACCGTCGTCACCACGGGTGCTGCCTGTGCCCGCCGCGGCGGCGCCTCTGCCGGCGCGGTCGGCGGCGGCGCCGCCGCCACAGCCACCGGGCGCGCCAGCCTGCTCCGCAAGCGCGGTGCCAGCTGCTGCGATTGCGACGACGGCGATGGCGGCGGCGGCGGCTGTGGCGGCGGTGGGCATCAGCGGCGCTTCGCCGTCGCCGTCGCCGACGCGGCGGCCGTTCAAGGCGCCGCCACTCGAGGAGATGCAGCCGATGGGCGCGCGGCTAGTGATGCAAGGGGCGGCGGCGCTGCAGGCGCTACCAGGCATCCGACCCTACCGCGGCCGAGGCGACGGCGGCGGTGGCGGCGGCGGCACCGCTGCTGCGGGCGCCGGCGGCGCCGACGGCAGCCCGCATGCCCGCGGCGGCGGAGGAGAGGCTGCGGCCGGCGGCGGCGAGGGGGGCGGGCGGCATGCATTGGTGCCATGGCGGCTGCTGGAGGGGAGCGGCACCAGTCCTGTACGCAGCGACGCGGGTGGCGACTCTAGTGGCGCGGGCGGCACAAGCGGAGCCTCAGGCGGCCACAGGCGCAGCGGCAGCTGCAGTGCGGAAGGCGGCGGCGGCTACGCCGGCGGTGGAGTCGAAGGCAGCAACGGGACTGGGTGTGTCGATGTCAGCGCCGCCGCCGCAGGCACCAGCAGGGGCGAAGGGGATGCAGCAGTAGCTGCAGGCGGCGGCGGCGGCGGAGGAAGCGAGGGCCGCACGCCGGCTGAGCAGTGCAGCGCGGCGGCCGATGACAGCGGTGAAAATGCGCCAGCAGCAGCGGCAGCTCTGCCAGCAGCAGCCGCTGCGGCCGCGCCCGTGCCTACTGCTGTGAGCCCAGCGCCTGCGCCTGCGCCTTCTCCCCCTGCTGCTGCGTCTGCGCCTTCTCCCTCTTCTGCTACTGCTGCTACAGCCAAGCAGCCGCCACCACGTGGCGGGACCGGTGACTGCTGGGAGCACCTAGAGCTTCTGGCCGACATCGGTAGTAGCAGACCAGCAGCAGCGGGCGGCGCCGCCGCCGGCAGGTCACCTGCCGGCGTCACACGCGGCAGGCCGGCGGCCGGCGGGCCGCAGCCGGCAGCAGCAGGGCCGGTGGCGGAGCCCGCGGGCCGCCGCCACGCGGCGGGGGCGCGAGCCGCCACCAAGGCGGCCGCCGCTGCTGCTGCAGGAGGGGCGGGCGCAGCAGAGGCTGCTGGTGCAGAGAGCGAGGGCGGCAGGGGCACGGCAGCTCCGGCGGCGGTCGGTGGGCGTGATGGGGGCGGAACAACGGTTACCATGGCCGGCGGTCGCAGGAAGCCGCCGCAACCGCAGCTGCAGCCGCAGCAGCAGCAGGTCAGCGGCAGGCAGCTGGCAGCTGCTGCGGGGGAGGGCGAGAAAGGCGGCCCCGCCGCAAAGGAGCGGCAGCAGCAGCAGCACAAGGGCGACAGGGGTGGCCGCGAGCAGAAATCCACGCCTCAGAGGGAGAAGGAGGACGCCAGCGACAGGGGCCAGCGGGGGGCGGACAGGGGCCACAAGGGCGGGCGGGGGGAGGGCGGCGGCGGCGGCGGCGGCGAGGAGGGGCGGGTGGCGGCGCCCGGCGCGGGGGCCGGCGCGGCTGCTGCCGGCGCCGGCGGCCCCAAGGGCTATGTGGTGGAGTGCAACGGCCGCGTGGGCGTGTTCTACCCCAGCCTCTACATCATCGCGTGCAGGTGGGTGAGGAGGGAAGGCGTGCGGGCGGAGCGGCGCGGCGCGGTGGCGGGGCGAGGCGACGGGTGCGGACATTTGAGGGCCGGCGGGGATGCGACGAGTGGTGTGCGACTTTCAGTCCCAGTCCGTAACAGAGTCTTCTGTACGTGCTCAAATATGAGCTAGGAATCAGTGTCTGTGGAGTTTGGGTTTGTTCTGCTTGTCCTGACGCATAACGCCGCGGCCCCGCGGCAATGCGCATTCGTCGCGCGAAGTCGAGGACGAACCGAGCTACACGGTTGCGACGAGTGGTGTGCGACTTTCAGTCCCAGTCCGTAACAGAGTCTTCTGTACGTGCTCAAATATGAGCTAGGAATCAGTGTCTGTGGAGTTTGGGTTTGTTCTGCTTGTCCTGACGCATAATGCCGCGGCCCCGCGGCAATGCGCATTCGTCGCGCGCAGTCGAGGACGAACCGAGCTACGCGGTTCATTTTACCCTAACTCCTTCACATACGCTTGTAGTTCAGGCCAGCAATACATGAAACTAATTTACTGCCACGCAGTGGCCGAAAGCCAGCAGGATGTCGGTCGGGCAGTACAAGCCGTAATTGTGACTAACCGCTGAGGTCAGCGGCTCGCTTTTCCTGGGGATAATCGCTCGGCAGGAACGCCGTGGCATTTGGCGTTCGCCATAGGAGCGCTTTTCACGTAACCTCCACGGTAACCTCCCGTTCGGCCCCAGTACTGCGGCGGGGCCGAATTACCGCACTGGGAATTCATGTGTCGTCCCTTAGTGCGCTCGGAACGCACCGTACGTCGCAGCCATCGAGTCCGTCCCCCACTGAGAGGCCTGCGAATCCCTCATCACCTGGTCTCTGACCCCGCCCCTCCCGCCCCGCTGCAACCGGCCTCCAACCCTCCTGCACCTCTTGCCGTACACGTGCATGCATGGCCAGGGTTAATTCTTCCCCACACGGCCACCCCTGCACGCGGCCCAGCCGCGCGGCCCCAGGCACCCGCCCCCCCTATGACCGCAGCGGATCGACGTACGCCCCCCCCCCAACGCCACGAATCTTGCGCCCCTGGCCTCGGCGCGGCATGTTTGTGCCGCGTGCGCCCAACAATCCAGCATACACGCCTACCACCCAACACGCCCGCTCACAATCCCCTGCTGCTCCTCCACGAAGTGTTGCGAAAACGGGAAGCCCCCCCCAGCGATGCGTCGGAGTTATTTACTGCTGGAATCCACTCCGCTATGTGTGCGTGTGTGTGAACATGCGTGCGTGTGCGCGCACAGGTGCCCCAGCTGCTGGCGCCCGCCCGCCGCCGCCACAGCCGCCGCGTCCACGCCAGCCGCCACAGGCGGCGGCCGGTCATCAAAGACGGGCCCGGGCAGCAAGCAGCCGCCGCCGCCGCCGCCACAGCAGCAGCAGCTGCAGCAGGGCGCGCCATCGCAGCAGGCGCGGGATCGCAGCTATTGGCCGTTCACGTTCGAGCAGCACGCGGGTCTGGGCGGCAACAAGCGGTGGAAGAGCAGCGTGCGGAAGGTGGGCGTACCGGCGGCTGCTGGTGCCGCTGCGGGTGCGGGTGCCGGTGCCGGTGGTGCCGGCGGCAGTGGCAGCGGCGGTGGTAGCAGTGGCGGTGATGGCGCCGGCGGGAGCGGCGGTGCGGGCGAGTACATAAGCCTTGCAAGGTGAGTCGTCGTCTGAGTACATGGATTGCGGGCCGCCGCTGGCCCAGCCATTGCGCCGCATTCGTGCGCCGCATTCGTGGTCGCTTCGCGTACGGCAATAGGCAGGAATCCATGTGGGTCACTGGCCACACATCTCGTAATGGCACTCGCCGCTTAGCACGGGAACGCCCAATCATCACAGGCCAGCCACAAACGCCCCGCTACCGCACCCTGCCACCCTCATCTCTAGCCCCTTCAGCTCTCCACTCGCTGCCTCCCTCCCCTCCATTCTGCCCGCTCATCCTCAGGTTCATGGAGGTAAACAATATCGTCATCGACCCGGCTGCCTCCGCCAGGGCCGTCACCGCCGCGCCGCCGGCCTCGCCGCCACCCGCTCCCGAAGCGACCGACTATGAGGGCGCAGAGGCGGCGGCGCCGCTGGTGGCGGCGGCCCTGGCGGCGGCTGAGCGGGCCGCCGCCGCCGCTGCAAAGCGCGGGAGCGGCGGCGGCAGCGACAGCGGCGGCGCTGGTGAGGCGGCAGCGGCTGGCGGCGGCGGTGCAGCAGGCGGCGGCGGAAGCCGCAAGAGGGCGAGCAGTGCCGGCCACGGCAGCGACGGCGGCGGCGGTGACGGCGGCACGGCGGCCGCCGTAACAGCCAAGAAGGCTCGGGTTGCTGCTGACGCGGCGCTCGCCGGCAGTACGGCCGCAGACGCTGCTGTTGCTGCTACTGTTGCTGCAGCGGCTGCGCCCGCCTCGCGCGAGGCCACGGCTGGTGGCGCGGAGGAAGAGGACCAGCAGTGCGGCAGGGGCGGGCACGATGCGGAGGAGGCTGTGGGTGGTGCGGCAGGCGCAGCAGCAGCCGGAGCCAAGGCGCCAGATGCGGCGCGCGCGGCAAAAGGGGCGGCGGGCAAGGGCAAGCCCCGCGCCGCCGCGGCGCCTGCGGCCGGCGCCGCCTCTGCCCGTCGTGGCGGCGCCGAGGGTCAGGCGGCGGCTGACGCAGAGACTGCGTCCACGCCCACGCCCACGCCTACGACGTCCCGCGAACCAGCCACCTCCCATGAGGCCTCCAAACAGGGCACCGGCGGGGCGCCGCCGCGCCGGGGCGCCGCCGCCGCCGCCGCCAAGCAGCAGCACCCGCAGCACCCGCAGCAGCAGCAGGCGCCGCCGCCGCCGCCGCCGCCGCCGGCCTGCTACGCGGCCATGAGCGGCGCGCAGCGTGACGCGCTGTTCCCGCGCACCCGGCGCAGCGAGCCGCGCGCGGTGCCCGCCGAGCTGCAGGGTGCGCGCCTGTGTCAAACAAAAACGGGAAAACAAACGGAACAAAGCCGCAATTGTGCCTTTGTGCGTGCCTGCCTGCGGGCGTATGCGAGGATTTGTCCTTCCGTACTTGGCGGATGTGGGCGAGGGGATGGGCTGGTGTGTGTGCGTGTGTGTGTGGTTTGGTTTTGTGTCGATCGGCGAGTGCCCCCTACGCCACCCCTACGCCACCCCTACCCTATGTGACCACGTGCCGCTGCTGCTGCTGCTGTCTCCGCCCCACCTGCGCTGCTACTGCCGCCCCCTCCACCCGCCCGCAGGCCAGGCCATGGTGGGCCACCGGGTGCGTGTGTACTGGCCGCAGGACCGGGCCTTCTACTCGGGGCACGTGCAGGAGTACAACACCTGGCACCACCGAGTGAGTGGCGGCGCACACACACACACACACCAGCACAGCGAGCGCATCCATCCTTCCACCTTCCATTCACCAACCCGCATGCTCGCATGCACACACGCACACCTCAACACCCAACGAACACGCCGCCGCCGCCGTACACGCACGCACAATCACTCACGTACACACACGCACACGTACGCAGAACACGCCGTACCACGTGGTGTACGACGACGGCGACGAGGAGTACCTCAACCTAAACAAGCAGCATTGGCAGCTGGACAAGGACGACGTCGAGCCGCTGCCGCCGCCGCTGCTGGCCCGCCTGGCGGCGGCGCTGGCCGGCGGCCGCACGCTGCCCGAGGTGCCGGTGGTGACGCGGCGCGCGGCGGCGGCGGCGGCCAGGGCGGTGACGTCGACGGGGTCACCCGGCAGCAGGGAGGGCAGGGAGGGCAGTCCGGCTGCTGGTGGGGGTGTGGACGGGGCGGCAGCAGCGGAGGGCGCGCGGAGCGACGGCGCGGCGGCCCGAGCTGCTTCGGCGGAGACGGCGCCGGGGGCAGCAGGCGCCGGAGCGCGCCAAGGGCGGGCCAGGGGCGGCGGAGTCGCCGGCTGGGAAGGGACAGGGGCCTAAGCCGGGAGCCAAGACGCCGGTCAAGCGCGGAAAGGCAGCTGCTGCAGCTGCTGCTGCTGCCGGTGGCGAAGATGGAGACAAAGGTGAAGGCACAGCCGAGCAACCAACGCCGGCAGCGACATCCGCCGCCGCGGCGAAACTGGCGGCGAGCTCAAAGGAAGATGGGGCGGCGCCTGAAGCCGTTGGAGCAGAACTGATGGCGGCGGCTCCAAGCCTGAGCGCAGGCGCCCCAGCAGCGGCAGACGGCGCAACGGCGGCCGCGGCGCCTGGCCAAGCAGCCGCGCCGTCGGCGGCAACCAGCGCTGGCACCGAGGCGGCAGGCGCAGTCGCAGGCAGGGCCGCACCCAGTGCTGCATCGGCGGAGGCGGTTACTGCTACTGGCAACGCGTTGGTCGTTGCAGCGGCCCGGGACGCGGAGGGCGCGGGGGGCGCGGAGGCGCTGCGTGACGCGGCGCTGCCGCCGGAGTCTGTCCCAAGCGACCTGGCGCGCGGCAGTGGGCGTGAGGCAGCGCCGGTGCAGCAGCAGCAGCCGTCGAGCGCGGCGGCGGAGCATCCGGGTGGGGAGGCGGCGGAGGCGGCGGAGGTGGAGGCGGCGGAGGGCCATACAGAGACTGCACATGTAGAAGGGGAGAAAGCAGAGGAGCAGGCGGAGGAGGTGGAAGAGGCGGAGGAGGGGCAGGAGGAGGAAGAGGGGCAGGTGGACGGGCAGCGGCGGCAAGCGGAGGAAGAAGGCGCTCCGCCGGCCGCCGAGCTGGCGTCTATTGGTGGCGACAAGGACCGGGCTGAGCTGGAGGGCGGTCAGGCGCAGGCGCAGCCGGAGATGGAGATGGAGGTGGAGGTGGAGGTGGAGGAGCAGGCGCGGGAACTGGGGCCGCCTGAGGAGGCGGTGGAGGCCCGGGAAGACGCCGGTGCGCAGCTACAGCAGCAGCAGCAGGAGGAGGAGCGGCAGCCAGAGGAGCAGCAGCCAGAGGAGCAGCCAGAGGAGCAGCAGGAGGAGCAGCAGGAGGAGGAGCAGGAGCAGCAGGAGCAGGAGACAGACGAGGAGGCGACGGTCACTGAACCCGATGCCGTGTCAGAGGGCGAGGCGGCGGCCGCGGATGTCAAAGGGAGCCGGCGGCAGGAGCCGGAGGAGGAGGACGCGTCAGCCCTGGAGCCCGCGCCGGCGGCTGCAGCAGCCGCCCCACCAGCCGGGCCCCGAGGCGCTAAACCGCACCCGCACCCCACCAAGCGCGCCAAGCTCGACGCTGGCGGCAGCCCTGCTACTGCCGCCGCCCGCTCCTATGCTGCCCCTGATGCGGCTGTAGCAGCAGAAGCTGCTGGGCGGCTGCCGGTAGCGGCTGCTGCGCCGCAGGCGCCGCCGCCAACAGCCACGCCCGCAGCAGCTCTATCGTCCAAGGCGCGCCGGCCGCGACAGCCACCGCAGGAGCTCGACGGCAGCGTCGCCGTCACGTGCGGCGGAGTCAGCGGCTGGCTACTGCTCAAGCACGCGGTGGTGGCCTGCGGCTGCGCCGCCTGCACCGCAGGTGCTACAGCCGGCGGCGGCGGCGCCGCCGCCGGCAGCAGCAGCCCTGCGGCGGCGGGCGCGGCGCCGGCGGCGGGCGGCGTGTGGCACTGTTGGACGCCTGTGGGGTGGGAGGAGCACGCGGGCATGCGCAGCAGCAAGAAGTGGCGGAGCAGCCTGCGCGTGGCGGTGCCGCCGGGAGCTGCGGCGGCGACGCCGACCGCGGCGACGGGGCTGGCGGCAGCAGCAGCAGCGGCGCCGTCCGCCGAGGGCTCGGCAGGTGGCACCAGCGGCGGCGGCGGCGGCGGCGGCGGCGGCGGAGGAGGCGGAGGCGGTGCAGAGGCGGCCGTGCCGGTGGGTGCGTGGTTGGACGGGCAGGGCGTGGCGCTGCGTGTGCCGAGCAGCGGCGGCAGCGCCCGCGGCCGCTGGCGGGAGCTGCCGGCGGCGGAGGTGCGCCGCTGCATCCGCGCGCCCGTGCAGGTGCAGCCCCGCGTTTACCCGCAGGACAAGCAGCAGCAGCATCAGGGTCAGCAGCCGCAGCTACAGCCGCACCCCGGCGGCGGCCCGGCCGCGGCCGCGGCGGCGGCGGAGCCGGCTGCCAGCCCCTCCGCCGCCACGACCTCGACCATGAGCGAGGGCGGCGGCGGCGGCGGCGACGCCTCGGCGTCGCCGGCGTGGCGTGAGAGGGTGCACTCGGGCGGCGGCAGCAGCCCGGCTGGGCCGGGAGCTACAACAGCCGCAGCCGCGGCAGCCGCGGCGGCAGCGGCGGCAGCGGCGGCAGCGGCGGCGGCAGGCCGCCCCTTGGGCGGAGCCAAGATAGACCTGCGGCGGCGCAGCGAGGGAGGGTAACGGCAGCGCCGCCGCCGCCGCCGCCGCAGGCAGCCCCAGCGCTCCGGGCGCCTTCGGTTGTGGCGGCGCAGCGCAGGACGCAGCGCTGCTGCTCGCATCGCCGACGCCGTCGCGAGCGCGCAAGCGCTCCCCGCCAGCAGGCGGCGCCGAGGCCGCGGCCACGCCAACGGCGGCAGCCAGGACCTTGCCCGTCCCCGCACCCGGCCCCGCGCCCACGCCCAAGCGGTTGCGGCTCAGCAGCGGCGCGGCGCAGCAGGCGCCGGAGGCTCCCGGACTCCCCGCGGCATCCTCCCTGCTGGCGGCCGCAGCCGGCGGTGCGTCGCCCATGCGGGCACCGCAGCGGCAGGCGCAGGCGCCTGCGCCCGCGCCCGCGCTTGCGCACGGCCCTGCCCTGCCCGCGCCCGCGCCCGCGCCCGCCCCTGCTGCTGCTACTGCTGCGGCCGCTGCTGTCGTGGATGCGGGCGGCGGCGGTGGTGGCGGTGGCGGCGCCGAGGCGCTGGACGTGGTGGCTCGGGGCGAGGGCTACACGGTGGTGCGCACCGACGACCCGCCCGGCTTCGAGGTGTATGCGCTGGTGCCGGGGTACGAGGTGAGGCGGGGCGTGCGGCGCGTGCGGCGCGTGCGGGGTGGGAGGGGGTAGGTCATTCCAGACCCCAAATGAAAGGGGGGAGGTCCAGAAGGGGTTGTGCTTATCTTTGTCGCCCGGGGACGGCGGCGGTCTGCTGTGCCGCTAGGCTTCGCGCATACCAACGGGGGATTGCAAAGCAATATATGGGTGCCCGGAGCTCTTGCCTCGGCCTGGCTCCTGAGTTTACGCTCAATCCCCCCCTGCCCCGCTCCCATCCCCGCGCACACACGCACATGCACCGCGTGCCTGCCGCAGATGCACGAGGTGTCGGTGCGCGTGCACGACAGCGGCCGGCTGCGCATCGAGGCGGCGCCGTCCGACCCCTCCCGCGCCGCGCTGTGGGGCGTGCAGCCGCTGCGGCACGATATCGCGCTGCCGGCGGGCGGCGGCGTGCGCTCCGATTCGGCGGTTGCGCTCATGACGCTGCACGGGCAGCTGTTCGTGCGCGTGAACGTGTGAGGGTGTGTGAGGGGGTGGGGAGGGGGGGGTGGGGAGGGGGGGTGGGGTGGGGTGGGGTAGTTTTCTCCAATTCCCAAATCAACCATTGGGGGTTGTGGACGGCGCGCAGGCGCAGGGTGAGTGTGTGTGTGTGGGAACGTGGGGGTGTGGCTGCGTGCTCCGTCGTGCGCGCCAGATGGGCGTCGGGAGCTAGGGTAGGGTGAGCGCCGGGGCAGAATCGTGGCGGTGACGACGAGCCGCTCCGGGGCGCCATCCTTGAAGCCGGCTTGGCTGGCAGCCTTGTTGCGTTTAAGGAGATTGAAGCAAACGGTTCGATTTTGCACGGCGTGGTGGCGCTAGCTACTCGGGGCATGCGTCGCGGAGGTTGGCGGGCTCGGTATGTCGCGGGGGGATTTGCGGGGGGTGCGTGGTTGGGTTTGCACGCGGCGTGTCGGACGGGGGGAGTTGGTTGGACAGACGCGATGGCCGCCGACGCTAGACTGTAAACGTACATTTGCGCGTTATGTGGCGCTGCCTAAGATAGGCATCGGTGGCTTTGCCACATAATAGCGCCGCAGTTGGCCCGTGTTTACACCAGGTCTGCTCTTCCGTCGTCCTGCACCTAATTATGCGTCTCAACCTGCTTTTTCAATCGAAGTCAGAAAGGTGGTCCAACGCGGGGGGTGACGCACAGATCCTCAGCGTCGGTTTTCCCCTGTTACCAAATGGACCCCCAATTAGCTCACTAGCGCCAGGCTTTCTCTATAGTTGACGCTTTCAATTATGGACTTTGCGCTTGCCTATGTGACGGTCCTTAAACGCGTCTTATCTAACGTTGCGTAAAGCCCGCAAAGCCAGGCACGCGTCGGACCGAACTGGACACGTTTCGAGCTTTAATCGCCTCCTACTACCAGGATTGCTGTAGTGAACATTAGCCTGGGCGCTGGGCGCCCAAGGCAGAGTCGCGTTGCCGCGACTTTGCGGTGACCGCGGGTGCCACGAGTCTGAGGCGAAATGTGGCTTTCAGGTTGCTGTTAACACGGGCATATAGGCCCTCGGACGATCGGTAAGGCCGGCCGGGCGCACGATGTCACCGAGTAGAAATGGCTCTCACTTCTGACTCGCGGTGGCTGTTCGTGGGACCGATTCTCGTCTCAGGGAAAACGCGCTTTGACGTATTATCAGGTGTTGCACTCTCGAGAGCGACCCTGCGCACTGCGACTTTTTGTCATGGGCTTCAGTCTTCACAGTCTCCGGTTCTGCTTTGACGTGCGCATTCCTGCAGGGTCGGTGGACCCGAGCGGCGACGCATGGCCTTGCGCAGAGTTTGGCCTTACCCAACACCGGGCGTGTGGCTTCTGCTCGGTTGCGTTGCGCTTCTGTGCGTCCCAGCCTCGGTGTCAGCCGTCGATGAGCTACAGTTCGGCATAACCATCAATCAGAACTGCAGCACCGTTGACAGCGCGGTCACAGCTGCGCTTCGGGGCCTAACTGATGAGGGCTCGGCTTGGCGCCTCGGCTCGGGCTGCAGCCGACTGGAGCAAAACTTCGTATGCAGCCCTATCAATCGCTCTATCACCATCGACGGGGCGCCGGATGGAAGCTCAGTCTGGGACACGGAGTTTGACCTCTACCAGTTCTCAGCCGAACCAGGTGCGAGCGGTCCTTGGGAGGGGTGGTTGTTGGGGAGCGGTGGCGAATCGCGCGCGGGGTGAGAACCGGGTGCGCTCCGCGGCGATGTCCCCGTCCAACTGCGCAGCCGGGGTGGGTTTTGTGCGGTGTGCCTTCCGTCGGCGCGGCTGGCGGGTGGGCGGCTGCTGCTGCTGCCGCTGCACGGCACATGTCATGACGTGGCCCCGCGGCAATCGACGACCGCGCGCGACACACAGGCGTGACGGTCACCATCCGCAACCTGACGCTGGCGCGCGCGCTGGTGTTCACGGTGGGCTACGGCAACCTGCAGCTCAGCCTGCTGCACCTGCGGCCCGCCAGCCGGCTGGTGCTGCAGAACGTGGTGGTGCGCACGCTGTGCTCCACGGTGCGCTTCTACTACACGGCGCTGGACGAGAGCGTGCGGCAGCCGCTGCAGGTGGGGAGGGCGGGAAGGTTGGGGGTGGGGCGCGGGATGGGTTGGTTGGGGGTGGGGCGTGGGATGGGGTGTGTGGTGTGTGTGGTGTGTGTGGTGTGTGTGGTGTGTGTGGTGTGTGTGGTGTGTGGGGTGTGGTGTGTGTGGGGTGTGGGGTGTGTGTGGGGTGGGGTGGGGGGGGGGTAGTTCGTTCCAATTCCCAAGATCAATCCATTGCCAGGGGGTGGGGTGGGGTGCGGCTGGGGGCTGTTTGCTTGCCATGATGGCGAGAGAGGCGGAAAGAGAGTCGCGGGCAGCAAGGGAGAAGAGGCTGGCGCGGGCAGCACGGGTGCAGAGCTTTGGGCCTGGGACGTCCGGGCGGGCGACCGGACTGCGGGTTGCATTTGCATTGGCCGGCAGGGGTGTGGAAGAAGTGGGTGGCACGCTGACCTGCCTGCCCCTGCCCTTGCCCCCTGCCTCGCCACCTGTTCCGCAGGCGTCGGCGAACAGCACCCTGCCCGCGGCGCAGTCGTTCGTGGTGGCGTCGCTGGCGGTGGGCGGCGTGCTGCTGCAGAACGTGACCTTCACCTGCGACGCCGCCACGACGCTGCCCACCAACACCGACCTGGTGGTGCACGGCGCGGCCATGCTCACCTCGTTCGTGGCCGCCTCCTCCAGCCTCACGCTGCCCGCCACCATCCACCTGGCGGAGAACATCACGCTGCCGGCCGTGGCCGCGCCCTACAACCCTGACGCGCCCGATGCGCGCGTGGGCGTGGTCACCTCGGACATCATCATCGAGTCGCTGGACGAGGGCACGGGCGGCGCGCCGGGCGCGGGGCTGATGTACGTGGACGCCAACCACACCGCGGCCTGGCTGTACGTGCAGCCGCCGGCGCGGCTGACGCTGCGGCGGCTGGTGCTGACGCGGCTGCGCACCAACATCTGGTCGCCGGGCGTGATGGACGGCGTGCTGGCGGGCGCCACGCCCGTGTACATGGTGCAGGCGCCGGGCGCGGGCGCGGCGCCGCAGCAGGCGCCGGGGCGGCTGTTCGTGGACTCGGTGCTGGTGGTGCCGGCGTACGAGGTGGCTCAGATGTCGTACTGGTGCATCATGGTGGGCGCCATGGTGCCCGAGCTCACCTGGGCCGCCGACTTCCTGCGCAGCCTGGTGTGGCAGAGCGACTGCGACGTGCTGGGCCGAGATTCGGTGTTCTTCCGCCGCGTGCGCACCACCGCCACCAGCTACACGCGCGTGCGGCTGACCAGCGCGGCGCCGCCGGGCGTGCCGGCCGACCCCGCGGACGCGCCGCCGCCGGACGGCGCGGGCGCCTACCCGCACGTGACGCCGCCGCTGCGCTTCGCGTCGACGGTGGAGGAGCTGGCGGAGGCCGTGGCGCCGCTGCTGCCGCAGGACTACCTGCCCAGCCCGCCGCCCGGCTCCTCCGGCGCCAACGGCAGCAACAGCAGTAGCAATGATAGCAGCATCGCCACCACGGGCCGCGGCGCGCAGCTGCCGGTGGTGGTGCTGGTGAACGGCAGCCTGGCGCTCACGCCGGCGGTGCTGCGCGCGCCCGGCGGCGGGCCGCGCGTGGTGCGGCGCAGCGTGCTCATCACCGCCATGCGGCGCGGCTGCGGCGGCGGCGGCACGCCCAACCTCACCGGCGACGTGCCGCCCTGCGCGCCGGCCGTCATCGACCTGGGCAACATCCTGGACGGGCTGCGGCTGGAGGGCGCCAACACCACGGTGGTGTTCGAGGGCGTCACGCTGCGCAACGCCAGCAGCACGCTGTCGGTGGCGTCCGCCTTCCCCGGCCGCGACGCCGCTGTGCGCGGCTTCTTCATCTTCAACCGCGCCGACCCGCCGCGCATCATCTTTGACGGCGTGACGGTGGAGCTGACCGCCGCCGCCTTCTCCGACCTGTACCGCGCGCTGACCAGCGCGCCGCGCGGCGCCATCCCCGGCGGCGTGGAGCTGTACTTCATGAACACCACGCTCATCCAGCTGGCGTCCTTCCGCATCGCCGGCGGCCGCGGCAGCTGGGTGAACGTCACCGTCATGCCGGAGGAGCTGGCCAAGGTCCTGGGCAACGGCGGCGGCGGCAGCAGCAGCGCCGCCGGCGGCGGCGCGGCGGGCGGAGGGGCGAACGGCAACGTGAGCGTGACGGGCGGCGACGCCGCGCCGGCGGCGCCGACCGGCGCCAGCGGCGGCGGCGGCGGGAGCAGCAGCGACGCGACCACGGCGGTGATCGTGGGCGCGGTGCTGGGCGGCGTGGTGGCGATGCTGGTGGCGGCGGTGGGCGTGTTCCTGGTGCGGCGGCACATGGCGCGCCCCGGCGAGGAGGACGGCAAGCGGGCGGGCGGCAAGGGCACCGCCAAGGTGCAGGCGGCGTCGGACGACGCGGCTGCCGGCGCCGCGGCGGGGCAGCTGCACGCCGGCGCCGGCCTGGACAGCAGCGGCAGCTCGGGCACGGGGCGGTGCACCACCGCGGCGGCGCCGGTCAGCGGCGCCAGCGGCGACGTGGAGCTGGGCGGCATCATCGGCGCTGCCGCGGTTGCCCCGGCTGCCGCGGCCGCCGCGGCCGCCGCCGGCGGCAGCGCCGGCTCCGCTGCCTGCAGCCCTGGCCCGGGCAGCCGGCGGCCGCCGGTGGTGCGGTCGCAGGTGTACCGCGTGCACGGCGCCTCCAGCACGGCCGAGGAGGCCGACTGCGGCGGCACCTGCACCATGAGCATGCCGCGCACCGCCGACACCAGCGCCATCAACAGCGCCGAGGCCATGCCCGCTCCGCCGCCGCCGACGTCGGCGGCGGCGCCGATCGTGCCCGGCGCCGGTCCCGCGTACCCCGGCGGCAGCGGCGAGCGCAGCAGCACCGGCGTGGAGCGCAACGCAGACGACAGCTTCACCCGGCCGCCCAGCTCCATCCCCGAGGTGGGCGAGGGCGGCGAGCTTGAAGGCGAGGAGGGCGACGCGGCGCGGGCGGCGGCGGCGCACGCGCGGCGGCACAGCGGCGCGACGGCCGGGCCCCGGACCTCGCGCGCCAGCTCCGTCCCCAGCGGCAACACGCCGGGCATCCTACGCAGCATGAGCGTGGCGCGCGGGCGCTTCGCGGCCCGCGCCGCCGCGGCCGCGGCGGCCGCCGCCGCGGCGGCGGCGGGCGCCAGCGCCAGCGCCGGCGGCCGCCACAGCAACGCGCACTGCGACGACGGGCTGTCGGAGCTGCCAACCACGACCCGCTCGCTGGCGAGCGACCACAGCGGCTTCGTGTCGCTGGTGGCGGGCAGCAGCGTCATGACGGACACGCTGCAGTCGGGCGTGGGCGGCGTGGTGGTGCCGGGCCTGCTGGACCCGCCCACGCACGAGGGGCCCGCCACGACCGGCAGCATCGGCGGCGGCGGCCGGGCGGGCATGGCGCCGCTGCGCACGCGGCGGAGAGGCGGCGGCGGGCCCGGCGGCGCCGGCGTGCTCCCATCCACGCCCGGCAGCGGCGGCGTGCGCGTCGGCGGCCGGCGGCTGCTGGCGGGAGTCGCGGGCCTGGGCAGCGTGGGCGACAGGAGCACCGGCGGCAGCGGCGGCGCGCCCGTGGGCGTTATTGTGGGCGGCGCAACGCCGTCGGTGACGCGGTCTAGCAGCAGCGGCCTGGGCTGCGGCGACCAGGCGTCGGCGGCGGAGCAGCTGCCGCCGGCGCCCAAGTCCACGGGCGCGATCGGCAGCACTAGCATGGTCGTCAACACCGGGAAGCGCGCGACGGACGGCAAGGGCTCCGGCAGCGCCACCGTGCTGCTGCCCGTGCCGCAGGCCGCGCTGCTCATGTCAGCGGCAGAGGGGGGGATGCTGGGCCCAGGCAGCGGCGGCGGCCTCCGCCACCACGCCGGCGGCGCCGCGTCCGCCGGCGCCGGGCGCGTGGCGCGGTCCGCCTACCGCGTGCACAACCCCCACTCGCGCCATGCGCAGCAGCCCTTCGGCTTCGGCGGCGTCGGGGCCAACCGCCGTGAATCCTCGCACCCGGCGCTCCTCATGAGCGGCGGCGGAGCTGCCGCCGCCGCGGCCGCGGCCGCGGCCGCCGCCTCCGGCGGCGGAGTCGGCGGCGGCGGCGCCGCCGGCGGCGGCAACGGCGAGCTGAGCGACCCGATGATGAGCAGCGCGCAGCTGACGGCGCAGACGTTTGGCGGCGGCGGCGGCGGCGGGCCGCACAGCAGCAACGCCTTCCTGGACGTGGACGGCAGCTCGCCGGGCTTCTCGGTGCCCATGGCGCATGTGGGCGGGCCCATGTCGTACGCGGCGGCGGCCGGCGGCGCGGGCGCGGGGCTGGCGTCGCTGGGCTCGGCGGAGCCGGCGAGCGAGGTGGCGCGGCTGATCAGCGAGCTGGCGGGCCACACCGCGGAGCAGCTGGTCATCCTGGAGCCCATCGGCCAGGGCGGCTACGGCACCGTGTACAAGGGTGAGGGGGGCGGCGGGGTGTGTGTGGGGGGAGGGGGCGGGAGGCGGGAGGGGAGGGGAGGCGGGTTGGGGCGGCGCGGCGCGGGGCGGGGCGAGGCAAGCAGTCAGGCGGAGAAGCGGGCGCCCGCGGCGAGGGCGCACATGCGGCGCACACTTCCGCGGGGCGCGGCCCGGCAATCTGTGGGATAGGCCCGGCTTGCTAACCTCTCATGCCCCGCCGTGCGGGTCGTGCGCGCACACACAGGCCTGTGGCGCAACCTGGACGTGGCCGTGAAGACGGTGCTGTTCCAGGACCGGCAGGCCAACCTGACCACGCCCGCCGGCACGCCCGGGCTCAGCCACTCCACGGCGCTGTGCAGCCGCACGCAGCCGCACCTCATCACCACCGGCACCGCGCCCACCACCGTCATCGAGGAGGAGGACCTGGAGGACCCCGACCTGCAGCGGGACCAGGAGCACCCGGACGCCGCGCACACGCACGAGCTCGGGTACGGCGGCGGCGGCGGCGGCAACAGCCGCCGCCTGAGCGCGGAGGTGCACCGCCCGCACTCGCACGCGGCCAGCACCGGCACGCCCACGCACGCCTCGCTGGCGCACTTCGCGGCGGGCGCGCACTGCGAGCGCACCAGCACCAGCGTGCCGCTGCACCGCGTGCCGGGGTCCGGCGCGCCGCCGTCCTCTCGCGCGGCGTCGTCGCAGTCGGTGCACTGCGGCTTCCTGAGCCCCAGCGGCGGCGGCATGGGCTTTGGCGGCGGCGGCGGCAGCGGGCACGGCACCTGCGGGACGGGCCACAGCGGCACCCTGCCCGTCATCAACGTTGCCAGTGAGTGTGCGGCAGGCGCCCCGCGTGTGGGGAGGGGCTGCCTTGGGCAGGCACCGTTTGAGAGGGGTCGGCTGCTTGCACTGTTTGAGAGGGGTCGGCTGCTTGCGTTGTGTCCTTGTGTCCCAGCTCAGGCTTGCTGCCAGTTGCGAGCGCATCTTTGACGTTGCCTGGCAGGCTGGCACCGTTGCCCCCCGCTGTGCCGCGGCTTTCCAACCATCCTTGGCCCCCGCCTGCCCGCACGCTTGCCGCAGTCGCGCACATGCACCACCCGGGCGCCCAGCACCACTTCGGCGCGCCGCACAACACGCCGGCGGCCGGCATGGCCGCCGGGCAGCAGCAGCTGCTGGGCGCGGGCGTGGCCAGCCAGCAGCGCGCGGTGCTGGAGGCGGCTGTCAGCTGCAGCGTGACGCACCCCAACGTGGTCGCCACCTACCACTACGACATCACGCCCATCCGGCCCGCCGCGGTGGTGTGCAGCGGCGGGCTGCAGGTGTCGGACGCGCAGGCCGCCAGCCGCGCCGCCATGGCGGCGGGCGGCGGCGTGACGGACTGGAAGCTGTACCTGGTGCAGGTGGGGAGGGGCCATGTGCGCGCGGTGGGAGGGCGGGAAGGAGGAAGGCAGGGAGAAGACGTGCGCACGCGTGCGGTGGGCGGGAAGCGGTCCCCGGCGCCACCACCTTGGCAGGCTGCCACCCCTCATCCCTGGCGTGCGTGGCGCACGTCGCGCCCCTATCCATCACGCGATTGGCACTTGACTGACTTGACCCTGCGCCCCCTCGCGCCCTTGCTCATATGTGCAGGAGTTCTGCGACGCCGGCTCGCTGGCCAACGCGCTGGACCGGCGGCTGTTCCACGACGCCGCCACCATGCCCAACCTGTCGCTCACGCTGTGCGCGCTGGCCGACATTGCGCGCGGCATGGCGCACATCCACACCCGCTCCATCGTGCACGGCGACCTCAACCCCACCAACATCCTGCTGCGGTCGGTGGGAGCCACCGCCGGAGGCGGCGGCGGCGCCGGCGCGGCCGGCGGCGGCAGCGGCGTGACGCAGCTGCCGCGCGCGCCGACCAGCGGCTCGGCTCTGGGCACGGGCCCCGGCGGTTGCAACAGCGGCTGCGCCACGCTGGGCGGCAGCAACGCCGGCGCGGCGGGTGCGGCGGCCG
Organism: Chlamydomonas incerta; assembly: GCA_016834605.1. Lineage (NCBI taxonomy): Eukaryota > Viridiplantae > Chlorophyta > Chlorophyceae > Chlamydomonadales > Chlamydomonadaceae > Chlamydomonas > Chlamydomonas incerta. The sequence continues at coordinate 2,099,258 of JAEHOC010000013.1, forward strand.
CCAACCAGCTGCGGGCGGACCTGGGCGTGGGCCTGGTGGCCAAGATTGCGGACTTCGGGCTGTGCGGTGAGTCAGCGGCGCCGGCGGTTGGGGGTTTGCAGCTGCAGCACACCCTTGCGCTTCGGCTTCGGCTTCGGCTGCGGCTGCGGCTGCGGCTGCGGCTGCGGTCGTGAATGTGGTCTGAACGACTGAAGTGCTGTGGTTTGCATTCTTGACCAGAGCCCTCTGCGCTTGTTGACGCAGGCATGCTGGCTCCCGGCAAGCGCCACATCAGCAACGCGCTGCGGGGCACGCCGTTTTACACCTCGCCGGAGACCGTGGCCACGGGTGCGTGCGGTGCTTGGCAGGGGAGTGTTCGGCGGAGTGCAGCGCTGAGCGCTAGGCCACTGAGCGCTAGGCGTCTTCCACCACGACCAGCAGGACAGGGCTCACTTGCGTGGGCTGACGCGCAAAGCCGGTGTTTGTGTGTGCATGTGTGTCCACTCCGCGCAGGCACGCTGACCAAGGCCTCGGACGTGTACTCGTTCGGCGTGATCGCGTGGGAGGTTTACACCGGCCGCCCCCCCTTCACGCACAGCCCGGAGTCGGGCTTCGTGCGCGACGACAGCTTCCCGCGCCTGCCGCCGCACGTGCCGCCCACCTTTGCCAACCTCACGCTCGCCTGCCTCAGCTCCGACCCCGACCAGCGCCCCACCTTCGACCAGGTGCGTGCGTGCATGCACACGCAAGCGCGGTGCCCAGCGTGCACGGCGGCCGCCCCTGCCTCACGGCGCCGGGCTGTGCGCCGCGGCGGGCGGGCGGGGCCGTACTTTTGCACGTGCGACGATATGTGCAACCCATTAGCACCTGACGTTGACGCCCTCCGCGCGCCGCCTGCCCCCTGCCCCGCGTCCCACACACGCACCCGCAGATCCTGGACCGCATCGTGCAGCTGCAGTCCAAGCTGGCGGAGAGCCTGCGGCAGCGCCTGTCGCGACTGGTGGCCTCCCACGGCGCGCTGCCCGGCCTCGGCCCCGGCGCGCTCGTGGCCGCGGCCAGCTCCAGCGTCGGCCCCGGCCCCGGCCCCGCCAGCCTCGGCGGCAGCGGAGCGGGCGGCAGCGGGCTCACGCCCACCGCGGGCGCCATGTCGCCTGTGGTCGGCGCCGCGGTCGGCTTCCCGCCGGGGTTTCCGGGCGGCGGCATGGGCGGCTCGGGCCAGCACACGCCGCTGTTCGGCCCCAGCATCTACACCGGCGCCAACGGCAGCGTTGTGGGCGGCGCCGGCGGCGGCGGCGGCAGCACCTGGATGAGCACCGGCAGCGGCTTCGGGGGCGGTGGGGGCCTCATGGGCGGCGGCGGAGGCGGCGGAGGCGGCGGAGGCGGGGGCGGGGGCGCGATGCTTTCCATGAACAGCTACGGCTACCTGCATGCCGGCGGCAGCTACGGCGGCAACGGCGGCGCCGGAGGCGTTGGAAACGGTGGCAGCAGCAACTCGTTCGGCATCGTCGGCGGTGTTGCTGGCGGCGGCGGCTTTGCGCTGCCGCTGAACGCCGCGACGGCGCTGCCGTCACACGTCTCACCGCTAATGTCCAGCATCCACGGCGGGGGCGCAGCCGCGGCCGTCCTGGGTGGCGGAGGAGCTATGGGCGCCGGCGGCCTTGGCGGCAGCAGCCTCGGCGGGGGCCTGGCCGGCTTCCGAACCTACTCGGCCAACGCGGGCATGCTGGGCGCCTCGACGATCTTCCCTCACCTGCAGCACCACCAGCAGCCGTACCAGCACCACCAGCACCAGCACCAGCACCACCAGCAGCAGGCTGCGTCTGCGGGCAGTGTCGCGCTGGGCGGCGCGGGTGGAGACAGCGCCCTCGGTGGAATGGGCGTGGCGCAGCCGGCGCCGCTGAGCGGCTCGGCCGCGGCCTCGCCGGCTTTGGGTGGCGCGGGCGGCGCGGGAGGACAGGGACCCTTTGGGGCACCGCAGGCCGGCGCGGCTCAGGGTAGGGTTTAAGTGGCCGCGTTTGGGTGTGCGGACCATGCATGACGCGCGCCCGGCTGCGTGCGAGCTGTGTGGGCGTCAACCGGCTGTGTTACGCTCACAACTGGCGCGTAGTGCCGGCGCGCCGACCCGCACACCCGGCGCGTACCGCTGCCGGCCGGGCTGGGCCGGCTGCTTGCCAGCGGAGCCGGCGCTTGCGGTTAGCGTTATCGGACACGGGGAGCGTGCCGTCTTGCCGGGGGAGGGGGCGCACAATCTACCACGATTGTGCTTTCGCATACGCGGTGTGGCAGGAGGAATGGGCTGAGCGCACTTGAATCTTGGAACGCGTAGTAAGTGTGTCATGCTGCAGAACCCGTTGTTATCGATTTGCGAGGGGCTCTTCCATATAGAAATACATAGGCATGGTTCGCAGGTGCTGTGTGGGTCTCATTTCTTATGAAGTGGCGGGGTTTCGGTGGCCCCAGCCGACACGGCATGTGGCGTGCCGCAACTGGAGCAACGCACTGGGCTCTCACCACTTGCACCGGGCTGGGTGTGCTGCACCAGAGCGCCACTGCGCATCCAAGGGCATACAGCCACACACCTGCGACGACTGCTGCATCCCACCATCATCAGTGAGCCCCGACACGGCCGGCGGGGAGGTTGTGGGCTTCCGCCCTTATTGTCATGTAGCGGGGTGCCAAACCCGCGCTGAATAGGCATTTGTTGGGAATAAGAGAAGGCCATTGTATTCATGATGCGCAAGTGCGGCGCGTAACTTTCCACGACAGCACGGTAAGCTGCGGGGACAAACGCAATGTCCAAACCCCGCCCGGGGGTCGGCGACTGCCCCGGACCGAGCCCCCATAAGGCTGGGGGCCTGTGGCAGGCCCATCATGGGTTCTTTGTTGCTTCCATGGCTTGAAGCCAGCGCGGGCGCACCGCCCCGGCATGGTGGCGGCAGTTGTGTAGCGCAGCACCTGCTGATGGCGAGTGCGCCTGCCTGCGCTGACTACTGCGCTTGCCTTGTTGGCTTTGAGAAGGATAAGTGGACAACGTAAGCGGGGGTTGAATGAACGGTGGTATTGATGGTGCTGCAGACACTAGTAAGAAAGAAATTTGCCCTGTCTGTCCACTGCGGCAGCAGGATTGCATGGAAAGCATGCCACCCATGTTTGCATTGATTGCAGGCCTTGGAAGAGGGGTGCTTGATTAGGAGCGGGACGAAGATGCTTCCTCGCGTGCTGCGGGCGGTAGCTGGAGTGTGAGTATAGGGCAATACGAGTACAGGGTGCACGAATGTGCGTCAAGGGAATCCGGTTTACACTAGGATCATATCAGGTGCCCATGGCGGCCCAGGTGGTGGCTGCATGCGCTTTTCGAGCGAGAAGGGGGCTAGAAAGTGTATTCTTTCGGGGGGTGGCAGACTGGCAGTGCGCCAACGAAAGGCGAGCCCGGTCTCAGCCGGAGAACGCACGGGTGCGGATCATAACCGAGGAGCAAAGTGCGTGTCGCCAGTTGGGAGGTTTACAGCGGAGCATTCGCGCAAGGTGGGCGACCGGTGTGGTGTAGTAGCCATCAGTAAGAACGGATGTACTAGCATCACTTGCCGCGTGGGGGGAGGAGCTGCAGCCATGCGTTTGTGGGGGCACGGAGGGGCAGCAGCCAAGCCGGTGGCAATGGTACAGATGTTGCGTCCATGATTTGGTGTGTGACTTTGCCGGTGGCTACCGGTATTTTCTTTTTTGCACTTGGGGTCTGACTTGGAGTGGGACGCGAGGTACGAGCTGTGAACTTGCGCCAAGCCACAACCTGGTGTTGTTTTACCGCCGGGATGCACTGTCCAGCCGGGTCCACAAAGACTGCATGTCGCATCCATGGAGGGCACTGTAAGAATGTTTGGCCCAGGCTGCGGCTCTCAATGTTTATCGCCCGAAAGAGAGACTAGGGCCGCAGGGGGGCGGGGGGTGGGGCGAGCCAACTGGATTGGCCTCGTTGTGTCAGGACGAAAGGACTGCTAGGGGCTGACTGCTAGGCGGCTTCAACAGTCCAGCCCCCTAACAACAAGCAAAGAAACCTGTGATTGCGCGGGACATCTGACACCGAGGGGCGCAAAATACTCGTTTAGATGCCGTGTATAACGCAGTTCCCTGTCCCAGTGTCTCTCCCTGTCTCAAACGGCTGGCACGCGGCCTGGCAGACAAAGGGAAGGCAGCGCTCGGCCCCGCTCTCCTCCGCGCTCCGATCCATATGCACTGGCGCACTCGCATTATTGGTTTGGTTTGGTTTGATTTAGCTTGGTTGGTACTTATCCCCCCACCCTTTCTCATGGACGGCTGCGCCCTTGGTGACGTTGCGGCCGCGGGGCAGGGCTAGGGGCATGCTGGGCCAGTAGGGGCGCCCAGTAGGGGGGGGGGGGGGGGCACGGCTTTAGTTCGTGTGACTCACTGCGGACCAACTTTAAGTTGGGTTTCTTCGCCCCGAATTTTGCAGGTGACTCCGCGCTGCTGCTGCTCCACATTTCTTATGCAGCTGTTTGACTGTTCCACATAGCCGAGCGCTGCAGCTGGCTTGCTGCTCGGCAGTCACGCTTTCAGGCTCGGCGCTTTTTGCACCCCTCACAGGAAGCTAGCGAATTAATTCAAACAAATTTGATTCTATGATTTGAAAATAGAATGCTTCACGTTACAGACGCAAATTTAAGTCGCCCGGTCGCCTGCTGTGCGCGTCACATTTCGCGCTGCGAAACTGTCTGTGCTGGCCCGTGCCTTCTCAAAGAGCGTGCATTCTCACCGGTAGGCGAATGTGGAAACCCTGGATTGGCACAACGCTTGCATCAAAGCGTATGATGACTCCGGTTTTCCGCCCGGGCGCCCGCCAGCGGCATGGTGCGTGATCCAAAGACAGCCGTACCCGTGGGCCGCGTACTTGAGGCAAAGCAATCGCCAACTTGGTGCTATACAAAGAGTTGCGCCATAGCAGCGGCCAGCGCACTACTACCGCATGCAGCAGGGCGCGGCGGTGCTTCTCACGCACGCAATTGTGTCCACAGGCAGCAGGACAAACAACTCACAGTGCTGCTGGAATTCGCATGAGTTCCAGCAAGGCGCTGGCCGCGGCCCTGCGCCACTGTGCTGCGGCGCTTCTGCTGGTTGCAACACTATGCGCGGGCGCAATCGCCAGCCAGCCTAAGCAGTCGGCACGCGTTTCTCTGTACCTGGCCGATGTCAACAGCGTGCTGGACCTCAAGTGGAGCCAGGGTCCCGACAATTTGCGTAAGCAGCTTGAGGAATCGGCGGGCGTGGAGCTGCAAATGGCATTCGATGGTCAGCCGCGACTGGCGGGTCGGGACGCCTTCGTAGTCCCGCCGGCGAACGGACACGCGCATTACTCGTCTACTGAGGATATGGACGCGCTGGCGAGTTATGTCGCATCGGGAGGATTGGTGATAGTGTCCTTGTCAGGACGCGACGGCGATGGCGCCCTCGACCTCGTCTCGCGCGCGCTAAGCTACGCAGGTAGGTGGGCATGCCGCAAGGTAGAATTTCATGGTTTCTGGTTGACAACCTGGGGTGTAACCAGGACTAATCGAAAACTGAAACCCGGATTCCCCCAGTCACCAGAATTCGGGCAGCTGAAATCGGGCCTTTCGCCAAATCCTCTTGCGTATACCCCAGGTGACTGGAAGGCGTGCAAGGTGGTGGCATCCAACGCTGCAGCATCGCTGCAGCTGAGTGAGCAGGCGTTGACCCTCTTCCATGCATCTGGCAACGAGTTCCCCGCGTCGCTCGAGTCGGCCGAGACCGTAACATTGACGAACTGGTGCAGTCATCAAGACCAGGAAGCTTTCATCGTGCCACTTTACAACGTCGCCGGCGACGATAAGGTGGCCGCCCAGGTGAGTTCTTGGCGGGCTGCAGGGCAGGATGGACTAGGGTCCGTGACCTACTCATCCCCCCAAGGCGTGAGACAGGCTTGCGGCCCAGAGCGGGGTCAAGTTGCGTTACATGTGGTTGGGCCTTAACCTAACTGGTTGTAAGTGCACACGCACACACGCGCGCGGTTACCCTTTGTGTCTGTGTCCCTCCATCCCACAGCTCTTCGGCAAGGCCGGTGTGCCCGGCGCGGTGGTGGTGCTGGGCTACGACTGGAAGACGGGGCCCCAGGCCCAGTGGGGCGCCCTGCTGAACAAGCTGGTGACGGACTTTGCCGCTGTCGCCTTCGTGCCCCCCACGACTGGCAACGCCGACGAGAACCCCATGGCTGACGGCGGCTTTGCGTCCGTGCTGGACAACGCCTCGGACGTGGCCGATGCCGCCGCCGAGGTGGTGCGCCGTTTCCTGCAGACCGGCGGCGCCGCTGGTGTGTACCCGTCTCCCTCTCCCACCCCCTCTCCTTCGCCCTCCCCTTCTCCTTCGCCCTCCCCGTCGTCCAACTCCTCTTCGCCATCCAACTCTTCGTCCCCCTTGCCCACAACCTCGCCTTCGCCTCCGCAACCGGATTCCCCGCCTCCCCGTGCGCCCCGCCCACCCCGGCCGCCTCGCCCTCCCCCGCCCTCTCCTCTGCCCCCCACGCCGCCCCCGTCCGTACCGGCCCCCCCTCCCAGTCCGTCGCCGCCGCTGCCGCCGAACCCGCCGCCCAACCTCAACCCGCGCCCGCCCCCGAGCCCCGCCCCTCCCAGCCCCCCTCCGCGCCCGCCCGTGCCTTCGCCTCCCTCGCCCTTGCCCCCGAGCCCGCCCCCGCTGCCCCCTGGCATCGCCAAGGTTGTTGACGACTACATCGGTAGGCGCCGGCGCCGTGTGTGGAGGGTGCGGGAGAGATGCGCGGCGGCCCAGCTTGTGTGCAAACCCACCCTTGCACCTGACTTCTGCCTAAGCTAGCCATGCCGCACACGTACAGTAAGCCTGGCTGCTTCTGTGCCTGTGTTCTCAGGTGCTCCCGTCCCGTTGGCTCTTGCGCCGTGCCCACGGTTCGCTTCCCTAAGCTGTGCACCTCCAACCCCCCGCCCCCCGACCCCACGCAGTAACGTACGGATCCGATATCGCGGGCGACATCATCGGCAACCCCGAGTCCCTGGCCAGCAACATGACCGCCGTATCCGCGATTGTGTTACGCATCCAAGACGTGTACGCCGACACGTTCGTGAGTGACGCTGCGGGGATGCTTTTGTTTCTGTGCCGGTGCGCCGCTGGGTGCTTGGTGGCGCGGATGGGATTCCCTGCGGGGCCTACGCCCTGCCGTCCGCGCAGCTGGGATGAGGCGTGCCAGTGCATGCCCAGGCCAGCGCTGTGCCACCCGGGCCGTGAACGCTCCGCGTGGCTGTCCCTGCCTCCGCCCGTTTCCTTCGACCCTGGACGACCCCACGTGCCCCTGGCGCCGCGGTTTCCTTGCATGCTGCGCCCCAACCCCCGTTTGCCGCCCGCACACGCTCTCAGGACGTGGAGCCCGACGCCGTACTCATCCGCGCCTTCGTCTTCATCTTCGCGGACGGCTTCCGCCTGCGCGTCGCCGTCGACTCCACGCCCACCGCCAAGAAGCGCCGCATGGCCCTGGCCTCGCTGGCGCCCGAGGACATGCTGCGTGTGTACGACAGGGCCGAGGTCGCGGCCAAGTTTGGCGCCGACAGCGGCGTTCACGGCCTGGTGCACCTGACCCGCACCCCCGTGGACGAGGACGACATCATGGAGCTGCTGGACGACGTGGCCGGCCTGCCCGCGGCCGTGGCGCGCCGCATGGGCGAGGTGGCGGCGCCAGTGCGCCGGTCGCTGCAGGTGAGAAGAGAGCTGGCTGGACGCCTGAACGGTATGGCTGGATGTCTGGGTTGTGCTCAGGCTGCTCAGGTGCTCAAGAATGCTCCACCGTGTGACGCCTTGCGGGATGCAGGCCCGGTTCGGCTGCCTGGGTTCCTGTCTGACACTCTGTCCGGAAGAATCAGCCGCTGACATGTGTGCCCTGTGCGCCTTCGCCGCGCCTGCCACACGCTCCCGCCACTCGCAGACTGGAGAGTACGTTCTGGAGATTGAGGTGTCCGTGATCAAGTTCGAGGAGGTGCCCCTGCCGCCCTCTCCGCCCCCGCGGCCGCCGAACCCGCCCGGCACCGTGCTGCCTCCCTCTCCGCCTCCCGCCCCGCCGTCGCCCCCTCCCCGCCCGCCGCGTCCTCCTCCGGTCAACCTCAACGGCATCGCTTCCCAGCTGGGTGCGGACTTCATCAACAGCGGCTTCCCGCCTCCCTCGCCCCCGCCCCCCTCTCCTCCCCTGCCGCCCATGCGCAACCTCACGTTCCTCAACTTTGACAACGCCACCAGCGCTGGCACCGTGGGCGCCAACCGGTCCGTGGTGTGGCGAAGCGACCCCGACTACGCCTCGCTGCTGTCGCCCGGCTCGCCGCTGTACCTGGTGAGTGTGTGTGCGGGCGTGCACGGCTGCTGACGGCTGCAACCTTGTGTGCGGCTCGCTGTGATGCGGGAACATCCCCGCAAGATGAAGGGCCAAGGGCCGAGCCCATTCACAGCCCTGATGTTTGCAAGCCCCTCCTAACCCACGCACGCGTGCACTCTGCGTGTGTGTGCGCGCGCCCGTAGGTGGACCCGTTCAAGCCTGTGTGCCCGGCCAAGTGCGCTGCCTGCGACCTGGCCTGGAAGGCGAGCAGCGGCCAGCTGACGCTGCCGCTGTACTTCAAGGAGCCCATGCAGCTGTCCAAGATCTACATCAAGCAGGTATGCACGGTATTGCATGATGACACGCCCATGATTTGTTTGCCCCGTTGCCCCAGCTGTCCCCAGCGGCCCAGCCGACCCTGCTACTGCACGCCGCCGACGACACCGCACACAGGTCCGGAACTCTGGTGTGATCAAGATCCAGCTGCTCAAGTGGATGGGCGCCCCCTCCACCGGCCAGGTCACCGGCAACGCGCTGGGCAGGACCATCTACAACGTGACCAAGGACACCACCATGTGCCAGTCCGTGCTGGTGGTGCGCGTCGGCCCCAAGAAGTCGGGCATCAACACGCCCGTGCCCGTGGGCGGCAGCCAGGCCAAGCTGCCCAAGCAGCTGGTGAGTGATGCGCGATGTGTCACGTACTCACGTCGTTTGCATGATTCCCTCCTTCATATCGACAGTCGGGGATGAGACGCACAGCTTCGAATACGCACTGCTGGTGTGGTCTTGGCGCTGTGGTGGTGGAGGGGGCGGGCGCGTCAGTTGCTGTTGTGTGGGTTACTCCCTTCCCCAGTTTTGCAGTTGACAACACCGATCATTTCAAACAATGCAAAGCACTTCACCATCACCAACGCCAACACCACGCACTGTGCAGGCGTCCAAGGCCGTCGGCGGCATCCTGCTCACCATGCAGCAGCCGCAGGACGCCGGAAAAAACTACGGCCCCTTCGTCGAGTTCGTGAGGTTCAAAGGACGCGTGCTCTATCCCGCCAACCCCTCTGTCTACGCGTACGCGGCTAGGACCAAGAAGAAGAAGCTGCTGTAAACGTGTACCGCACTGAGGTGGCGACCTGCGCCGCTTGCACACATCACCCTGCGTGTGTCGGGACGGGCGTGCACGTTAGGAGTGAACGTTACACGCTACGCAAAACCCAAGAGTTCACTGCATGTCAACGGTGGCATGCTGATAGTGCTAGCCAATTGTGACATAACATCGAAATCAAGCAGCATTGATGGATGGAATTGCCGTGTCGACACCTTCGTACACCATGCACAAAGTGCCGGGCTCACATTCCCTCAAATTTTGATCGCGTTGATGCATTTTAATGACCGCTCCACTCATACCGTATTCATGGCTTGATAGTGTGGACTGTGGGACTGTGGGGTCACCTCCCGTGCTTTTTCGTGGCGCGGTCGTGCCCCGGGTTTCCCACAGACGCGGTGCCGTGCATGGAGGAATCTGCGCACGTGTACCAGTCGCATGGACTGCTCTGGTCGTATTCATGGCGTGATAGTGTTGACTGTGGGACTGTGGGGCCACCTCCCGTGCTTTTTCGTGGCGCGGTCGTGCCCCGGGTTTCCCACAGACGCGGTGCCGTGCATGGAAGAATCTGCGCACGTGTGCCAGTCACATGGCGTCAAAGTTTTTGCGTGCTTGACATTCGTATGAGGGCACCTCCCGTGCTTTTTCGTGGCGCGGTCGTGCCCTCGGATGACCAGCAAGTCTGGTGTCGCATCAGGCCCAGCATCTGGGATTATCACTTGTTTGTTGATGCGATGGTCTGATGTCAGATCGAGTATAGACCTGTTTCCTTCTATGTATTCACGTTTTCAGCGGGGCGCCTCCCGTGCTTTTTCGCGGCACGGTCGTGCCCCCGCATCATCGACGCACTGGGGTCCCTTTTTGCCATCCACTCCCGGTTTGTTGTGCTGGGCTCTGGCTGGCAAAGGCGCCTGGTCATACCTACCCATTCATCCATCATTGATTGAAGACAATGTTGCGATCCCAGTAATTTATCCGTGGGGTCACCTCCCGTGCTTTTTCGTGGCGCGGTCGTGCCCCGGGTTTCCCACAGACATAATTTATCTGGCATGCCGCACGGCACTATACATCTGCACACTAGTTCACGTGTGCCGATATGATGTGACGGGCCAGGTACTCCAGGACACATGCGCGCTTCCCAGGCAACCACGCCGGGCCCCTGCTGAAACGCTGGGGCAGGCACACTTGGCATCCATGCGGTTTTCCGTGCCATGCAAGGGACATGGTGTTTGATGGCAGGTTTGGGGTAGGTTTGGGGCAGGGTTAGATCCATTTTTATGATTCTTCATGTATATATCGGGACAGGGGGGGGCAGCAGCATTCGGGGCAACCCAATTTCACAAGGGCTAATACGGCCGCGCGGCGTGTCTCGAGGATGGGGTTGGTAGCGTTACGTTGATCAGATCATGTTGGTCAGATCAGATGTTGCTGCCGTCCTGGCATGCTTGTGAATGCATCTTGTAAGCCCGCAATTTATTGTAACATGCGATGATCTGAGGACGCAACTCAATGTTCGGAGGAGTGTCGGTTCACGGACAGACGCAGGAAGTCGGGCGGGCTCATGCAGGTGCCTCGCCAATTCTTAAGCCTGGCGCGTCACTGAATCGGCCTCTTTTGACGCAACTGTATACTACAGTAACACCTACACTCAAACAGCACCACCGTCCCCTCTGCGCGCCCTCGCGGCGCTGGAGCGCTGGCTGCGATGTAAGTTCACAGTTGGCCGCTGTGCCTCACTGAACCCCACCTAGCTCTGTGATGTGAGGAGCAAGATGGGTTGATCCTGTCTTTGCGCTAGCCCTCTTACACGGTCCCGAGTGGTCGCTTGTTCTGGGCGTAAACTCAACACATTGTTCGCGTGTGGGGACGCCGCGTTGGCGAGAGCCACGGATGGCCCTAATACCGTGGGGGCATGACGCACCCGCGGAGGGCACTGTAAGCCCGCAATCCCGACCTACCCTGCCCCAAACCAGGATTCCAATCTGTCCTGTCCAGCCCAGGCTCTGTCCTGTCCAGCCCAGGCTCTGTCCTGTCCAGCCCAGGCTCTGTCCTGTCCAGCCCAGGCTCTGTCCTGTCCAGCCCAGGCTCTGTCCTGTCCAGCCCAGGCTCTGTCCTGTCCAGCCCAGGCTCTGTCCTGCCGGGGAGGAGTTTGAGTGGAGGCACACGGCTCAGGCCGGATTCAGGAGGAAGTACGGCACAACGCACCATCTTTTTGTCCTAAGGCATCTCATCAACAAGCACACGCGTGCTGGCGCCACCACCCCCCTCATTGTCGTTCAAATTGATTTTGAAAAGGCTTTCGACAAGGTCCCACGACCATTAATTTGGATGAGACTGGAGGAACGCGGGGTAACGGGTGAGATGTTGGCGGCTTTGAAAAAAGCGTACGAGAGAGTGATGATGGTAGTGAAGGCCGGGGGTAAGCACAGTGCCCCCTTCGCAACCACGCAAGGGGTCAAGCAGGGCTGCCCGCTTAGCACAGAGCTTTTCGGCCTCTTTATAGAAACCTTAGCAGAGTACATTGATTCGGAAGATACGGACGAAGCCACAGGTGCACCTGAGATGAATGGCAAAAAGGTGTCACTGCTGATGTACGCGGATGATGTTTCCCTGCTGGCCACCACCCCTGAGCGGATGCGCCACTTGCTATCATTAGTAGACACGTTCTGCCTAGCTTTTGGCATGAAGGCAAACGTTACCAAGTGTGAGAGGCTGGTTTTTGCAGCCAACGAAGTAACGGCCAGCACTGTGTGCAGCGGATGCCAGGGTTTAAAGCTAGCAGGGCAGCCCATCCCTGCGGTGGACAAGGCGCGCTATCTTGGACTAGTGTACGTTCCGGGTAGGGCCTTCGTCAGCTGCAGGGAGACACTCTGCGAGTCAGCAAGGAGAGCCATGTGTGGGCTTAACACTAGATTGAACCGTTTACGCATTTTCGCACCAGATATTCGCATGAGGTGTTTCGACGTGCAAATCCGATCCATCCTTGCCTACGGATGTGAGGTATGGGGTCCCGACGTGCTAGTAGAGATGCTAGACGGAGGACCGCCACCCAGGAGGAATGACAGGAACAACCTAGCACAGGGCGCATTTGAGGCATGTTTGCGTGACGAGGCCGTAAAGCTGCAGGTCCAATACATGCGACAGACAGTGGGAGCAGCCAAACCGTCACACCGTCTCCTGTTTGCGGAGCTGGCCCAACTGCCGCTGCACTTTTTCATAGCCAAACAATGTTTGGGTTTTTACAATAGGATTTCCGCGCAAAACAGAAGTCTGGCTTTTGATGCACTAGTCGACGAGGCACGGGAGGCATGGGCGAATGGTGCGCGCGGCTGTTCCGTTTTGTGGCGGCACAGGGTGTCGACGCGTGGCATTGGCCAGGCACACACGAGTCCAGAGAGGAGTGGAGGGCAAGCACGGTCCTACCCGATGGACCTATCTTATCTACCTTCAGGGGCCATTTGACGAGGGCGTGGGAGCACGAGAGGCTGGTAGCGGACCCGCACGCATTCCCTTCAGACGGCAAGCAACCCGGCATACACATGTGCAAACACAAGCATTGGATGGGGCTAAGCGCACTAGGGTCCGCGCCGCCGACCCTGCACGAACACAGTAGAGCATTCATACCGGTTGCACAGCATAAGCTTTTGATGAGATTCCGTTTATGTTGCTGGCCAATCACCGCGAACCGTGCCTGGGAGAGGCCTAGGGAGGAGAGGACGTGCCCACTGTGTACGGCCAATGAGGTGGAGGATGAGCACCACGTCCTGATGCAATGTGCTGCCTACACCGAGTTACGAGCGTGCAGTGGCCTAGACTTTAGCCTAAACATGCGCGAAGTGATGCTGAAATCTGAGCCTGTCAAGTTAGCTGCATTACTCAGCTCCATCTGGGAGCATAGAAGTAGGGAAGTCCCCCTTGCAAGGGGAGAACAATAAATAGGACAATCATGCACTGGCGTTATAAGGGTCACCCCGGCCCGGGCCTCCGGTTTACACGCAGCAGGAAGGCACGCAAGAACGTGCGCACCACTCTGTAACCACACACACTGTCCTGTCCGGCCCAGCTCGTGTCCTGTCCGGCCCAGGCTCTGTCCTGTCCGGCCCAGCTCGTGTCCTGTCCGGCCCAGGCTCTGTCCTGTCCTGTCCGGCCAGCCTGCGCAGATTCAGGGTCGAGAGTTGGCGAGGCGTCTGCATGAGCCCGCCCGACTTGCGCGTGTGTCCGCGAGGCTCAAGTCCTTCGAGGAGACTTGTGGGAAGACAGGCACCCCTTGGTATACAATTATAGCAGACCCACACGTAATATCAAGCCCGCACAAATAAAATGCGTCTCAAGAGCCGCAAACGCAAGAAGTTCAGGCCTCGATGGCGACAGCGAAAGCGGCCGCGCCACAGCAAAGAGCGGGCGGAGTTCACCATTAAGACGACGCTTAGACGGGTGTGCTCGAAGCAGTCCACCATAGACGTAGTTAAGATCATGTAGCGCATTACTGGGCGACGCCCTTACGCTTCCTCGCGGTGGAGGCTCTCCGCGTCTTCACAACCCGGCTGACAGATACATAGCACCTGGCCCAAGCCGGCCCCCGCCCCGACCTACCCTGCCCCAAACCAGGATTGGTCAGCAACACCCCTGTTCAGCACCTACGACTCCACGAGTCCTGCAACTACTGGCGTTTCGAAAGCACATCGTTTACTGGAGCAGAACTGGTACAGTCCAGAGGAGGCCTCCCCCGGACAACGCGTTGGGCGATCGACGCGGCTCTGTCACTGCATGACAGCCACTCCGTGCGGCCGTTCCGTGCGTCGATGCGTCTCGCGATGTGGCGTCGCATGTGTCTGTCTGGTGCTGTAGCCTGGCCGGGCGCCCGGAGCGTGAGGACTGCGTGTCAGCAAACTGCTGTAGCCAGCCAGCGCGCATCCGTACCGCAATCGCACAGCCACAACTCTTGTCCTTGTTGTTGCGCAACCGTTTGCTGGGTCCGGGCTATTCTATCACCTCTGGGGCATGCCAACTCTCGTCCCTTGCCCTGGCCGTGCCACCGCTCCGTGCTGCCGTGCGGGTGGCGGACAAAAACGCGAGGGTGGGGTGACAAAAACGCGAGGGTGGGGTGAATCATGATTCCCATTCCGTTCACTGCAGACAATACCCGAATACCGCTCCGACTGTCATGCCGGCAGCTCTTGCTTGCGAAGCTCGTCCCCAGTCACATCTAGTCTTGACTTCTCGAGCCCCGCCCCTATGGCGACGAGGGAGCCGCATCACATGACACGCTCCGCAGCAACGACTTGGCACGTGAGGTGAGAGCCTGACGAACAACGTGCGCGGGCAGCTCTGTCTTCGGCTGAGCATCTGTGTAGACGCACTGTGTGCTGGCGATGCGTGGAGCTGGACGGAAAGTGACGTTGCTACCGTACACGCCAGGGGCAGGGTGGTACGCGCCTAGGCACGCAGGCTTGCTCTCTACGCGCCCAACTACAGAACGCTTCGGCGACTCAAGTGCGCTGCGTTACAGCGTGCAGTCTGTCCGTGTTGGTCCAGGAGTAACGTCCAGGAGTAAGGCCAAACCGTCCTCTGTCGGTGAAACGCATTGCCCGCGGAGGGCGTGACAGCCCGATCGCTGCCAGTACCGTGTCGTTCACCGCCGCTGCATGGTGTGGTGCTCAGCCTACCGTATCTCCCTTTCGATTACTCCCATCACCGCTCAGCATGCACAATCTTCGACACCAGACATCATGGCCGAAGCTACCGCATCTGCACCCCAGCTGCAAGGTTGGCTGCAAGGCGTCGAAGCCATCATTACGATTCAATGCGCACTTCCTCCTCATCCCTTGCACGCTTCGGACGAATACCATCCTGTTCGGGTTCGGGGCCCAATCTGCCCCAAACTTGCCTGGGCCCCAAACCCGCCCCTTTGCCTGGCACCCTGTCCCTGCGCTTCACTGCAACGCCTAGCACTGCATTCCGCGCGCGCCCAAAAATGCAAGTCCTCAGCTGGGCCTGTCAACTCATGCTCCGTCAGCGTTTGCGCATATATGCGTGCTTTCGTCCTGCGCTGCAGCCTGCAGGCTGGCATGGCGGTAAGACATGCATGGATGGCATGCATGACACTACAAAATGTATGGGAAGACACGTGCATTCATGCATCCATCCCTGCCACGATCCATCATGGCCATTATGTGCACAACCCTCGCTTGCCCTTGCGGGCGCATTCTCGTGCAGACCTGCACCAACAACACTCAGCAATGAACTGTAACCCCCCAATGCAGAGCGCAAATTCGGAGGCCTCCCCGTGCCGCACACATAGGTTGATCATGCCACTTGGGCACCCAGCGCCAGGCCCACCCCAAACGTAATGGCCATGGCCAGGCAGCCACCAACCACTACGCGAGACGCGCCGATGAACCACTTGGCCCCTCCCAGCAGCGACCCGGTCAGGCCGAACACGGCTAGGCCCACGACCGCCACCAGCGCCACCGCAATCAGCCGCCCGGTGGGGTTGTGGATGAACGAGCCCGCCAGCAGCGGGATGAGCGCGCCCGCCGTGAAGGCAATGCAGGAGACCACCGCCGCCTGCACCAGCAAAGGGACAGGAGAGGCGCCAATGAGTTCCATGGCTGTACAGACCACAGCGCCAACATCAATGCGTGGAGTAGGTCCCCAAAGCACTTCATCAACAATCGCGCGCGCAACCATAGGTCAAACCGGCCCCCACCCCGCCCGGCCGCAAAAGGGGCACGCACCTGCAGCGGGTTGGCCATGGCGTCCATGTCGATGCCCAGCTCGTCGCGCGCGCTGCGAGTGTGAGCATTGTGTCGAGTGTCAGGCACCAGAGCAAGGATTGGATGGACGCCCGGGTGCACAGGAACAGCTAGCGGTCGGCTGGTACCCAACCGCGCCCACTGATTGTCACAGGCAAGACGAAGGCGAACGTGCACACGAAACAAACTCACTGCGCACGGATGACGTCCTTCGCAGTCAGTTGCTCCGCCACCTGGCGCGCCAGCTCGGGCGTGAGGCCGCGGCTGATGTAGATTTCTGTCAGCTCCTGCAGCTCGTGCGCCTGCGCCACGGGGCCCTTAGCCTGCTGCTGCCGCTCCTTCTCAATGTCTGCCTCCTCCGTGTCGCGCTGCGACGCCACAGACACATACTCTCCGAGCGCCATCGACAGCGCGCCTGCCACCCAGGATGCAATGCCGGCGAGGCGCATGGCCGACAGGTCGTCGCTGCCGCCACCCACGCCCAGCATCAGCGCGGCTACGCTCACCTGCAGGAGCGGGGCGACGATTCGAATGGGGCGCCAATGGTCAGGGACGCACACTATCAGTGCCGCAGGAGATTGAGGCAGCACAAGTAGACCGAGCAGCCATTCGAGGGGCAGAGCGGCCGCAAGCGGGCGGCGTGTCCGTCAGACTCACCAGGCCGTCGTTGGCGCCCAGCACGAAGGCGCGCAGCCACGGCGCACGGTGGGCATAGTGAACGTGCTCATCGTCATCTGCGCTGCTGCCGGCTTCCACCACGATAGCTGCGTCCACAACCGGCGCCTCAACGTCCGGCTGCTCGGCCACCGGTTGTTCGGCTGCTTGCTGTTGAGCAGTGCCGCTCATCGGCGCCGGCGCCTTAGGCTGCCCCGCCACATCCAGAGCCACTGACGATGCAGGCATGGCTGCTTGAGAGGGCTGCGCGAGCACGAAGCAGACAAGACTTCACGCTGATTTCACAGGTCTTTCACGGCGCTAACGTAGCGCTGCTTGCCCTTGGGAGCAAGGATGATATTTTGTATGTGTGGCCGCAACGAGTATGGCAGAAATCGAGCGTTATCGCAATTATCGGCCGGGCACGCCCCGGGTTCGCAGCCGGAATCTTGCGCCGGTACGCCTTATAACGCTTACTACGTAATAAATTCCATGTCCGATCAACTCGATAGAGCTCGGCAGCCGCTACCCAACGCGATGCACACCATGGCCGGGCGCCATGTTTCGGCCCCCGGCGCTTTTCGTAACCCCAGGAATCTAGGGCAAAACACAGCCGTTCATGCTCCGGAGCCCAGCTAACGATAGCGGGCGTGCTCGCGACACGGTCCCCGCTTGGCCTGGGCAAACTGGAAGCCCGCTCGTAGTCCCTCCCGCACGCCCCGCTGCGCCCTGCCCGCCCAGCCAAACAATAGAAGAAGACGCCTAGAATACTGGGTGGGGCGGCCCGGCCGAACAACTAGGGCCCCTGGAAATCATCGCCCTGCCCCCGGTCGCCCACCCACCCCAGGCGCGTCCCCGTCCCAACCCCGGGCTCACCCAACCCCACACCGACGCCGCAGCAGCACTTGCCGCCGCATCAACGACACGCTCGTACTGTTCTAGGTTTCAAGCTCACCTCTATGTTGCTATGCACACGCTGCCAAGCGCACCGCAGCCGAGCTGCAAGGCAAAGCACCAGAAGCGCTACGCCGTCAGCCCTGTGGAACAGACAAGGAAAAGCAAAGGGCACAGGCTGAAGCGCAGCAAATTCATGCTTGGAACGAGGCGGACGCAATAACCACCTAGCCGCGTGGTGTGGCACATCCCACCGTGCCCCGCACACTGCCCGGCATGCTGGCGCCACAAAAGCCACTTCATCCAGTCACTGAGCCCTCATTACGCCACATCCGGGAGAAAGCTCACCAGCACCTCCGCAAGCGTATCAGCGCCAGCCAATCCGAGGGTCCGCGCGGCGGGGCATTCTTCAGGGGTCAGACGTCCAACGGCTGTCAGCCGGCAGGGTGCTCCGCCAGGCATCACCTGCAACATCAACGTTTAGAGTATTAGACGGTCTTTACAACAACGCAGAAGTTGGCGTCAAACGACGCGCGCTGGGAGAAATTGGTCGTCAGAGTCGACCAAAAGCCGTTTCACTCGTTCCAGCTGAAATACATACACGGTTGCATCCTATGTACACAGGGCTGGGGCTCGGCTGATTCCGTGCAGGTGACCCTGGCGTGTGCCGAGCGCGTGCCCTCCGCTGCCAGCGCTTTCCTCGCTCCCGAGCGCTCCTATAGGCCCAAGCTCGACTCACCCGGTGTCAAGGACCACCAAGCCAGGCCGTAATGTCAGTAGACTGCACGCCGAGCGCCATTCCGTCTCCATAATCGCGACTGCCCCCGTCTGTGAGGAAACTGCAAACTTCTTGCTTGAAAGCACAGTGGTGGAGGCAGTGGGTGTAAGCACCAAATAACTGTGTAACTATTTACTAGAGAGGTGAGATGCACGCCAGGCGTCTTCCCCAGCGGGACTCGGCCCGATTGCCGGATGGGCACGTATGGGCGGAATGCGAGCCCTGAACCGCGGAGTCACTGTGACACGAGCCTAGCGCGCGGACGCCACGCAGGCTGTGCGCGGGGGATATTGTGTTCAAGGGGGGCAAGGACTAAGAAATTGGAGAAATTCGTTACTGGAGCAGGGTGGCAGCGCAGGTGCCGTGCATCAGCTCTAGTGGCCCCTGGTGGGATTCCCCTCTTCATGGAAGCCAAAGCTCAGAAGTCAACCGCTACGGTGATTACGTCTATAACGGCCGTCCCCTGGGTCAAGGTAACACTAGCAAACGCGTCTGTCAGCCCTCGGTACCCGTGTCGGTACGACGGTACCCATCCAGCCCCGGGGAGGGGCTCCCCTGATCCAGCCCACGAGGGTGCACTCCTGCCGCGTACACTTCCAGCTATCCTGCAGATGCCGCGCCGGCGATGACATACTGTAATTGCTTCTGTTGATGTGCAGTCCTGTGCGTCACCTGTATTTTGTTATCTTTTTTTGGGGCCCCGGTCTGCCCTTGCTTTGCCCCGGAGGGGTGCCCTTGGGTTTCGGTGGCTGGTGCGGTTGCCTCTGGTTTCTGCTTGCTCGCTTGCAGGTTGTGTGCTGGTGTGGTGCTGTGCCTTTCCCCTTCCTTCTCCTTTGTAACCATTCTCTCAGAAAAACATTGCGCAGTTACGCTGTGCATGCCACTCTACCGGAGCACATTGCTTGGCACATTGGCACAAGCTCACGGTCCGGCACGGTCGGGTCCTCATTTCTCCGTCACATTGTTAACGGCACGAACGTGAGCCAGTATGGGAGCAGGGTGCGCAACTGCCTGGCGTGCCGGGCTTCGACGCCCGGCCCCTTGCCCGGCCCCCGAGTCCCAGAGCGGGCGTGCCAAGGCGTGCCAGATGAGTAGTACCCTCTCCGTGAACGGGAGATTCAGCTTCAGCTGAGCTTTAAGCATAGGAATCCAGTACATCTGCTCGCTGTCAGGCTAGCGCCTACGCTGCCGAACGAGGAAAGGACAGAAGTCCAGACTTATCGATGCGAGGGTTTCCCAACCCGCGACTGTGAGCACTAACACAACATATAGCAAATGGGGGCTCTCTGGCATTTGATTGTACGTTCAAAGCTCGCGAGCCGACGAGTCTGACTGAATTGTCGAGCGGGGTGGACCCGCCAGTCGAGTGGAACGCTCCTCGCGCCTGGCTGGAGCTCATGGCTACATAATAGCACACTCTATGAGGCTAATTGGCGCGGTCCTGGTAGCCGGCATTTTGCTGTCCGCAATTGCGAATCCTCCGCCGTTCAAGCAACTCGAAGCGAGAGCTTGCCACCGAGGCTGCACCACGCGCGGTAACTGCGATGGCTCGACGGGCGGTTGCGAATGCGCGTTTGGTCTCACGGGTGAGAGCCCCGCCAGCGCGGCGCGTGTGCACGGGCAGGGCCCGTTTCGTGGTTGAGTTGCGCGCTGTCATGGGGTGTAACGCGGCGGTACTTTTGTGGGTGCGAGGGCATCTCCTGTATGCGGAGGGAGTAGTCGTCAGTGCAAGCGATCAGGGGGGGTGAAGTCCACTACAGAGACCGCAATTAAGGCGGCGCCGCTGTGGGGCGCACCGCACAGTGGCCATACATGTCAGGGGCCAGGGCACGCACGCACGCCTTGCCCGCTGGTGGGCTGACTCGTTTTCCCCTTACTTCCTTTCCCCACCACCTAGGCGACGCCTGCGAGCGCCGACTTATGTCCGCATGCCACACCACGGCAGCGGAGCGCCCTGGCTCCCGACCCTTGTATGGTACCTGGTACGTCTGGCTCGGCGCTGCACGTCGGCTGCGCCCAGCATTGCCAGTCTGTGGTGGGGCCGCCACATCTGTTGTTTCAGTTTGGGGGGATGCGTAACCCGCAGGACATTTGATATACCCGGGGGCCTGGATGATTGCCGAGTCAGGATGATTTGGGAGGGCAGCTGCTGGTGGGGATGTACGTTGTGTTGTGGTTTCATGCCAGTCCTTGGCATCCGAGCTGGCTGTTGCGGCTTTTGCAGCTTTCGAGAGACGCCGCCCGGTGTTCCCCATACAGGTCATTGAAGAACTGCAACTGCTATCGACAGCTCGCACGGGTACGTGCGCACGCATGGCTGGCACCAGGGGGCATCTCCCTGGCTGGCACGCGCCGGCTTGCGGTGGCTGTTGAATTAGCGGGTGGGGTCAGCGCCAGCTGAGGCCGTACTGCTGACCTCCGAGCGAACAACGTGCGCTGATGCTGGACATGCTGCGTGCTGCCGCGAGTGGCGCTCGTCGCCGCGCACACGTGCTCGGGCAGGCCTACCTCGCACAGCGCGGCTCCTGGGCTGTGCATTGCGGGCGCAAGCAAGTAGCCCAATCAAGTCACGCGCTCGGTGGTCGTGGCTTGCTCTGCAGGTCGGCTGCCCGCCCGAGCTCAAGGGCGAGTGCCTGTACCCGGCGCTGCAGGGCAACCGCTCCGTGGCGTGCTTTGAGGTCGAAGGGGCCGGGGAGGAGGAGCAGACGTCGGACCTGCCGCTTGAAGGCTTCGCACACCCCTCGCTCGTTTGGTGAGCGTCAGCCTGCATGCCAGCTGTTGATCGCTCGAAACCTAGGCGCGTTCCCACCTCCAATTCAGGTCCTGGTCAGGTCACGCGCACCCGTGCAGGTGCACCCCTTCCGGACGGATGCGCAACCCCCGCGACCCCTACCCCGCTCAAAACCGCGTCCCCACCGCGCGCCCAGGTACTGGGGCCAACCGCTGCTGGGGCGGGCGGCCATGAACCGGACGTCGCCGCCGCCCAGCCACCTGCTGCCCAACGGAATGCACCAGCTGCCGCTGGACGCGTGCGCGCAGCGGTGCGTGGCGAGCGGTGGGAGGGCGGCTGTGGTTACCCGCCGCGTGGGTGTGGCCGCCGTGCCCATGCGGCCTCCGGCCACCTGTGCTGCTGCCCCGCGCGGTCGCTGCAAGCAACAGGTCACGGGCGGTGCACTGTCCTTCTTGTGTCCAATTATGATCCGTTCGTGTGAACGCAGGTGTCACGATCGCGGCATATGCGCCGCGCAGCAGCCGCTGCAGGCGGCCGCCGCTGGGCGCGAGCAGGGCAGGGCCCCCCGAGCGCAGGCGCCTGCCGGCGGAGGGGAGCTGGGCGTGGACGGCGTGGACGGCGTGGGCACGGGCGGCCGCTGTATCTGCGCCGCGTCCTACACCGGCGCGGCCTGCGAGCAGGCTGTCGCGGAGGACTGCTATGGGTCGTGCAACGGCGGCACCTGCATCCAGGTGCGTGGCGTCCGCCGGGTTGGCTGCTGTCGTGATGCCTACCTCTAGCGTACAAGCGGGCGCGCGGTGCCGGCGGAGACGGTGGAAACGGCACGTCAGCTCTTCCCTCCCCCGTGCTTGCATCCGCCCACACAGGGCTTCTGCCACTGCCCCCCTGGCCGCTGGGGCCTGGCGTGCACCAACACCGAGCGGTGGAACAGCAGCGCAGGTGCGCGGGGCGTCGCAGGGGCGGGGACGGCTTCCTTTTTACGCAGGGCACGTATCGTACCGTATTCACAATCATCTCAGCTTGCGACACCCACACCGGACACCGCGCTCAGCGTGTGAGGAGTTCCAGCGCGCCCGGGCTGCTCCGTTGCGTCCCCACCAGGCTGGCTGCCATCCGTGGCGGGGCCCCGCATCTACGTGTACAACCTGCCTCAAGAGGTCGCCCACCGCATCACCAACGACGGAGAGTGAGTTGGTCGCGCGGCGGCTGTGCGCCGTGACTGGTGGTGGTGGTGGGGGGGGACCCAGGGGTGAGGGGCCATACGGTACTCTGTGGAGAATTGAGGACAACCTACGGGCACTGCAAGTTGTTCTTTCCTGAACGACCCGAAGTGATCTTGCGCCACTCCGCGTATGCCGCAATCTGCCTGCAGCACGACGCGGGACGGCATGTACCGTGGAGAGGTGGGGCCCGCCAAGCAAGCGTCGCGCGCCGCAAGCTACTGCCGCCAGAGCGATCGGGATTGCATGGGCCGGACGGCGGTGTTGACAGCTGGCCTCACACGCGTTTTTGCCTGCTTGCACCCCTCCACGCGCACGTCGCACGCCCCGGCCGCACCGCATGCCGCAGGAGATGTTCCTGCAGGAGCTGTTTGCGGCGGCGGCCACCGCCGCGGTCAAGCCCCCCGGCCTGTCCGCGCCCAAGGCCCTGGCTGCGACACCACGTGCGGGGGCTGCCGCCGCACGTGCCGCGGCGGCTGCAGAGCAGGGGGGTGGTGAAGAGGCTGAGGCAGAGGTGGAGGACGCAGGGGATCATCAGGGGCGACGGGCGAACGAGGAGATGCAGGCGGAGGGGCAGCAGAGGTCGCCCAAGCGAAAGCCGGCGCGGCACCAGGGTAAACGTGGACCTGATGGCACGCACGGGAAGCACGGCCAGCACAGGCGCGCCGCTAAGCACCACGGCGACCACGCGCACCATCAGGCTCGCGGTCTAGCGGTGGCGGGGAAAGGGATGGCGGGCGTAGGCCACGACGGTGGCAGCGGCAGAGACACCAGCAGCAGCAGCAGCAGCGGCAGCAGCAGTGGTGGCGGCGGTCTGGCGGCGGAGGCGGTGCTGACTCAGAACCCCTGGGAGGCCAACCTGTTCATCGTGCCCATGTGGTCCATCTGGCAATCAGGTGCGTGCGCGTGCGTGCATGTGTGCGTATGTGCGCGTGTCAGAGAGCACAAGTAAGGGCCCGAGGTGCGGGTGCGCCTGCGTGTGCTCATACCGTGGCAATGTGGCATGTATGGTGCATTGACTCCATGCACTTGCTACGTGTGCGGGTGTGTGGTGGATGGGGTGGTGGCCGCAGGCAACGTGGCGTCGCCCGCAGTGCTCATGCGGCGCGTCATTGCGCACCTCAAGGCCGGTTACCCCTTCTGGGAGCCCATGGGCGGCCGCAACCACGTGTTCTGGTCAGTGCGCGGGCGCTGAGCTGAGCTGTGCTGTGCTGTGCTGCCTGGCTGTGTGTCCTGTGCTGGCTGTGATGTGATGTGCTGGTGGGGACGACGGGGTACATTCCCCGCCCTCAGACCGCCGCCTCCAACTGCCACTAAACGACATCACCCTCCTGCCCGCCCGTCCGCCTGCTTGCAACGCCCACCGGCCCCTGCAATTCCCAGGGCCTCCAACGACCGCGGCGTGTGCGACTGGCAAGAGCTGGAGCCCGACCTGCGCGCCCCAATCATGGTGCGTGTACGCGATCGGCCGCACCGCTGCCGGATGCCGTGCATGCGTGCTGGCCCAAGCGCAGCCCAGCAAACTAGAAGCTGCTCTACTGCGTAAGACAGCCAGCAGGTGCAGGTGGATCGGTGTGTACGCGTCGCGCACGCGTCCGTCATTGACCGTGTGTGGCACGACGCGGCCTTTGCCTGGCACACGCAGGTCACGCACTTCGGCCAGGCGCCGCGTGTGCCGCCCTTCCACATCCTGTCCGTGCTGGGCGACAGCAGCTGGCGCACGGTGCTGCGGGGCCACCTGCAGGGCGCGCTGCAGGTACGGCAGGAAACAACTGACGCCGGGCAGCGAAGCGCCGCCTGCCAAGCTATCGTACCAGTATTCAAGACGGATGGCGCTGACTGATGCACGGCTGACCTCCCTTCCTGGCCGGCTGCATTGCTTGAGGTGTGTGCTGTGCTTGCTGTGTGCGCAGAGGGAGAAGGTGCCGGTGGCGAAGGGCTTCCAGCCCAACAACCATGCTGACGTCCAGGCCGAGTACGCGCCCTGCTACAGGTGGGTGTGGGGCGGCGCGGCGCGGCGCGGTGCGGGCCGGGTATCCGTGTCTGTCCCGCACGGTGTTACTCACCTGTTCACTTGTCGCACGCCGCCACCGTCATGCGCACGCCGCCGGCGCCGCCACCGAACGCACGCTGCATCTCATGACTGGGCCTGCACGTGCATGCAGCACGGCACCCACAGGCTCTGAGCCCCACCTCGCTCAATACGATAACACATGATGGGAGAAAACTCCCGCCTGCTGACGCTCCATCCTCCTCTGCAGGCCTGAAAAGGACGTGTTGGCGCCGCCGGTGGTGCCGGAGTGGGTGGTGCCCTACTCCCACGCCGTATACGGACCGCGGCACGACACCTTCCGCACCGCCACCCGCACGGCGGCCGGGGCGGGGGCTGGCTTAGGTTCCGGCGCGGCAGCCGGAGGTGACGACACCGCTGGTGGCAGTAGCAATGGCAGCAATGGCGGCAATGACCGTGGCAGTAGCGGCAATAAGCGAGGGCAGCAGCAGGCCAGCATCACGGCTGTGGCGCTGCCGGAGCGCAATATCACGTTGTTCTTCTCTGGAGGCATCAGGTACCGCAAATCCGACCGTGGGTTGTTGCGCTGGTGGCTGCAACCTCTAAGCGGAGGGCGGCCGACCACCTTTTACCGTAGCTGTGCGGCAGCCGCGCACCTGTACACCACACGCACCACTGCCACCCCAGAAGCCCGCGCGCATGTGCACATCATGAGCATGCATGCTCCATGTCCACCACCTGTGCGCATGCGTGCCGCCATGCAGGCCCGAGCAGCTGTACTACAGCCAGGGGGTACGGCAGGCCGTCATGCGGATGGCGGGCGGCGGCAAGGCGGGAGAGGGCAGCGCGGGGGCAGATGCGGCAGACTTCGGGGCCTGGAACCGGCCGGACTTCGTCCTCTCCATCGCGGGTGAGCATGCATGCATGCAGGCATGCTGCGCTTGCGCTGCTCCGCACGTGCGCACGCAGCACCTTTCTTAACGCCACCATCCCACGCCGATGGCTTGATATTGGTGACACGTTAACAAGGTTCCCGCTGTTCCCGGCGCTGCTAGTCCTGCACCCTTCTCGACCTTGCAACCCCTGCCCCCGCCCGCAGGCCAGCACAGCCAGACGCTCATGGCCGCTTCGCACTTCTGCCTGGCGCCCAGCGGCTGGGGCTGGGGCGTGCGGCTGCTGGAGGCGGTGGCGGTCGGCTGCGTGCCGGTGGTGGTGCAGGACAACGTGTACCAGGTGTGTGTGGTGGGGGGGAAGGGGATTGCAGTGAACCAATCCCGAGATGGTGGGCCGGAAGGGGAGTGTGTGGCCGCACGCAGCTGGTGGGTGCTGGGAGGCAGGGTTGCGACCACCACAGAAGCCCGTAGGCTGGGGTTGGCGCCCGGCATCGGCTGGGCGGCGGCTCCTCCCGCCCCCCACCTCCCACCCCCGGCCGCTTCTCCAACCATATCCTTGCAACCCCCGCCCCGCCCCGCCCCTCCCCCCCAACGCCCTGCAGCCGCTGTGGGACGTGGTGCCGTACGACGAGTTCGCGGTGGTGCTGCCGCGCGCGCAGCTGCACCGCCTGCCGCAGCTGCTGGAGGCCGTGGGGCCGGCACAGCTGGCGGCGCTGCAGGCCGGGCTGGCGCGGTGGCACAGGTAGGCTGGGAAGGGGTGGGGGGAAAGGAGCTGGAGGGCTGTTGGTTGCGGCGGGGGCTGGGACTTGGGAGGAGCAAGGCGAGAGGCTGGCGGAGGCGGCGTGCGTGCGTGCCGTGCTCATTCTGGCCCCCATTCCGCATCTCACAGTTTGCCGCCAGATATAGATACCGTGCATATGGACGGCTAACCCCCACAACTGCCCGGTCATGCGTTTCCCCTCTCTAGGGCGTTCCTGTACCGTCACCACAACCCCTTCGGGCTTGCCTTCAACTACACGCTGGCGGCCCTGCGGCGGCGGTTGACCAGTCTCAACAGCGCCCACTGCCGCCGCCG
This sequence comes from Chlamydomonas incerta, assembly GCA_016834605.1. Classification (NCBI taxonomy): domain Eukaryota; kingdom Viridiplantae; phylum Chlorophyta; class Chlorophyceae; order Chlamydomonadales; family Chlamydomonadaceae; genus Chlamydomonas; species Chlamydomonas incerta. The sequence goes on from JAEHOC010000013.1 coordinate 2,125,703, forward strand.
CCGCCGCCGCCGCCGCGGTCGCAGCCAGTGAGTGGCCGCCGCCGGTTGCAGCAGCCGGACAGCTACCGTATCCTGTCAGCAGCTTGGGACCCAACCCCCTGCGGCGGGCGGTCACAGCCGCACGGCGGGCGCAGGTGCAGTCGGAACTGCAGATGCACAGTCCACGGCGCATGTGCGGCTAGAGCCACCTGGCATGCTTGAACGGCGTGCGGTAACGTATGTGGAGGTGAATCGGTGAACGGTTTTGTGGCGGTTTTCCTGCGGTTGCCCGCGTACGAAATGGACGAACGGACGGTTGGACGAGAGAGACAAGATGCCAACTTGGTGACGGCTGGAACGTTGCAGGGTCTCACGCAGTAAACGTCGCACGTTGACTACAGTCGTGGGCAGCGCCGGGCAGGGGTGGGGGGTGGGGGGCAGTCGCGGGGCAACGGGCTGTCCTGTTGAGGCCGGCGCAGCGGCGCTTGCACTTAACCGCCGTTGCACAAGGCGAACTGACCTGGGAACTTTCTCAGGGGGGTGCAACACCGGTAACAAGGAGCTTGGCTTACAAGAGCTGTGCATCGGTGCCTCCGAGTGGTTGGGTGGGCCGGTTTCCCGCGTTTTTTATTTGGTGCGTGGCGAGTATTGGTGCCCGATCGCTTTGCCTGCGAAGTAACAGCTGCTGAAGGTCGCTGAAGCTACTCACACATACATGTACCACCATATGGCTTGTGTGCAGTGTAATTAACACCAGAGCGACTATTCGAGCGAGACTCCACTTCGGCAGCTGTCGCTGCGAGCCTTTGCAGGCCAATTGACAACATATTCATTGTCACAGATAGTATACCGAGTGCCAGGATGTCACGATAATCTTCTGAAAGAAAGCGACTTCCAGCTAGCGCCCTGAAAATGCCGTCGCGCGCCGCATGTGGGCGACCTGGCGGTCCGAAGATGCAAGCACTGTTCGCACTGGCGTCCATGTATGCCATAATTGTCGGTAAGGCGTCAGATGTCACAGTGGGCGGGCGTTGGTGAGCCCCCTTTAGTCAGGGACTTCGGGCATGTATTGGTGGCATCCCCCCACTCACGCGCACCCTCGGCTCGCCTCGCAGTGGTGGTCGACGCCCAGCCGCTCCAGTCAAAGAAGCCTCCACCTGCGCCACTGCTGCCGCCGCCTGGGCCGTCGGGCCCACCACCGCCGCTGCTGCCGCCGCCGCCTGCGCCGCCAGCGTACCCGCCCACCTACCCCGTCATTGCGCAACTGCCTCAGGGTGCGCGCGGATGGCGTACGCTCGCCTGGGCCGCCCTGAGTCAATCCATGCCATGCGCTTGCGTTGTTGCTTCGTCAATGTTGCCTGCGTGCGGTGCCGAACGTGATGCGTCCAAGGGTGTGTGTTGGCGGCCGCGCCCGCCTCAACCTTTCGGCCTCTTCGCCTGCGTCCCGTGTTGCCCCGTGGCGCAGAGGGCGACGTACGGCTGGCGGAGGGCGGCGCGCCGGGCGAGGGGCGGGTGGAGGTGTTCCTCACCTCGCAGCCGCCCGGTCCCGGCATCGGTGAGGCGGTCAGCAGCTGGGTCAGCGTGTGCGACGACAGGTGCGTCGGTCGGTCGGTCGGGCGGGTGGCGGGCAGGTGCCCGCGGGCGGGTGCTTGGGGGGCTGTGTGTAGGTAGGCTGCATGCAACAGCCACTCGGCAAGCGGAACGAGGGGCCGCTCGTGCGACACCCAGAGAGGCTGTTGTACCGTATTGCGTGTGATCCCATGGCATCTTGTGCCGACGGCGAGCATTTTGCGCCCGCAATGCCGTACTTGTGGGCAGGTGGACCGCCACCGAGGCGGCGGTGGTGTGCAAGATGCTGGGCTTCGGGTGGGCGGGCGCGGCGGCGCTGCGCGGCCTCACCGCCCCGGCCGAGGTGCCCATCGGCCTCGACGGCGTGGACTGTGAGTGCGGCACACACAACTGCTAAAGCAGTTGGGGGAGGCGGGGCCAAGCTCGGCTGGATTGACACTTCGCTTCTTGGAATGCTTGTTGGAGAGGAGCCTGGATTGCAAGGCTGCGTGCGGCGTCACAACGCACACACTCTAATCACCACCCTCCCTTCCCGCCCACTCCCCGCCCAGGCTCTCGCACCACGCAGGGCGCACCGGAGGGCGAGGAGTTCGACACGCCCGACCTCCAGCAGCCTCTGCCGCCCGCCGCCGCCACCCCGGCAGCCGGCCCCGGCCTGGCGCTGCTCCAGTGCGCCTCGCAGCGCCGCGGCGCCAGCGACTGCCTGCCCCATGAGGCCGCGGGCGTGCGCTGCCCGCCGCCGCCTCCCGCGCCCGCCGCCCCGGCGCCCGCAGGCGAGGACCCCTCGCCGCCGCCGCCCAGCCCCCGCCCGCCGCGCCGGCGGGATGTGGTGCTGCCGCCAGAGTGCGAGGGCTTTGACGATAAGATCTCCATGTTCCGTGGCCGCCTCATGACCGAGCGCGCGGTGAAGCTGCGGGAGGAGTACTTTGGCGGCGGCGGCTGGGGCTCTGGGGAGTTCGGGGCGCCGCCGGGCTCTGGGCCTGTGGCGATAGACCCGGAGGTGCCGGATTGGCTGAAGCACACCGACAACTACAAGACAAGTGAGCGGGTGACGGGGCGGGGTGCTGGGCGTATGGGCGTCGAGCAGTGTTGAGAGAAGGGACTGATGGTTGTTGCTTGGGTCTTTCCAGTGCGTGTTGCTCCAGCGCAGCATTGCGTGAACCTCCGCCCTCTGCGCCCTCGGCTCTGCCCCGCAGCGCTTCCGCACGGCTCGCTGCGACTGGTGGGCGGCCCCTCGCCGCAGTCGGGTGTGGTGGTGCTCAGCTGGTGCGGCTACACCGGCACGCTGTCCATGGAGCCCACGCAGCACCTGGAAACAGACCTGCGCGGCGGCGGCCTGGCGGCGGTGCAGCGCCCGGCGGCGGCCGCCAACGAGACGGCGGGCCGGGCCGTGAACGAGCTGCGTGCGGCGGCCGTGTGCAGCGCGCTGGGGTATCAGTACAGCAGGTGCGGTGCGTGGCGTCGGACGGCAGTGATGGTGGTGGTGGTGGTGGTGGTGGTGTATGTGCCCGCACACACCCCATGGTCGCACCCACACCTGGCGAGCGGCTCCAGGCTAAGCGCGGCTGCCCTCGACACCCCAAGCGGGCCGGCTTCCACGCCAGGGGCGCGCCATGCAACGCACCGACGCCGACGCCTTCACCTGTGCGTGTGCCGGTGTGAAACGCCGCAGGTCCAAGCGCGGCAGCAGGCGCTACGGGCTGGGCGCGGGTCTGGTGTTCGACGCCGCGCCCATCTGCATGCGCGGCGCCTACGACTTCGCGGCGGCGCTGCTGGCGGCCGTGGGCGCCGACGGCGGCCCCTCCGCCGCCTCCGTCGTCATGCCCGGCGGCCTGCCCGGTGTGGTGTTCCCGGGCGCCTGCAGCGGGCCCTTCCTGGGCGGCCCGGGCGCCGCGGACGGCGGCGCGGGGGGTGCAGGCGGCGTGGGCTACTGGTGAGGCGGGTCCGCGCCTCGCAGGCAAAGGCAGGAGCAGGGCGCTCTGCCAGCGCAACAACTCACATGTACCGCCGCACGCGCACACATGCATACACACGCACGCGCTTACGCACGCACGCACCTGGTCCATGCCAACACTCCAGGGGCGATGTGCAGCTGTCGTCGTCGGGCCACGACCGGGACCTGTCTGTGGATTGCTTCAACGACCCAGCCGAGATACACGGCCCGGTGGACCCCAGTGAGCTCGGGATGGGGTGGGGCGGGAAGCATATGAAGCGGGGCGGCGTTGGACGCACGATGGGATGCGATGGGTGGCTGTGGCAACAGTGAGGGGTCGAGTCTGTCGCGTGTTTGGACGAGTGGCGGCTACAGCTCGCCACCCACCAACGCCTCTCACACGCAACCAACCACCCCGCGCCCCACAGGCCCGCCGCCCGAGGGCTCCCTGCGGCTCGTGTTCTTCGTGCCGGACGACGGCTCCGGCTCCGGCGCCACGTGGGCAGACTCCACGTCCAGCGGCAGGGGCTTTGTGCAGGTGTGTGTGGGGGCCCGGGGGGTTGTGAATACCAGCCCAAGCCAATCCCATTCTAAGTCCTGCCGCTGTGTCTACGACAAGTACGGTAGTCCCACAGCTCGCTTGCTCCTTGCCTCGCCGCGTGCACACGTGCGCAGATATACCGCGACGGCAGCTGGGGCGGCATCTGCTCCACGGGCTGGGACGACGCCGACGCGGACGTGGCGTGCCGCCAGCTGGGCTACGGGTCCGGCGGCGGCGCCTGGGGCTCCGACTGGCCGGACCGCTTCGCCGCCTCCGACTGGGCGGGCCGCATGCGCGACATCGCGCTCACTGACGTCGCCTGCCCGGCGCCGGGCTGGGGCACGGAGGAGGCGCCGGTGGAGGTGCCCTCCCGCCTGGACCTATGCCCCGCGTCCAGCGACACCGCGTCGTGCCACTACACCGACCTGGCGGGCGCCAGGTGCAACCCCTCGCCGCCGCCGCCCCCACCGCCGCCGCCCCCACCACCGCCACCGCCACCCTCGCCGCCCCCTTCGCCGGTACCTCCGCCGCGCCCGCCTGCTCCGCCGCAGCCGCCCTCGCCGCGGCCCTCGCCGCCCTCCCCACGCCCGCCGGGCCCCACCCCGCCGTCTCCGCCCGCCCCACCCTCCCCACGGCCTCCCTCTCCCGCGCCGCCGTCCCCGCCCTCCCCACGCCCGCCCGTGCCCTCGCCGCCCTCCCCACGCCCGCCCGTGCCCTCGCCGCCCTCGCCGCCCTCGCCGCCCTCGCCGCCCTCACCACGCCCCTCGCCGCCCGCACCGCCGCCGTCTCCGACCACCATCTCCAGCCTCGAGGTCGCCGCTCCGCCGCCCGAGGCGCCCCCGCCGCAGCCGCCGGTCCTCGAGGGCCCCACCGGCTGCCGCACGTGCCTCACGCTGCGCCTCGACATCCGCCTGGGGCGGACCATGGCGCCCTTCCCGCGCGACGCCTGCGACCGCCTGGCAGACGCCGTCACCCTGACGCTGGCCACGCCGCCCCTGGACGGCGACGGCGTCACGCCGCCCGCCTCCGTGCTGTACCCCTTCTACTGCGCCTCGCCGCTGCAGCCGCCGCCGCCGCCGCCGCCCTGCGCTGACGCGGCGGCGGGCGCGGCGGGCGGCGGCGGCGATGGCGGTCACGTGCACGAGATGACGGTGTGCGGCGCGGTGGAGGACGGCGGCGGCCTGGTGGCCTACCTATCAGACCCCCTGGTGCGCGGGAGCGGCCGAGGCGTGCCGCCGGGAAGACTGCTGTAGGGGGCAGCGGAGGCAGCGGGGTGACGCCGCAGCCTGCGCGCGCTTTTAAGTCCACGCGCGCACGCATACACGCATACATACATTGCTTTCGTTTTTGTGCTCTCTAACACGGGCTTTTCCTTGTGCTGCTTCCACCCCACCCCACCCCCCCAACCCAACCCCAACCCCAACCCCACCACGCTCCCGCCAGGTGTCCAACAACATGCTGCGCACCAACATGGGCGCCGCGCTGCTGGACGCCATGAACGTGGCCGCGCCCTGCGCCACCCTGGACGCCGACTACGACTACGACCGCGCCGGGCCCGCCGTGGGGCCCACCCTGGTATTCGGCGTGTGCCCCGCAGGCGCCGACCCCGGCGGCGTGGGCGGCGGCGGCGGCGCGGGTGGTGGGGGTGGGGGTGGTGAGGATGAGGAGCGGGTGATGACGTGGACGCCGGACGCGCACTGCGACCCCAACGAGCCCAAGTGGACCTTCCCGCCCGCGCCGGAGCCGGAGCGCCACGACGGCGCGCCGCCGCCGGCAGGCGAGCCAGGTGCGCGTGTTGGGCCGAGTGGGCCCTTGGCGGGGATGGGGCTGGGGGAAGGAAGGGTGGGGTTGTGAATACCAGCCCAAGCTAAAACAACGTAACTAGACAGGGGGCAGGCAAATGCAGCATGTAGCAATACAGGGGGGCGTGCGCCTTAGGTCAATGGCGGCTGTGCCGGGCTGGCGGCGTCTGCAGAGGCTTGCGCCTGCGTTGCAGGTGTTGGCGTGCGACTAACACGCGTACACACGCGCCGCGTTGGCCTGTGCTGCTGCTGCCGCAGGCGGGGACTGGACGCTGTCGCCGCCGCCGCCCGAGGTGCCGCCGCCGCTGCAGCCGCCTCCCGAGCAGCCGCCGTCGCCGCCCAGCCCGGCCCCAGTGCCACCCTCTGCCCCGGCTCCGCCTTCTCCGCGTCCCCCTCCGCGCCCGCCGCGGCCGCCGCCGGCGCCGCCCTCGCCGCCGCCGCTGCCCTACATGCCGCCGCCGCTGGTGGCATGCATAAACCGCAGCGCGCTCTACCAGACCCCCGAGCAACTCATGCTGCTGTCAAGCAGCACCACTGCGACCGCCTTCCCCTCCCTCTCCCTGCTCAGCTGCGGCAGCACGGCGCACTCCAAGGGCTCCTTTTTCTTCGGCGCGTGGGACCACTGGCCCTTCGTCGGGATCTCAGCCTACCCTGCAAACGCCAGCGTAGGCGGTGCCCGTGGAACTGCCATCGTGTGCCTCGGCCTCCTGCCGTCCAACAGCAGCAGCAACGTGACGGCGGCGCGCAATGGCACCGCCACGACGGGCGCCAACGGCACCAGCAGCAGCGCTGTGAGCGTGGCGGGGCTGCTGGTGCCCGCGGCGGGGCTGCTGCCGGCGGCGGCGTGCCAGGTGGCGAGCTGCGTGCCGCCGCCCGGCTTCTACTGGAACGCCACGACTGGCGGCCCCATCCCCTGCGGCGGCAACAACACGGACGCGGTTGCTGTCTACCAGCTGTCAGACGCTGACCCCGCACCCGCGCCGCCGCGCCCGCTGCCGGCGGCCTCGCCGCAGCCGCAGCCGCCGTCGCCGACGCCGTCGCCCCCAGGTCCGAAGCAGCGGCGGGCGCTGCTCCAGCAGCAGCGGCAGCAGCAGTGGCTGGCAAGTAAGCGGCGCGCGGGCACCGGTGGGGTGATTGCAGCTGGCGCTGGGGCCGGGGCCGTGGAGCGGCAGCGGCGGAGGGCTTGATGCGCTGGCCGTGTTGGTGCTCGAAGGCGGTCGGTGTGGCGGTGCCGAATGCGCAATGCGATGGCGGGTGCGCATGCACAAGGCACGGGGCATTGGCACGGGGCACGGGGCAGCCGCTGGATTGGTATTGGCAGGCGCGGACCAGTCGTGCGGTGGATCCGGGCCGCCATGGCATGCATGCGCATATCTTATACATACAAACAACATACATATACTGGCACGCGATACTCCTAGCAGCTAAGCAGCAGCCCGTCATTCCAGCGTCGGCCGTAGTGCCCAGCGTGCGGGCCGGGGTAGGTAGGCGTTACCGTGCGGTAATGGCGGAAGTGTGATGGCCCGTTGAGCGCTGCCTGCCTGCTGATGTGTGGACCGGGCACCAGCGGCTTCGGCGCATACGGTACTTTTGATTTCTAGCGTGTGTGTGGGTGCTGTGTTGTGGGGCGGGGTGCGTGGGGTCGAACCGTCCACACGAAGGGGGGTTGCAGCTTGCAAGGTGCTTGAGTGGGGCAACGGCGATGGGGGGGACTCATGGCAAACTCGGCATTGATGGATGCATGAGGATTGAGGAAGGTCCGAGGACGCAGCGCGAAGGGCGTCGGCAGTGCTACGCGGTGTCAACGACGTGCAAGCCCAATCGGGATGCTCTCTGGGGCGGAGGGTGGGTACTGTGTGTTCCGAATGCATGGACCACCGGCACCGGAATCAAATTGGCTCAGTGATGCTCAGTGACAGCGTGCAGTGTATTACAGTGTGCAGTGCCCAGTGTGCAGCTGGACTGGATGCCGTTGCAAGCTAGCTAAGGCAATGAGCTCCAGCGCACCCTTGCCACCGGGTGCAATACTGACGTTTAAACATAACCATACCGTGTTTGGTGCACCGGCAAAGCCGCCTAAGAAAGGCCCATGTGTAATGTCATAACGCCTTACACATAACTTTCTTGGTAGATGGCGCGTAGCATCCGCCCGTGGGTACGCGCAGGCAAAAGCTTGCCAGCCGGCAGCCCCGCCACGCACGACAGCCTCCACCCGCCTATCCCCCAACTCAACACGTTTCTTACTAACTTTGCCACCCCAACTCAACAACACCGGATCTGGACTTCTCATGTGGCCACTTTACAGACCCGGACGGACTCAGCCGCCGTGCGCGGTCACTAAGCTCAACCATGGTTCACAACCACACAGTCATCAAAGCCTTGGTTACTTGAGGGCGAACGCTGGCTGCACGGCGGATCAACGCGAGTAACCCAGCACGTAGACACGCCGGGCGGCAACATTGCATGCCGGAATGAAGATTGCCAAGCAGCCAAGGAAGAAAGAGGTTCGGCATCGAGCCGGTTTCTAATTAACGCCCAAATCGTGACGCGTCCTCCTGCGGGCTCAACACTGTTCACCGCGTACCTCCCGCCATGCCATGCCATGCACGCACACCGTGGCCGCGCCTTGGTGCCCAATGCCACGCCCTCCCTGCGTCCCAGCCACCTAGCTACCTCGATCACTCAACGCATTCCTCTCTCTCGCTTTGTCGGAAGCAGGGGCACGCGCGTGCCGCTGCTCACCGCGTTCGTTCCCCATGCGGCCATGCCGCCCATGCCATAACTCTTGTCCGCACTCAAAGCAGGGCGACAACTGTGTCGTAACGCCGCCGCCTGTGCGCGTGCCAGCGCGGGCTCCGTACACGCACGTAACCTTTGCGCACTGAGGCGCTCAGGTAATCAGGGCACACGTGCACCGCGCCCGGGCATCAGTAGCTGCTGCGCCGCCAGCCCGCCACGCGCCACGCGCCACATGCAGCATCGCAGCCTGATCACAGCCCGAATAAGCCCGACAACCCCTGCGCCACCGCATCCCGCCCACCGCATCCCGCCCTTCTATTATCCCAGGCGGCAAAAAATACACAGAACACGTACGCACGCCATGTCCGCCAAAGCAAGCGCCTGTGCCAGCCAGCTTGTGCGTCATCTTGGGCACGTGCACAGCAGGCACGTCACCTGGCCGGCTTCGTCAGACTGATTCTCAACCTCCTCAACCAACTGTCAACTGCCCGTGTCATCACATCGCTTTTATTGTTGTTTACCACCCTACATAACAAGATACGAGCCCTGCCCCCCCCGCCAACGACCGCATGAATGCACATTCCGTACACTGCCAGCACACACACATAGCCTCGCTTAGCGCGGCTCAGCCCTCAGCTCACCAAGCAGTGCACACCAACTGATCTGAGAATTGCAGCACAGCACGTGCACTAATCGTGCTGAGGAGCAAGTTCCAGGATGCTCAGTTCATGCACGCACACATTATCGTAATGACCGTTCTTAACAGTTCCTACCCATCTAGTAACATGCGCATCATGTTATGTAATGGAGCGCGCATTCTTCATACGCCGCGCCGTTCCTCACATGAACAAACTGCTCCAACATCCCGTATCTTGGCCCCATTGCCCCGTTCACTTGGACGGCTATTCCCGCTTTAGATGAAGAAATATAAACGTGCCCATATCAAGCCCCCCAGGAGACGCCGCCACATACCGCGCGCCATACTGCTGCATGCAAGCCCGTACCGCAAGCCGTACCGAGCGGCCCTGATTGGCGCGCGCGGTGGCCCGGTGCAGCTTCGCGCCGAGGCCGAGCTCAGTCGCCGCCGCCGCAGCCGCCGCCATCACGCCGTCAACTACGGCCGTGTGAACAGCTATGAACTTCGTCACCGCCGAGCCGCTGGCGGCGGCCGCCGCGCCCCAGCCTATCAGTGGCTTGCCCGCGAGCTGGCCTGCGCTGAACAGGACCGTGATGGTCCCTGTCTTCTGGTATTGCTCACCGCCCGCCCGCACGATAGCATTGTTGAGGGCGTGGCCGAAGCCCCAGCCCACACCCGAGGCGCCGCCTCCGCCCACAAAGACGCGTTCGCGACGCTGCAGCTCAATTACGGTCACCATTATTCAAAGTGAGCGAGTGAGTGTATGTATGGGAGATGAAGGTAGGCCGAAGGCATGTGGCCTGTCGGCCCGGACCTCCGGCCCCCGGACCCCGGAACACGACCCATGCATTAGAGCTCCATCATTTCACAGCCCCCGATCCTTTCACAGCGGGCCCCGCCGGTGTACACCTCCCGTATGTCCGACTCGTGCAGGCCCAGCGTACACGCCGCGTCGGTTGCCATAGGGAGCATACCCATCAGCGGGGTGAACGGCGAGCCGGCCTTGCTCGGCGCGGCAACAAAACTGCTGCTGTCGCTATCATACGCCCCCCTCAGGCGGGCGGGCACGCCGCCGCCTGAGCCGCTTGATAGGCCGCCTAGGCCGACGGCGCTGCCGCAGCGCGGGCCGGCGACGCTACCGCCACCGGGCAGCAGGGAAAAGCTGGTGGTGCTGGTGGTGCTGGCGCCGCCCTGCAGAAAACTGCTGCCACCCAGGCTGCTGCAGGTGTAAGTTCCGCTGGCTGTGGACGTGCCCGCAGCGGACGCGGCATAGCGCGCGCGCCCCGCAGCAGCCATGCCGCCGCTTTGCTGCTGCTGCGCCTGCTGCCTCTCCTGATGCCGGCGCGCCCCCGACGCAGCCGCCGCCTCGAAGATGTCGAAGCAGCACGATGCCGACGACAACGGTGTGCCGCCCGCGGCGGCCATGGCAGTGGCGGCAGCAGTGGCAGCAGCAGTGACCGTCTTCGTGCGGAATGCGGCGAGGCGTGGCATGTACGTGTGGTGCCACTGCTGCTGCAGCTGCTGGTGCTGCGTGCCCTTGATGCCGCCGCCGCTGGGGAGCAGCTGCTGCCTCTGCTGCTGCTGCTGCCGCTGATTGTCCCGATGCTGCAGCTGCTGTACGTGCAGGCAGCCGGATGTACTGCTGAACAGGGCCGCCGGCGCCGGCAGCAGCAGGCGGCCGCCCGCCGCTGCTGCGCTGCTGTCAGTAGCAGCCGCCCACGCAGCCGCTTCAAATGCAGCGGCACGCAGCGAAGGGACGGACGGCGCGGCGGCGTGGCCCGTCACGCCGCCTCCCTGCCCAAAGACCTGTTGGTGATTCTGCTGGAGCGGCTGCGGCTGCGGCTGCGCCACCAGCAGCGGTTCGGCCGGCGGGCCCCACTCCCCCATCGCTGCCTCGTCACCGAGCAGCCCGCCGTCCTCAGCCACCGCAGACCCCGACACGGGGCCAATGTCTGCGAGCACCGCCACGTCCATGGCGTCTATCTGGTCAAGCAGCGCGTCGAGCGCGTCAAACCCCTGCTGCTGCGCATACTGCTGGTGGCGTTGGCGGAGGCCGGCGCCCAGCAGCTCCGCGGCGGCGGCCGCGCCGCGGTCGCCGGCGGGCGGCGGCGGCGTGTACACCGACGACGAGCCGGTGCGGCCGGCCGGCGAGGCGCATGAGTGGTGGAGGTGCGCGTCCTGCTGCGACTGCTGCGACTGCTGCTGCGATGGATGCGGCAGCTGCAGGATGTCCATGATGTCCATGTCCTGTCGTGTCATCAGCATGGTGGTCGTCTGCGCTGTGGTTTGCTGGCTGTGCTGGGAGCCGTAGGCCGCGCTTGCGGCGGCGGCGCTGAAGGGGCTCCACGACTCCATCGCAGCCACCGCGCTCGCGGCCCTGCTGCTGGCGCTGCTACCGCGCGCACTCGCCGCCGCAGCGCCGCCGGTCACGGCAGCCGCCGCGGCGGCAAAGGCGGATGATGCCGCCGGCATGGCCGCCGTGACGCCGCCGCCAGCAGTGGGTGCGTAGGGGGCGGTGCTGCTGGTGCAGTCAAAGTGCTGCATGCGCACCAGCAGCCCGTGGGCCGCCGTGACGGCCGCAACACCCGGTGATATGTCCGCAGTAGCACGCGCAGAGCGGGCGAAGGCCAGCACCCTGGAGACCGCCGCCGCGGCGGCGGGCTTGCAGGGCGCCGCGGCAGGCACAGCGGTGGCAACCGCCGCCGCCGCCGCGGCGGCGGCTGCATTTCTGTCGTCGGAGGTGGCGTGCTTGCTGGAGGTGTTGCGGGCATCCGCGAGTGGCTCATTGGCTGCGCCGTGGCTGCAGCCCATAATGGCATCTGCGTGGCAGAAGGCGGCGGCAACTCAGAGAGTGCATGACGCTCACGAGTTTCCACAGCAGGGCGCATCACTCGGGCTCGGAACCAACCCTTCACACAACGAATTGTGACACGATCAAGGAGTTCGGTTTCTATGCATGGCACATGCCATATAATGTACGGCAGCATGTGGCCGGGTCGTTACGCACCTGCGTCGGCATAGCCGGCGGCCGCCGTGGGCCCGTCAGCGCTGTCGTACCGCCCGGCGAAGGGGCTGCCAGAGGCATCCTCCTCCTCGTTCTCCGCACCAGCAGCAGCAGGGGCAGAGACCGCGCTGGTCTCGGCCGCAGCCGCCAGCGGCTGCTGCAGCACCTGCTGCTTCTCCTGAGCCTCGAGCTGCTCTTCGTCCTGCTCCTGTGGCTTCCGTTGCTCCTGCGGCTCTTGCTGCCGGCAGAGCTGCTGTGTGCGCTCCCGTGCCACCTCAAGCGCCGCCCTCCTCGCCTCTGGGACGTCACAGCAGGCAGCCACCGCGCGAGCGTACTCTAGGAGCAGGCGCGAGGCACGCTCGATATTCTTGCCACGAACCGTGGAGTGCCAGCTGCGGAAACGGCGGCGGTACGGATGGACCCGTACGGGGAGGGCAGGGCGGGAGGACGAAGGGGGCTCAGTGGCCTCTATGGTGCCCAAATGTAATGCAGCATGTAGTGCGTACGTGACCCGAGCAGGTCATGCGGGACTTCCCCGAATCTGGCCTCGGATCGAGGGCAATCCGTCGTCGAAGCTAACGGGCCGTCGAAGTGAACGTGGCCATGCGGTCGAGGGCGCGAACCGGAAACCGCCTATCGTCCGAGCAAAATCTCGCAATCCAGAGCCGGCAAATAGTCATGGCTAAACGCTTGCACCCGCGTACGGGGTTTACATTAATGGGCGTGGCTGGGTTTTGGCACTGGAGGAAACGCGACCGCCAGCGCGCCAACTCACTGGTTCTTGATATCGTTCTCGCTTCGTCCCGGTATGTGTTTAGCGACCTGGGACCACCTGTGCGGAGAGAATGAGTAGAGTATGAGTAGAGGCCCGTGCAAAGTGCCCGACCTGGCGCTTCCCAGGACGCGGCTGTCCGCTGCAAGCGAATGCTTAGCATGATTCTTGCGTGCATCATCAAGCTTCCACACCCGAGCGTAGGATCACCTATTGCCGACGAGGACGTGGGCGGAAACAATGGTGTTCTCCTCAGCCTCGGTCCAGGGCCGCCGGACCAGCCCATCATCCGTTAGTATATCCATGGTTATGCGGAAATGGCGCTTGTCAGATACAGGAGACTGTTTATCACGGTGCTAGGCTTAGGGCCAGCACGCACAAGGGAGGGGCTGCGATGATAATATTCTCTGTGCTTTAAGCAATTTGATTAAATGAGGTCCTATACGTTCCACACAGGAAGGAACGAACCAGGAGTGCCACGACCGATAAACTCCCGCCGTTTCATTCTGGTTGGCGTCAGTGCGGCCTATTACAATATAACTGTACGTCAGCAGCGACCAGCTACATGCTCATATGCAAGTGTCTGAGGGTTACGTGGAAATGCGAAGCGACGGCAACGAGCAGCATGTGGCCGGGTTCCGGAGAGTCGCGTTAAGTGCTGAATTCCGCGGACGGCGTAACAGTAAAGCTTCGACAGTGATACGTCTACTTTGCATCACCACACGGCTGAGTATGGCCTGATCTGACGTCAAGTGACGACAATCATGCCACGTTTTGTGATGGATGTAGCGCCCGCTTGTGCAGCGCCCCCGGCTTGGGGATCCACCCGACCGCCCCTCGCTGGAGGCGAGGCAGATGGGCGTTTGGTGCGATGGTACTGGGCAAGGGACGATGGGGGTTATGTGGGGTACTTCCCGTGGGTACTTCCCTAATCTCCTGCAGTGCCCGTATCTTGTAGATGGCTTTTGGCCCCCGGCGTCTACACAGCGTAGATGACCCCTCCCGCGCCATCTACGCCCGGAAAAATTTTCCTAGGGGCACGCCTCCAAAACCCCCAAACCATCTACGCTCCCTGTCTAAAATACCGCCAAATCCGCCCAAAACGTCTACGCTCCGTAGATGCGCGGCCCCAAACCCCAAAAAGTTTTCTCCGCCTTCGGCGGATTTGGGGCAAATTTCTACAGCGTAGATGGAAGATACGGGCACTGGCAGCGTGCCGCGCGGGCCGCGGTGTTCGGTGCGTGCTGCACTGTTACCGGTCCTCGGGGCTCACTCGTGCAAGCCGGGTGTGCCTCTCCGGTACCGTTCGACAAAATGGCGCTAGTGCCTATCGCCCTGGCCCCGGCCATCGGTCTCCTAAATCCTGGCACCCTCGGAAACCCTGGTCCGCTGTCACATACAAGCAGCAGTACCGTACGTGCCTCAACTCGATGTCGCCTGGCATTTCGGTAAGATGTCATGACACGCCGTGAGCACTCGCATCCTTACACGGCCTTAGCGTGTCACGGCCGGGCCTGGACTCCCACCAGCTATATCCAGCTAGCGGCGGGACGTGCATAGGACGTGCAACACCCACGCTCTGTCTTCTGTGTGTCTCTTTCCGTGTATCACTTTCTTCTACGGCTTCCCCTCTCCCCGTCTCCATGTCGTCGCCGTCACCTATCGCAACCCGAAAACCAAAGCTAAACCTCCTCCCCCGCAACAAGATAGTGCATCACATGCGATCCGTACGTGCCAAGCCTTGATAGGCCCACCCACACCGGTACGACGAGTACAGCCCCCAATCCACAGACCTGCCGCCTTCTCTCCTTTCAATATGAGAGCACCAACCTATCACTTTCTCCAGCAACCAACTCATTTCTTCTTCCCGCCCTTCTTCCCCGCAGCCTTACTGTCCTTCTTGCCGTCCGCCTCGCCGCCGCCCGCCGCCGCCTGCTCCGCCAGCTTCAACGCCGCCAGCTCCTCGGCCGCCAGCGCGTCCTCGTCCACCTCCTCCCCTGCGCCACACCGCACATGCACATGTGTCGGCACACATGATGCCACACTGCCACGTGCGCACTCCTGCCCATGCGTGCTCTCTCTAGCTCGCCACAGGGCAGTGTGCGACTGGCGGTGCCCATGGCGAGAGCGCCAGGCCGCCCGGCTGCCGGCCAGACCCGCGCCGAGGTGCGGGGGCGCCGACCGGCAGCGGACGTCGCTGTCCGCTGTCCGCATCGCCCCGCGCCACCCACAGCCCACCTGGCTCGGGTGCCCCCCCCCTGCGCCCTTTGCCTAGCCCTCCATGTAGCTTCCCGGCAGCGCCCCATGGGCCCAGCTCCCCAGCTCTCCTCCCCTCGCCCCCCACCCCTTGCCGCGCGGTCCCCTCTTCCTAGGCCCCCGCCGCACTCACAGTCGTCCTCGCTGTCGTATTCGCCATCCGCCCGGCCCTTGCCGGTGTCCTGTGAGCACAGCCGTGAACAAACATACGAGTTTCACCCGGATCGAACTTGAGCCGACACGCGGAACAAGACGGCCAGCTCGCGGGGCAGCGTCCGCTGCGGCCTCAGCGGGAAATCCGGGCAGCTGCGACGACGCCGCCCCCGCCCCGCCCTAGATGGGCTATGTGACACACTGCTCCAGCGCCTGCCCTGCTGCTGCAGCGTGTGCACTCCCTTGAGCGCTCCCTGTGAGCATGCCATCCTGCCCCGGCCCCCAGGCGCCACCCCGCCACGCACCTGCCCCGACGCCTCCCGCTTGGCGATGAGCTGCTCGATGAGCTTCTTGGTGGCGCGGCTGCCCGCCACGTCGTAGGGCGTCTCGCCGTCCTTTTGCATGCATTTGGGCAGATGGAAGGCCATATGAGCGCGTGCAAGGAAGGACTAACTTGGCATGCCATAGGGAGGCAGCTCGCGCTTGGAAACATGCGGTGGTCCGGGAAGTGCCCGCCATCGGCAATGCGTCCCGCGTCGCTGCCGACCAACATGCGCGGCCCTGGCAATCTGCACTCGCCACGCAGCAAGCCACCGCGCAGCAGCACCGCCAAGCCTGCCGCCGCAAACTCCGGCTCCGCTCCTCCCCAGCGGCCGCACCTTGTCCTTCAGCTCCAGCGGCGCGCCCGCCTTGGCCAGAATCTCAATGACGTCGTGGTGCGACTGCGCGGCGGCGTAGTGGATGGGCGTGTCACCCTGGCGGCAGGGCGCGCGCACGTCGGCGCCCGCCTTGAGCAGCTCCTCGACGCAGTCGACTGCGTTGTTGGCGGCGTTGCGAGAGGATGAGCGCAAAGGGAGGGCTTTGAGTGCGAGCATGTGTATGTGTGGTTGTGAGGCGCAGCAGGGTTGGGTGTTTCGGCTGCGGCATGGGAATGCGCGTGGAGGTGATGGCCCGTGCGGTCGGCAAAGCGGGGCGGCAGCAGCATCCCAATGGCGGTGCTCAGGTGCGCAGCCGGCTTTCCGAAGGTCCCAATGCAGCAGAACGTGACTGACCTGAGCAACGGAGCCCTGCGCGGCAGCTCACCTGCGCCCGCGTACGCTGCTTGATGGAGGGGCGTCCACCCGTCCGAGTTGAGGGTCTGTGCGCAGAATGCACATGCGTCGGGTGGCATGCCCTAGTTCCACACTCCCTCGCATTTCATGAAAGCCGCAAATCAAGCAACCCGTGCTCCGCTTCGCCGGTCCCAGGAGATTGCAGCCCGACCGCCTCCAACGGGCACCACACAAGCGCACGCGCTCAACGCGGCCCGCACACCCGTCACACTCCCCCGGTCGCCAGTGGGGGTTCAGTACCCGGCCCCGCTTAACCAGCGTACGCCGGCATACCTTGACGACTCCAGCGGCGTCCTTCTTCAGCATTTCCAATAGAACGTCCACATCGTTGGTGTCGCACGCCTCATACAGCGGGGTCAGCTGCGGGCCCTTCTTCTTGCCTCCCATCCTTGCGACGAAGCCCTAAGATTTGGACAGGTTATCAGCGAGACTCTATTATATAAAGTATAGTCCCACAATACCCAGCGAAATGAATGCGATGGCGATTGCGCGCGAAAAAACTGAGCCGCCGGCTCGACTTGTCGAGCGAAAATGGGCGACGCGAGCGTGGTATCGCTATGCGTTGTTCCAAAGAAAATATATAGCTCGACGCCTCAGGCGGGCACGCCGGTGCCAATCGCACGACCATCCGCGACTGCTGACGATCGCCCTAGCGGTCAGTGCCAGCCGAGCTGGCCATCAGGACGCGTGCTGCGTTGCTGCCATATCAGCAGGCGCTTGCCACACCACCACCACCGCACATCAACACACACCCCGCCGCTGCAGCTGTGTCCGCCGCGAGCCCTGCCGCCGCCGGCGCGTACTACGGCTGCAGCAGGAGCAGCGCCACCGCGGCGCCGTTGTACAGGGCGTGCCCGGCCAGGGGCACCGCCAGGTTGCGGCCCGACGCCAGGTACGCGAGCCCCAGGACGCCGCCCAGCGCCGCCTGCGGCAGCACCTCGCCCGGGTTGAGGTGGTAGGCTGCGAAGGCCGCCGCCTGCAGCGACAGCGGCCCCAACCACTCCGGCCGCCACGCGAGCACGGGCGGCGGCGCTGCGGTGATGCCTTTCCCTGCTTCGGCGCCCGCTGATGCCGGCGGGGGCGAGCCGGCGGACGGCATCGCTGGGGCGTTGGACGCAGCAGCCTCCGCTGCTGCAATAGCAGCGGAGGCGGGAGGTCGCGGCGCCGCTGCGCTGTCGGGCTGTTGCTGTTGCTGCTCCTGCTGCTGCACCTGCGCCGTCTCCAACTCGAGGGCTCCCAAGTGCGCAGCGGGTGCAGGTACCATCGCCGGCCCCGCCACCGGCGCTGGTGCCGGTGCCAGCGCGCACAGCAGCACCCTGCGAAACACCAGCTCCTCGGCAAGCGGCGCCAGCACACACTCGGCCAGTAGCAGCGCCGCCGCCAGCAGCGGCAGCGGCAGACTGCCGCCGCCGCTGCCGGAGCCGCCATCAGCGCCCAGCAGGACCTCCCGCAGGGCCTGCGTGTTGCCTGAAAAGGCGTCGTGGAGGGGCGGGGCGCGGGCACATGGGTTGTGCTGCCGGGCAGCATGGAAGGACCCAGGCATGCGGTACAGGCACAATGCGTGGGGGAGGCGCTGCCCGCTGTGAGCCTGTGGCCCCCCCGCGCGTCTCATCCGGGTCCTTACGTACCTGAGGCGGCGCCCGCGTCCGACAGCGCTGCCAGGGCCAGGCTGATGGTCGCCACGGCGGCTGCGGCCACGACTGCCGTTGCCACACCCCACACTGCCGCCCCGCCACTCCAGCGAATCCCGAGCGCCGCAACCGCAGCCTGCCACGTGACTGGCTCGCGTGGCGCTCCCTGAGTCGTCTGAAACGCCCTGCCAGATGCGCTGGCAGCCAACCGTTGTTGCTGCTTCAGCAGCTCCCCGCGGAACTCAGATGCAACCAGGGTGCCCGTGCCGGCAGCTTGCGCCGCCGCGGCCACCAGCACGGCGGGAATGGCTACTTGGGCCGGCAGCGCGGCGCCGGCGGCGTCCGAGGCTGCGCAGGCGCCTGATCCCACCACGGAGCACACCAGCGGCGTCGCTGACAGCCCAGCCACCAGGTTTAGGCACGTGGCTTGGACGGTTAGGATTACTGCCGCTGTGGGGCTCAGCGACACGTCACGGTATTCGGAGGGGTCCGTGGCGTCTGGTGCTGACGCAGCGGCGCCACCAGACCCAAGATGTGCTCGCTGAGCGGGCTTTCGCCCATGATGCGCGCACCCCCGCCTTATGCAGCGCCCATGACGTCGCGTTGTGAGGCAGCTGCGCTTGGTGGCATGCATTTTGGCGCAAGGTCACCGCGACGCAAGTCGCTCGGCAATTGCGCGTGCAACTTGCTTGCATGTAAGTGGCCCTATAATTTGCGCTGCAGTGAGCTATGAGCAGGCATTCCTGTTTCGGCCATCCTTTTTGCGCACGTCTTGGGTAATTGGGCCATTCAGCGACAGATGGAGCCTAGACGGCACTTGCGTGGATGCTACTGAGTTGTCGCTCGTTGTGTGCATTGTAGTCTTCCTAATACCAATGCGACTTTCGCGCGCGCCTTTGCAGTGAACTCCAAACACACGTCGATCCCAGGACGGAACATGTAGTTATAGGGTTCTGCCCAGTGGGATGATGTCAAACATTTGACAACAACAAGCTTGCGTAGGAGGTGCAGCCCTCCGTGTGGCGCAGTGTCACACGGAAAATGGCAGCGCTGACGGTGAAGCTTCCACCCCTCATCGAGCAGCTGCGTGGAGCAGTCGGGGAAGATGCCAAGGTGACTAGAAGGGCTGAGGACGGAAGTTTAGACGCGGAACTGCTAGCCATCATTTCCCAGTGCGCGCGGAAAGCGCTTTCTGCTGTCGATCAACCCTTGCAAGCAACTGCATGTTGCATGTATGTTCGCAGATTGCGGCCCTGGCGGCCCTGCGGAATGCGCTGGACCCAAGCCAGGGGGGCGAAGCACCCTGCCCGAACGACTTCGTGGCGACTTGGCTGCCGGCGCTTCTGCAGCAACTGCAGGTGCGGCACCCTGCTAGCGCGGCCGCGGTGACAGGGGAATAAGAGCAAGAGCTGAGGATGCCGGGGGCATGGCGCCGCCGGTGTGAGCTCCCTGGGGGTTCGCGCGCTCCGCACGGGCACGCACACGCCTGCACCGCGCAGCGCACGCCTCGCCCCAACCTCTCCTGCTCACCCCCATCCCCCCACACACCCCACCCCGCCACGCCACTCCTCCCGCCACCTTCCCGGCACCTTCCTCACCCGACCCCGTGCAGGGCGATGCCTCCTCCTACGTGCGGCGCGAGCTGGCGGCCTTCACGGGCCAGCTGGCGGTCAACCACACTGGCACCGCGGCGCTGGGTTCGGCCTGCGCCTGCCTGGGCACGCTGCTGAGGGACGGCGTGCCCGGCGTGGTGAAGGAGGCGGTGCTGGGATTCGCCTGCGTGCTGCGGGGGGCGCTGGCGCTGGCGTCGCTCAAGGTGTGTGTGCGCGCGTGACCCGTGTGGGGGGCTGGGCCAGGGCGGGGTGGGCGCGCGGCAGGCATTACGGGTGCGGCGGCTATGGGCGCGGCGGCCAGGCGGCGCAGTGCTCGGGGGGGTCCGGGCGCGGCCCCGCCCTGCACGGCGCGGAGAAACGATGGCACGGCACGGCACGGTACGGCACGCGAGGGCACGCCGTGCAGCGCGCCACCCAACACACGCCACCCGCATCGCCCCTCAACCCTCACCCGCCACCCCTCCCATCCACCCCTCCCCACCCGCCACCCCCTAACCCCCCTGCCCGGACAGCCCAACCAGCCCGACGTGCGCGACGCCTGGGACGGCGTGCGGCGGCTGCAGGCCGAGGTGGTGGCCGCCAGCCAGGGCCACGCCGCCAACTGCGTGCGCATCGCCGCCGCCAAGCTGGCGGAGCACGTGGTGCTGCTGTTCACACACGACGCCGCGCCCGCCGTGCCGGGTGAGGGGCGCTTGGGGGAGTGGAGCGGCGGGCGGGAGGCGGGGCGGGCATTGTTGGGCTGGGAGTGGGGAGTGGGGGGAGGGGGGCGTGCCGGACACGGAGTATGCGGGTGGTGGGGGCGTGTGGGGGCGGTAGCAAGGAGAGATGGAAGGGCGCCGCCGGGACGACATGCCGGCCCACGGGGGACCACGGGGGACACTGCGTGCCCCTGGCCCTGCCCCTGCGGCCCGTCCACGTGCTGCCTGGCCGCCTGCTGCCGCCTGCACCCACCCACAGGTGTGCCGGAGACGCTAGTGAACAAGCTGCGGCTGCCGGACGCCGCGCGGCTGGCCGGCGAGGCGGAGGGCCTGCTGCGCTGGCTGCTGGAGCCGCTGCGGCCGGCGGCGGCGCTGGACCAGCCGCCGGTGCGGCTCATCGCGCACGTGTCAGCGGCCTGGAGCATCGCCATCGCGCGGCCCAACCTCATGGGCAAGCTGCTGCCGGTGCTAATGGCGCTGGCCAAGGAGGTGGGCGCTTGGAGTTTGGGGGGGGGGGAGTTGTGAATACCAGCCCAAGCTAAACTAGGCAAGGGGGCGGCGGTTGAGGGTGGGGGTAGTCGTTTCCGGTTCCCAAATCAACCATTGCCAACCATTGAGGGTGGGGCGAGTGAGGGTGGCGGGCTGGGGAGGAAGGCAAAACGTGTGGGTGGGGAGAACGGAGGGCTGCATTCAGGGGCAGGGGCTGTGTTGCGCTGTGAGCGGCGCACCCCGCGCGCACGACCGGACACGTGAGGTCCCACAGGCACCGGCGCGCCGCTCCTGCCACACCCGCGCCACGCGCCCCAACCGCAAACGCCTCCCCTCCCTGGGCAACCCCTCCCTCCTGGCAGGGCGGGTTCCTGGCTAGCAACGCCGCCGCCGCGGTGGGGCGCAGCAGCGGCGACGTCAGCGTGGGCAACGCGCTGCGCGGCGGGCTGGCGGCGGTGCTCAAGAGCCGCGTGCCCAGCTCCGTGCCGTGGCGGGCGCGGCTGGTGGCGGCGCTGGAGAGCCTGGGCGCGGGCGACACGGCGGCGCACATGATGAAGTACATCGAGCGGCAGGAGTGGAAGGAGCGCAGGTGGGGGCTGGGTGGGTGGGTGGGCGGGGGTAGTTCATTCCAGGTGCGGGGCCGGGGGGGGGCCGCTGGGTGGGTGGGGGCTGGGTGGGTGGGGGGCGGTGCGTGGCAGGCGACGGGAGGGGGAGCGGGAGAGGGAGCGGGAGTGGAGGGCGGGAGGGAGATGAGAGTCAGGACCGCGCAGGGAGGTGGGGCCGGCGCGGCTGAGCGGGAGCACGGACATGTTCGTCCGGGCCCCGGGCAGCCGAGGTCGTGGTCGCAAGCGGCGGCAGGCGGGTGTCTTGGGCCGTTGCTGCGGGTTCCGGTGACACGGCTCACACGGCTCGCAGGGCGAGTCGGGACAAGCGGCAGGCGGAGGATGCGCTCAGCGGCCATGACGCCAAGCGCGCGGCGGCGGAGGCCGCAGCGGCGGCGGAGGAGGCGGCACGCGTGGCGCCGGTGCCGGTGCCGGTGGCGCCCGGCGGCGGCTATGGGTCGCAGCAGGGGTACGCGCCCGGCGGCGCCGCGCCGCCGGGGGGTCCAGGGGGGTACGGGTACGGCATGGCTGCCCCCGCCAACGGCGCAGCGCCGGCGGGGCCCGGGTACGCGCCGTACCCGCCCTACCGGCCGCCAGCGCAACAGCAGCAGCAGCTACAGCAACAGCAACAGCAGCAGCAACAGCAGCAGCAGCAGCAACAGCAGCAGCAGCAGCTGATGATGATGCATCAGCAGCAAGCAATGGTGGACGCCGCGCAGCAGGCGATGCAGCAGGCGGCGGCCGCGGCGGCGGCGCAGGCGGCGGCGATCATCACGGCGGCGGCGCAGGTGGCGGCGGGGCTGCCGCCGGTGACGGCGCCGCCGTCCGAGAAGTCAGACCTGGACCAGGTGGGGGATGGGGGCCAAGGGCTATGCTCTGCGGTTGTGGCGTGTGTTGGCGCGCTGCGACACGCGTGTGTGGTTGTGACGCTGCTGGTGCCCCTGGTCGCCGGTTTGTAGCTGCTCGCCTCGACTGTGGCGAACTCACATTCGCGCGCATTCGCACGCACCAAACGCTGCGTCCACCGCCCTTCGTTACATTTGGGCTGGTGCTCACAATCCCCTCCTGTCATCAACTTGGGCTGGTGCTCACATCTATCGCTGCATCTGTCCCTCCCATCATCCACTTGTCAACCTCGCAACCTCGCAACCCGCCAGATCCTGGCCTACGCGGACGCCGCGCTGCGCGCCCGCGACGAGCCGCTGGTGGAGTCGCTGCTGGGCAGCCTGGTGTCGGGGCAGCCGGCGCTGCTGGCCGACCTGGTCCTGGCGCACCTGCCGCTGCTGCCGCCGCAGCTGCCGCAGCACCTCTGGCCGCCGCCGCCGCCCATGCCCATGCCCATGCCGGCGGCTGCGCCGCCGCCGCCGCTGGCGGCTGCGCCGCAGCAGCTGCCGCCGCCTCCGGCGGCGGCAGCCGCCGCAGCCGCGGCAGCGGCGGCCGCCCAGGCCGTGGCGGTGGCTGCGGCGGCCGTGGCGGCGGGCGGGCCGCCTGCGGCAGCGCAGGCGGCGCTGGCGGGCGGTGCCGCGGGCTTCCCTCCGGGTGTGGGTGCGTTCATGGCGCAGCCACCGGTAGTGATGGTGGGGCCGCCGGGGCTGCAGCAGCCGGCACAGCCCATGGCGCCCGTCGCCGCCGGCCCTCGGCCCGGCGGGCCGGCGGGCTTCCCCGCGCGGATGACGCCGCCGCCCCCGCCGCTGCCGGCCCCGGGGGTCGCCGCCGCGCCCGCGGCAACAGCGGCGCCGGCGGCTGGCGGCATGGCGGCGCCGGCTCCGGGCCGACAGCCGGAGGGGCCGGCAGTGGTGATGCCCGGGCGCCGGCTGCGCGGGCCGCTGCCGCCGCTGCAGGGGCCGGCGCGTCCACCTCTCGCACAGCCGCAGTTTGCGCTGTCCGCCGACGGCGCCGGCGCCGCCGGGCGGCGCGGGGCGGCGGCGGCAGCCCCCGCGGCGCCGCCCCGGCCGCCGCCGGTGAGGCCGGCAACGCTGACGCCCGCGGACGCGGCGGCGCTGCGGCAGGGCGCGCTGCGGCGGCTGATGGCGCTGCCGCCGGCGGCGCCGCCGGGGCGGCGGCTGCGGCAGGCGGTGCTGGCGCGCTTCGGCGCGCACGTGGCTCCCAGCGACCCCACAGCCGAGAACCTGCTGGAGTACTCGTTGCGGCACTACCACGACGGCGGCTCGGAGCTGGCCCTGGCCTGGCTGAACTCGCTGTTCGTGGCGGCGTGCCCGCTGCCGCGGCGCGTGGTTGCGGCGGCGGCCGCCGCGGCCGCCGCGGCCGGGGATGGCGGCGGCGGTGGGGCGGCGGGGGGCGCGCAGGGGAGAACGGGCAGCCCGCACGGGGCGGAGGAGGACGAGGGCAAGGAGGAGGGCAAGGATGAAAAGGAGGATGTGAAGCATGTGGAGGTCGGGCTGGGGTCTCCCACAGCGGGGGTAGCAGCGGGCGACGGCGATGCGAAGATGGCGGAGGCGGGGGCCGGCGGCGACGGCGACGGTGCAGGCGCCGGGGATAGCAGCGGGCCTGCGGGAGAGGACAGGAAAGAAGAGCATGCGGACAGCAAACCGGAGCCCAAAGCCGACGTTGACATGCTGGACGCAGCGGCAGCGGCGGGAACGGCAGCGGGGGCGGAGGGCGAGGAAGCGGCCGCGGCCGCGGCGGCGGATGCAGATGCGGTGGCGAAGGCGTATGACGCGTACGCGGATGCTGACGACCACAGCCACAGCCACATGGACGTTGCAGCAGCGGGGCAACAACAGCTCGGCAGCATTGCGGAAGGCGCGCCGGGGCCAGCGGAAGGGGCGGAGGGCGGGCCAGGGGAGGGCACAGGTCCCTCGGGCGCTGCCGGGGGCTCGCGGCGGGGCTCAGCCGACGGCCAGGCGGTGGCGCAGGCGGAGGCCCCGGACCTGGGCGGCACGTCCTATGAGACTGTGCTGCTGGCGCTGCTGGAGCGGGCGAGGTGTGTGCGGGGGCTGGTGCGAGTGGGGGAGGGGGTTGTGCTACGTGGCCGCCACCTACTTTTTATGGAGGAGTCGGAAGCCGTGGCGGGGCGGCGCGCTGCGCCTGACACGCTGCACAGCGCAACAAACCCCTGTCCCGCTCCTGCCTGCACGCTGCACAGCGAATGAACCCCTGTCCGGCTGTCCCCCTCGCGCCGCAGGAACCACGCCGTGATCTGGCACGCGCACCAGCTGCGGCGCTACAGCCGCGGCCTGCGCGACACGGCCGCGGTGCTGCAGCAGCAGCGCGGCGCGCTACTGCCGGTCACGCCGCCGGCGGCGCGGCTGGCGGCGGGCCTCGAGTCCACGCTGGCGGCGGCGCGGCTGCTGCAGAACAACGTGGCGTGGGCGGCGGCGCAGGGCGCGTGGCTGCAGGCGGAGGCGTCGGGGCTCGACCTCGGGGCGGCGGGTGGCGGGGGTGTGGAGGTGGAGGAGCTGGAGGCGGTCCCCGAGCTGGCGGATGAGGTGGTGGCGGAGGTGGAGGGGGTGCAGGCCTCGGTGCAGGAATCCATGGTGGGTGCGGGCAGAGGCTGCGGCTGTGGCTGCGCGTGTGGGCGCGGCCGGGGCCGGGGGCCGGGCGCGGCGGGGCGGGTGGGCGCGGTCCGCCGGGCATGCGGCGCGCCCGTCTGTTTGGCGTGTTTGGCTGCCAGCTCGCCGAGAGGGGTGTGCTTTCCGGACCCCAGGCTTGTGGCGCGCTTCAGGAGTCAGCATAGGGCGGGGCGGGGCATGTGCGCCGCCTGTGCTTTCCTCACAGCAAATTCGTGCCTGGACCCGCAATGGGTTACCGGCCGCGCTGCGCAGTCGGTCTCTTCGCCTTGCAAGCAACGGGCTCTCCAGTCCCTATCGCATGCGCCGGGGTCCCTTCACCGCAATGAACAATTCTGCACCTCGCCATGCGCACTGGAGTCCGCCTGGAGCAGCATGCGCCCCGAACCGACACGTCCGCCCCGCACACGGCGTGCCGCCTGCAGATGCAATTGCGGCAATGGCTCGCGGAGCTGGGGCACCCGCTGCCGCCACCGCCGCCGCCGCCGCCGCGGCCGGTGGTGGGGCTGGAGGTGAAGGAGCTGCTGCGGGTGAGTCGACACGGCGGCCGGACACCAGTGCACTGACCCCTACATGTGGCTGCCATAGCATGGACACCATGCCCTGCTTTAATCCTCCCCTGCACTGCCCCCTGATTGGATAGGACTGTCCTGCACACGTCACACGCCGCACTGCACCCCTGATCACCTCGCCCCGTGCGCACACGCACACGCAGGCCGCGCCCAGCCTGCCCCTGGGCGGCGTGTTGGGCTTCCTGCGCGACCTGCTGGGGGCGGGCGGCAAGTGGGCCACGCTGGCGCTGTCGGCCGCCTGGGACGCCATCGAGGGCCGGCCGCCGGCGCGGGCGGCCATGCTGGACCTGGTGCTGGAGGCGGCGGAGGGTGAGGCCGGGTGTGTGGAAGGGTTGAGGGTTGAGGCGGGGGGAGGAGGGAGGGGGAGGGTGTGGCGGCCTGGGCGGCTGGCGGCTGAAGCGGGACTGTGTGGGCGGGAGCTGGGAAGGGAGGAGCAGGTTGTTCGGGGTGGGTGTCATGATTCGTTCACATCTGACATGCCTCTCTCGTGCTCTCCCTCACTCGCCTGTCGTTGCCTCGCGTCGCCGCTTTCGGCATCGCTCTCCTCACGCAGACCCGCACGAGGAGGTCCGCTCCGCCGCCGTGCGCCTGCTGACCAGCAAGCTCTACCCGCGCCCCAACCTGCGCCCCACCATCCTCACCACCGCCGCGCTGCGCCTCACCTCGCTCATGCCGCTGCCGCCGCCCGCGGCCGCACCCGCACCCGCGCCCGCGGCCGACCACACCGCCACCACCGAACCTGCCACCGCGGCCGCTCCCACGGCTGCTCAGGCCGGCGCCGGCGAAGTCGGCTCCACAGCCGCCGCGGCGCCGGCGGCGCCCGCGGCGGTGGCGGAGCCGCCGCTCCCGCCTCCTCCTCCCATCGAGCCCTGCTCTGTGTCGGAGGCGACGCGGCGCGTGGCGCTGTACATGGCGCTGGTGGCGAAGCAGCCGGACCTGCTGCCGGGGCTGGTGGCGGCGTACGCGGGCGGCGGCCCCAACCTGCGCGCGGCGGTGGGCGGGCACGCGGGCTCGCTGGCGGCGGCGCTGGGGCCGTCGCACCCGGCGCTGCTGGCGCAGCTGCGGGCGCCGGTGCGGGGCAGCGAGGAGCTGCTGCTGGCCATGCTGCACGTGAGCGGGGGCGGAAAATGGGTTTTGGGGGGGGGGACCCAACTCTCCCGCAACCCTCCCGCACCTCCCCCGCAACCCTCCACTCACACACCCGCGCACCCGCACGCCCACCCGCACGCCCACCCGCACGCCCGCATCTCTTCACGCCCAGGCGCTGACGGACAAGGACCTGCCGCCGGGGCGGCTGGTGGACGCGTGCAAGGCCTGGTACGCGGCCAGCGGCGACCCGCGCGTGCTGGTGCCGGTGGCCTTCACGCTCAGCCGGCGCGAGGTGGTGGGGCTGCTGCCGGTCATGCTGCGGCGCCTGGCGCCGGCGGTGCTCAAGCGGCTGTACCGCTCGCTGGCCAGCAAGCACGGCGAGGGTGAGCGGGGGCGGGGGCGAGGGGGGGGAACCGGGGGTGGGCTGCGTGTGTGTGTGTGTGTATGTGTGGGAGGGAAGCTTGGTGCTGCGATCTGCTTGGCAAACGATCTGCTTGGCAAAGCTGGTTGCTGGTCCAGCCGAAATATTGAAGGGCTTGGTTGCAGCGGGTCGGGGGGGGGGGCGGGCTGTGTGCGTGCGGGAGGGAAGCTTGCTGCGGGTGCCCTGGGCTCTGCTGCGGCGGGCTCCTTGGGGTGCTGGGCCTGCAGGCGCAGTCTTGCCTTGTGGCGCCGCTGCAATCTGTGCAGTCCCGGCGTGCCTGTGTGATACGGTACTGTGACGCTGAACCGAGCCGGGTCCAGTTGTGTTGGTTTAGCTTGGGCCAATGTCCACGCCACCCCCCCCCCTTTTGTGCGCCCCTTGCCCCCGCAGTGGACCCGCTGTTCTCCGCCTCGGAGCTGCTGGTGGCGCTGCACCGCGACCTGGACCCGGTGCGGGACGAGCTGCCGCTCAAGGTGCGTGTGTTGGTGTGAGGATGGGGTGGGGGAGGTGGGAGGGGCAGGGAGGGGGAAGGAAGGAGGGGCCACGGCAGGCGCGGGGTGTCGTGCCAGTGGAGGAGCGGAGGGCAGCAGCAGCACCACCACCACCGCCACGCACGCAGCCTCCTTCCACACACACACGCTGCGTCACGCACCACCCAACTCCTCCCGCTAACGCCAACGCCAACGCCAACACCTCGCGCAGACGCTGATGGCGGCCGTGGACCTGGCGCTGCACTCGCCGGACATCTTCCCGCAGCCGGTGAGGCGCCGCCCCTCGCGGCGGCTACGCACCCTCCCGCGCAACTGTGCCCCCGAACTGCGAACTACTCCACCAGTGGTTTGGTTTGAATGGGGTGTTCACCGCCTCCCGCTCCACAATCATCGACCCCTGCACCCCGTAACACCCCCGTCCGCCTGCCGCCGACGCAGGTGATGCTGGCCGCCATCCGCGCCATGGAGGGCCTGTCGCCGCTGCCGCGCATGTTCATGCGCACCGTCATACAGGCGAGCCCGGGGGGGGGGGATTGCAAAGATGTTACATAGGAGTGTAGGGGGTAGGTGGCGTCATACATGGAACCCTCCTGGGCTGGGCTCGCGCGCCTGCCGCCGCCCTGCCCGGGCTGTGTGATGGTGGTTGCACAAGCAGCCAGCTGCGCGCCGCCCCAGGCCGCGTGGGCTTGCCGCCTGACTGCACCCGCCCTTCGCGCTGCGCGCCCACCACGCCGTGCCCCTCCCTCCTCCTGGCCCGGACCGCAGGCGCTCAAGGCGGCGCCGCGGCTGCGCACCGACGTGGTCCAGCTGCTGGAGCGGCTGGTGGCCAAGCAGGTGGGTGTCGGGCGGGCTGCCGGGGCGCGGGCACCCCGGCTTGCCGGCGCGGGCCGCGCGCATGCGGTACGCAGCCTGGGCCCCGGCCGGCTCCTGCGGTCAGGGCGCCGCACCGGTGGAGCAGCTCAGACGGCTTTCCTGACCGTCAGCGGTTAGCAGACAACCTGTGACGCCCCGCAGACCTTGACACGGACCCTTCCCGGCACCACCTGACGCTCCCCCCTATGGACGGCTTCCACCCTCCCTGAACTAACCATGAATGTACCCCCCTTCCGGCCCGTGGCCCGCGCTCCTGGATCCAGATCTGGATGGACCGCGACCAGTGGCGCGGCTTCCTGCTGTGCGCCGACAACATGCGCACCGACGCCTACGGCCCGCTGCTGCAGCTGCCCGAGGCCGTGCTAGAGGTCACCATGCTGGGCGCCGCCGCCTCCGACGCCGCGCGCGCGCAGGCGGGGCGCATGGGCCTGCCACCCGGCTGCCAGCTGCCGCTGGGCTCGGGCGCGCGCATGGCGGCGTACGTGCTGCAGCCCGCGGCCAACCAGCCGCAGCTGGCGAACGTGATGATCACCACCGGCATCCGGTCGGTGCTGCAGCGGCTGCAGGCGCTGCAGAAGGCGCAGGAGGAGGCGGCCGCCGCGGCGGCGGCCGCGGCGGAGGCGGCGGTGAAGGCCGAGGCGGCGGCGGCCGAGGTCAAGGCGGAGGCGGAGGCGGGAGCCGTCAAGGCGGAGGAGGGTGCAGCGGCGGGCGCGCCCAGCGGCCGGGCCCCGGTGAAGGAGGAGCCGGGCGCGGGGGGCAACGGTGGCGTGAAGGCCGAGCTGGAGTCGGCCGCTGGGGCTCCAGGGCCGGAGCTAGGGCAAGGGTCGGGCATGGCGGTGGAGGCGCCCGCAGCCGCGCAGGGGCTCGCGCACGTGCACTCCATCCGTGCCGGGCGGGAGGCAAGCGCGGCCGCTGCGGCCGCGGCCGCGGCTGCGGCCGCCGCCGCGCGAAGCGTGCCCCGGCGAGAGTCGACGGGCACGGCGGCGCTGGGGGTCGCGGGGCCGGCGGCACCCGGGTCCCAGTCCGGGACCGCTGGCGCAGTTGGCGCTGCCGGCGCAGGTCCGGAGGACCTGTTGGAGGATGAAGGCGAGGAGGACGGCGCCGGTGGCGGCGAGCAAGAGGCGGTGGAGGGTGGCGCGGCCGGCGGCACCGGTAACGAGTTTGAGGTGGACTTCGAAGATGACCTTTAGTTTTGTGAATGTGGTGTCGATGTGTGAGAGAGTGTGCGCGTGTGTGCATCTGAAGTGGGAGGGCAGCTGCTTCGGGTCAAGCTTAACTGAGCTTAGTTGTCGGCATGCGGGGATGCCGCGTTGCTGGGGCATAAACTACGTGCGTTTGCAGTATTGGGCTCTAGGCAGAGACTGACTGATCGGGAACGTGGGCGAAGGTTGTGGAGCCGCGGGCAAGCATCATGACGGAGGTGCGACTGATAGCATCCTTGCTTGGCTATTGGCCCCTTTGATTGCCGCTGGCTGCGGTGAAGTGTGCTGGATACGGATTGCACACAAGCAGGAATGCGGGGAGCACGGGCTGCATGGTGGTGCCAGGAGTAGGAGTGACGTTGGCGCTGATAAGGCGGCAGGCTGATAGGCGGCTGGAATTCAGGGCCATGCTGCCTGACCTTGTGTGGTGAGCTTCCTTGGGAGGGCCGCTTTCCCAGACAAACTTGCGCCTGGGATTACCTTGGGCATGTTTTGCGAACCCGTTATGTGACGTGCGCCCGGGGACGCACCAGCGTAAGCACGACGCTGCTGGTGATTGATGGGACGAGACCGTCTATGGTGGTGCGGGAGCTGCACGTTGCGGCGTGGTGGAGCTGAGATCTGATAGGCTGGAATCTGCGGTCACCGTAGCGCAGGTTCAGCTGGCCATGCGCGCAGCTTGCCACCTTGCCTTGGGCACGGAGGCGCGGACGGGTGAGCAAGCGGCCACGTCCCCCTTCAAGATCAAGATGACCGCGCCAGCAGGAAGCTGCAGGTGGCGATCCCGGGGGCTTGGGGTAGTCTATGCGCGGGAACGTGTGTGACGGCTCAGGCGCGGCTGCCCGCTGCTCCTTCCCAACAGCCACCGCCACCACACCCGCACCCTTGCGCGATAGTTGGCTTCACGTGCTGTTGTCATGCGCGCGCACACCCCCGGGCGCCGGATGCACACGCGGAGGAGTGGCTGGCTAACAGGCAGGGACCGGGGCCGTGGGCGCTGCCGAAGAGCCGCAATGTGGTGGTGGAGGAGCGGGTGCGGTGGAGACCCAGCGGGTGGGCACTATTAGACCTGTTACTAGCGCAACCACGCCCGCAAGCACAATTACCGGAGGAGATGGGGAGGAATAAGCGACGTAAAGGTTGTGAAGGCGGCTGGCATGATGGGGTGATGAGGCGATGGCTGATTGTGGGGTGCCGATTCTGGGCTAGGCTTCATTCGCGCACGTTCCAGCGTTTCTGCTACACGAGAACGGCTTGCGGATGTCGCCATATTGGACTATGGCATTGAGAATCTGACATACTGGGGGCTGCAAGTAGGCAGTGGGATGTAGGCGTTTCCAGGGTGGGCCGGAGGCCAGGAGCCGACGGGCAGACAGCAGCAGCCCGCGGGCGCAATGCAGTGTTGTAAGTTGGCCCCTTGCAGATTTGCAGTCCTCATGTCTTTACTTTTACACAGCTGCAAACGTGTCGTGGTCGTGCAGGCCGCCAGCAGTACCTGACCCCGCTGCCCAGCTCCAAACCTTGGTCCTTGCCTTGCGTAAGCACACTGTATTCATTATCTTCCTAGGTCCGCACAATCAGCGGTCGAATCTGAACGCCAGTTCGGTTCATGAGGCCCAACCCAAACGGGCAAGTCACCCGGTCTCGCGTGCGTCCAGCTGCGTCAGGTGTCAAAACGTGTCCCTAGTGAGCTAAGTTCATAGTCAGGACTACGCCTAGCCTACGTGCCATTCTGCGGCAATCAATTGCCAGCTCTTGCTACCTACAACTCGTCACGCTCCGCCCAACCCCACTCCAAACCCCATCGACTGGCCCCCATGTGCTCAGCGCCGTCGTCCTCGCCACCAGCCGCGCAGCCGGTTCAGCTCCTGACCAACCGCCACGCCAACCAGCCGCGCATTGCCTCCCGGGCCACATGCCCCCGTGATAGCAGCCGGTTCCAGCCACCAGGGCCTCCACAGCGCCATCCAGCCGTGAATGCCTCCCAGTCCACCGCTGTTCGCCTCCAGCGCGCCCCTTACAACAGGTCCTCCTCGTCCTCGTCGTCGCCGCCGCCGCCCGGGCCCACGCCCAGCGCGTCCTCCTCAATCTTCTTCTTCGCCTCGCGCAGGATCTTGACCTTCCACGCGTCCAGCCGCGTGATGGCGTCGTACTCGGCCAGCACGGTGGCGAAGCGGCTCTCGTCCTGCTCCCGCCGCGCCTCCACCAGCCCGTCCAGCAGCGTGCATTCGCGCGAGCCGTCAAACTGCGACACAGGGGCGCCAGCGGGGGTAGGGAAACGTGTGAGGGGCGTGTGAGGGGAATGCGGGTTTGGGGCGCAGGGTGCAGGGCCGTGCGTGTCGGCGGCGGTGTCCAGGCGGGAGCTCCGGACAGCGCATCCCACGTGCTTGGCGCAGGCAGTGCAACGGCGCACAGCAAGATAACAACATGCTTGGGACCATGTGGCATCATGGCGTGCGGTGCGCGCTGCGGGTGCGCCCCCCTGGCACCGCCATACCCCGGGCCGCGGCATCCGTACGGCGCCCGCCCGCCCGCCCGCCGTGCCGCCGACCCCCGGTTCACCCAGCCAGACACGTTCGTGCGCCCCGATCCCAACGCCCGCATCCGAACGCCCCAGCTACCCATGACGTTCGCCTGCACCATCAGGGGCGGCCCCCACAGCTGCGCTGTGCGGCAGGCCAGGCAACGCGGAGCAGGCGCGCACCTGCAGGTCGATGCTGCGGTACTTGTCCAGCTTGGTTGCGACGTCGTCTGGGCGCATGTACACCAGGCAGCAAATACCCGCCTGCAGCAGGTAGCCACGGGCGCTGTACTTGAGGAGGTTGTTCTCCACGGCGCGGCGGGCCGCGTCCTCGAACAGCTCCACGGCCTTGGAGTAGCGCCCCATCTCCGCGCTGAACTCCGCTATCTTCAGCTTGCACTTGGTGGCCTCCGAGTTTGACCCCTCCGTCTCAAACAGGTCCGCCGCCTCCGCGTAGAACTGAATGGCCTCCTCCTTCTGCCCGGCCTTCTCGTTCTGCTCAGCGATCTCCTTCAGCTGGCGAGCGGCCATGTTGAGCCGGCCCATATCCGTGTAGATGGACACTGCCTGCTTGAGCAAGTTTTGAGCGCGAACGGTGTCGTTCTTGCCCGTGGCCTTCGCTGCCTCCACAAGCGCCCCAGCGGCCTCATGCTTGCTGTCCATTTTCACATAGCACTGCGCCAGCTTCTCATACATGTCCGAGCACTCCGGCCACATCTTAGCTAGCTTGTAGTTGTTTGCGGCCTTCTCCAGCAGCTCAGCGGCCTCCTCGTGCTTGTTGCCGAAGAAACCCCCAAGCAGCGACTTGAGCTTCTTCTCCGCCTGCTTCCTATAGTCATCGGCCTTAGCGGCATAGTCACTCATTTTGTCGCAGGCTTGTCACAAGCTGTCAAAGGGGGCGTTGATTGTAAAGGAAAGAAGACTCGCTGGTCAACGAAGGCGTGAGGAGGTGAGACCCTGGATTCAAGTAATGTTATGAGAAGATATGCAGGCAGCGACTCAGCGAGTACCCCGCGCTGGGGCAGCGGTACTGTCAGAAGCCGAACCGCAATGGGGCGAACCAGGGGCCTTGCTTCCAAACCGTATGCCGGATTGCCCGTTTCCCCAAACTTCAGTGCCGTCCTTCGGCAAGCTGTGTGTTGTCTAGGAATTACCAGCCTAGCTTGAGCCTACCCGGCCTTGCCTCCCCAAGCGCAGCTGTCACGTCACGCTGAATACGAGCGGTTTGGCTTTCTTTCTTGCGTCTCTAGCTCTGTACACGCTCGTAATCATGGCTGAGTAAACCATCGAAAGCCAACCTGCGCACCAGCGCCAGCCTGAGCAACACAAGCTGCAACCAATTCCATCGGCAGACGAAATGGCCGCGCCACCGCCACCTTCAAACCGAGGCGAGGCTGGGCCCCCGGCGCTGCGTCAGGCTGCTCCAAGACCGCGGGCGACGTCAGCGGGCGAATTGCTTGACAATGCGGTTCCACGGCCGTCGTGTCAGCCGGCGCCGCGGCCAGCCCCGCCCCCGTCGCTGCCTCCGTTCCTCGGCCGCCCTGTGCGCACCACGCGCGCGGAACCCAGCCGCGATGTGCCCCAGGAAGGTGTCAGCGGTGGCACCAGCGCCGCGCAGCAGCCGCCAGCGCACGGCAACGCCCGCCGTAGCAACGATGGCTGCAGTGTGTATGTTGTGTCGCCAAGTGCTAGGCTGTGCGCCACACGGCTACGGGACAACGCCTGCACTTGGGGCGACGTCGCGCACCTGCCCCTCATGGCTGCCTCTGCCGCCACCAGCACTCACGGTGGTGCGGCAGCTGCTTCCACCACCTCGCACGCTGGCGCGTACCCACGACCTGCCAGCTCCACCGCCGGCGCCGCCACCGCTGCATGCGTCCCGTCCCTGCCCACGCCAGCGCCTGCGACAGCCTCGCACTTTACCTGGGCTGCGCTCTCCTTCGGCGGGCGTCACGGCGCTGGCATCACCACCTCCGGCCGGCTGCTGACCTGGGGCCTGAACGACCGGGGTCAAGCCGGCTGGGGCGCGGACCGAGCCTACAGTGGTCACGGCCCTGGGGGCGGCGCCAGCGCCGGTGCCGGCACTGCTGCCGCTGCCACGGCGGCAGTCTCTGCTGCTGGCACCGGTGCCGGTGCCGGCGCCGGTGCTGGTGCTGCTGCCAGGCATGGTCCTGGGGGTCAGCAGGGTGCGGGGGAGCTGGGCTTGCCGCGCCCGGTGGCCCTGGCGCCGTCGGTGACTGTTGTGGCGGTGGCGTGCGGCGGCGAGCACACGTTGGCCCTGACGGGCGTGGGCGTCATGGCCTGGGGCTGCAACCGCCTGGTGAGTGCGGGCACTGGACAGGTGGAGGGGGGTACCGGCGTACCAGCGATCTTGTGAAATGCCGATGCCACGGCTGTACGACACGGTAGCGGGCTTCACAGTGCCGCGCGCATCCGGCCGGTCCGGCAGGTGCTTGCAATTAGGGTTTGCATCCCGGACAGCACCTCCTCCTCCCACGACCTTCACTTTCTTGCTCTCCGTCGCCTACCCGGTGCAGAACCAGTGCGGCCTGGGCCAGGGCGCCCCCGCCACCGCCTGGCGGCCGGAGCCGGTGCCGGCGCTGCTGGGGCTGCCGGTGTGCCAGCTGGCGGCGGGGCGGGAGCACTCGCTGGCGCTCACGCAGCAGAGCCAGGTGGGGGCGCACGGTGGCGCGGGATGGGAGGCTACAGGGCGGCACGGCTGCAGGCTGGATTTCCTGGGTGCGGCTGCGGCAGCGCTGGTACCTGCTACGCGACCTAAGCCACGAGCGAGCGACCTAAACCACGAGCGAGTAGCCTAAACAGCGGCCAGGCCTGTACAAGCTCCCTTGACGTGACATTAGGGTTCGCGCCTCACACCCGCACGCCCGATACGCCCTCCGCAGGTGTTCTCTTGGGGCGGCAACGCCTCGGGCCAGCTGGGCCTGGGCGACCGCCACTCGCGCGCCAGCCCCACCCGCCTGGAGGGGCTGTGGGCGCTGCCGGTGGTCGCCATCGCCGCCGGCGCGGTGCACTCGGCCGCGGTCACCGCCAGCGGGCACGCCTTCGTTTGGGGCAGCAACCACTACGGCCAGCTTGGCCTGCTGCCCGAGCCCTGGCTGGAGCCCGCAGCTGCAGCAGGAGGCCGTGCAGGCGGCAGCAGCGGCCCCGGCCGTGGCGTTGCGGTTAGCAGCGACGTGGGCGGCGGCGGAGGGCCGAGCAAAGGTGGAGGCATGCGGGCAGAGGCTGGCAGCCCGCCCAGCACTCCGCCCCGCGCCGGCGGCCGGCCGCTGGCGCTGGGGCTGCAGTTCAGCCCAGGCAGCCCGCGCTCTCCCGGCGCCCGCCGCGCTGCCATGAGGTGCGCATCCACCGCACAATGGTTGACTAGGCAGCCGTGGTCCATGACAACATGCCGCAGCCTTTTGCCTCTGAGTTACAGTACTGAGGGAGTGGTTGCGATCGGAATTGCCTGTGTCCGTGTGCCCGCAGGCGCAACAACGGCAGCCTGGGACGGCGCGGGTGCGACTCCGCGGGGCTGCTGGCGATGGTGGAAATGGGCATACCGCGCCGGCACGCGCGGGTGGGTGGGGCTTCATGGGTCGCAAAAGTGGTCGGTGGGAATGTGCAGACGCCTCTCCGGCTGGGTTGGTGAATCGGTGTGGTGGCTTTGTCTGTAGCGACAGGTGGCAGTAATTCCGTGCCAGAGCGCGTTCGCACACGCAGCCCTGTGTACCGACTACCGAGCAATGTCTAAGCGCCTCGTGCTGGCGGCGTTCGTGCCCGCAGATCGCCCTGGAGGAGACGGGCAACGCCGGCGTGGAAGGTGAGAGCAGTGAGAGCAGTGGGAGCAGTGGGAGCAGTGGGAGCAGTGGGAGCAGAGAGCCTCCTGCTTAGCATCAGCACCGAACCAGCCTGTCCACACGGGCATTGACCGGCCGCTTGACCACCCCTGCCTGTGCACACTTGCCGCAATCACCCCTCCACCTCCACATCCCGCAACCTCACTCCAGCCTCGCCCGTAACTGCCGCCCCCACGCGCCCTGCCCTGCCTGCCCGCCCTGCAGTCGCGACGGAATGGCTGTTCTCCGCGGACCGTTCCGCCGTCCTGAACGCGCCCTCCGACGACGAGGGCGATGGCTCCCTCCACGACGCACGCAGCACCGCGCGCCGCCCCTCCGCCGCCGCTGCTGCCCCTGCCGCCCTAGCATCTGCTGCGGCTGCGCGTGCCGCCCTCAGCCGCCATGCCGCACGCCCTGCGGCCGAGGGCGGCAAAGCTGCTCAGAGCCTTGGCTTGGGCGCCCGCGCCCGGGAGGAGGCTGCGGAGGAGGGGCGCGAGGGCGCCTGGTGTGAGGACGAGCTGGTGGTGCTGGAGCCACGCCGGGTGCCGCTCAAGGTGCGATTGCAGCAGGCGGCAGGAGTGGGGGCAGCGCCTGGAGCCTGCGCGGCCATGCGCAGGGCCGCGGGCGTTGGGCACGGGGCTGACTCGATTGGGTACAAGGCTGTGGTGCCGTACCGTCTGTGGGTCACTTCAAACCCGCGCATGGGCCCTGCCGGCCATCCCGCTTACCCCTGACACCGTGCAGGGCGTGCGGGCTCTGGCAGCGGGCGCCCGCCACACGGTGGCGCTCACCGACGACGGCGTGTACGCGTGGGGCGAGGGCGGCGCCGGCGCACTGGGGCTCGGCGACGACGAGGACCGCGACATGCCCTGCCGCCTGCCCATGTTCGCGTCAGCTGCCCACGCCGGCCCGGCTTTCATTGCTGCTGCTGCTACTGCTGCTGCTGCGGCAGCGGCTGCCGTGGCGGCTGGCGGCAGCGGCGGCTGGGCGGCAGGTGGAGAGGCGACTAGGACGGGAATGGGGCTGGGCGCGGCAGTGCAGCAGGCGGAGATCGCGGCGGGCGGTGTGCGCTCCCGCCTGGCTCGCACGGCGCACTCTCTGGCGGCGGCGGCGGCGGCGCCTGCCATCCTCCGCGTCGCAGCTGGTGCCCGCCACACGCTGTTCCTTGCCACTGATGGAGCGGTGTACTGGTGCGGCACCATGCCGCCCGTGGCAGCTGCCGCCGCTCCTGCCGCCGCCACAGCCGTGGCAGGCCGAGGAGCGGCGGCTGCCGCGGCGGCGGCAGGACCCCGTGCGCTTGCCGCGCCTGCAGCAGGCACGGTGCCGCTGCCTGGCCTGGCCTCGCCCGGGCCGGCGCCGCGCCCAGAGGCCCTGCATGCTGAAGCTCCCGCCGGCGGCGGCGACCGCAGGGCCACGCTGTCGGTGTCCTGGGTGCCCCGGCAGCTGGACCTGCCGCGCCCCCGCACCGCGTCCCTGGGCGCAGCTTCCGCCGGCGGTGCTGGCGGTGGTGGCGGCGGTGGCGGCCGCGAGAGCGGGGCGGGGCGGGCGCGGACGGCACCCGCGGCGCCTGTGGTGTTCGACGTGGTCGCCGGCGGCGGCACCAGCGGCCTGCTGTATTGCAGCCCGCAAGAGGTGGCACAGGTGCGACCCTGTGAGCCTAACCCCTCAGGCGTCGTCGCAGCGGGCGCGTTGGGTGTCCCGGCATTGGAGGTCCTGCTCTTGCGCCCTTGTGTGTTTAGGTGCTTTCACTGACATTCCCCCAACCCAATCAACCCAACCTCGCCCACGCCCGCCGCGCCTCACAGCAGATGGCCACCGCTGCCGCCCTGCCCGGCCCCGCGCTGCTGAATCGCCTGCGCACCTCCATCGAGTGCGCGGCGCAGGCGCGCGCGGCAGGCGTAGACCTGGCCACACTGTCCGCCTGTCTCAAAGCCGTCACCGCGGGTGGGCGTTGCAGGGCTGTGCTTGCAAGGATGTCAAGGGTGAAGGGTAGGGAGGGGAAGGATAGGCTGGCGTCAGGGCATCGGCATGCCAACGAGGGCAGGCTGTGGTGG
The DNA here is from genome assembly GCA_016834605.1 of Chlamydomonas incerta. Lineage (NCBI taxonomy): Eukaryota > Viridiplantae > Chlorophyta > Chlorophyceae > Chlamydomonadales > Chlamydomonadaceae > Chlamydomonas > Chlamydomonas incerta. The sequence continues at coordinate 2,163,822 of JAEHOC010000013.1, forward strand.
CAGAATCAGGGTAGCCGTCGTGATGGGCCCCACGACCGATCGTTGCAGCGCCTAACGCTACACGCGCCACTCAATGCAGGCGTTCAGATGGTCCTCAGCAGCCCCGCAGCCATCACGGCGGCATTCAGCCGCTGCTGCCGCACACCCGGCGGTGCCGCTGCGGCTGCCGCCCTGCACCCGTCCGCTGCCGCCAGCAGCAATAGCCCCGTGGGCAGCGGTGGCAGCGGTGGTGGCGGCAGTAGCACCTCCGGCAGTAGCAGCTGGAGTGCCACCAGCAGCAGCGGCTCGGCAATGGGGCTCGATGCGCAACTGCTGGACGACGTGCTCACCAGCGTGCGGCAGCTCTTCGCCGCCCGGTGAGCTTCCGCTGCCGATCCCTGGCTCGGGCGCTAGTGGTTTGAGGGACGGGGCGACAATTACGGTATCACATGGCATAAGGCCCATGTAGGCGCCACTAACTCCATTCTGGGGGCGCAACGGGATGCAAATATGCAATGCACGGCTGCCAACCCAAGCGGGCTGCGTGAACACGTGGCTTTTTTACCCAACACGCCCCACTGCCAGGCCTCCTCGGACACGTGCTCTTGCCCCGCCCCCCCCCCCCCGCTCACCCCCACACAGGCCGGGCGATGATGCCAACGTGGCCTCCACAGTGGCCGAGTTGCACCGTTTCTCCGTCGTCACCGCGCTCCAGGTGTGGGCTGCGGTATAGGCAGTCGTCTGCGGGGCGTGCATGTTCATGTGCGGGGCGCTGCGGGTTTGATGGGCTGCTCCTAACCGCCCCACGTGTGGGGGGTGGGTGGGTGGGAGGGTGGGTAAGCGGAGTTGATGGTACCGGCACGTTCCGGCTTCTAGCTCATCTGCTAAAAGATACGGTTGCTACTGCCAGTGATATAACACCCCACACACAGTGAGTGTGCGTGTGCGCTGACTTGATTGCACCACACACCTGTGGCGCTGCTGTGGCAGCGTGCGGCCACGGAGCTGGTGGACGATCTGGCGGCGCATGCCCGGCAGCTGGGCACGCCCGAGCGAGCGCAGGTGCGCTGGGGGCTGGGGGCTGGGGGCTGGGGGCTGGGGGCTGGGGGCTGGGGGCTGGGGGCTGGGGGCTGGGGGCTGGGGGCTGGGGGCTGGGGGCTGGGGGCTGGGGGCTGGGGGCTGGGGGCTGGGGGCTGGGGGCTGGGGGCTGGGGGCTGGGGGCTGCCAAGCACGGGGGGAAGGGGGGTCCACCAATGACACAGCCACGGCACGTGATGGCAAGACCCATGCAACTCCGGAGGGCAGCCGACCGTACCCTACATGACATGCAGCGATGACAATGGCCATTTGCCGCCATGTCCACAGGTGCTGCTGGCGGCGCTGCAGCACCCGATGCTTGCGGAGCCGTCCTACGCGCGCCAGCTGATGCCCAAGCTGGTGTCCACGGTGATGGCGGCGCCGGCTGTGACGCGCACGTGGCTGGTGCGCTGGTGGGCCGAATATCCAGGTGAGCACAGGGCGGCCTCGGGTCCAACAGCACCTGCCGGCGGTTTGACATGGGCACGTAGCCCTCGACCTGCGAGGTTGCTCTGCATGGAGCAGCGCGCGAGGGCAAGGGCGCAAGCGAGGGCAAGGGCGCCACACGCGCCGTGCAAAAGGAAGGGCATGCATGGCGTTGGCGTTGGGGCCGGCGTTGGGGCCGGCGTTGGGGCTTCAATGGCCAGCAACGAACCTGCCGGGCATTGTACCGCGAAGAATAGGCCTAACGGCAGTGGTGCCCCTGCCTAATGGCGAGCCGCGCAAGCACTAGGGGGGCTCGGCTCCGAGTAAAACGTGTGTGTGTGGTAGAGGTACGGAGGGGCGCGCTGGGGAGTTACGGGAATCGAACCCGTGACCTCTCGCACCCGAAGCGAGAATCATACCACTAGACCAAACTCCCTCCCCACACTTGCCAACGAAAGAAGCAAACGAAATCACCGGCGGAAACGCGCAACCTGGTGTTGGGCGCCGCGGCGCGCAGCGGAGGGGCGCGGCGGGGCCAGGGGGCGGCTGGACAAGCGCAGGGAGGGCAGGCCAGGGGCTGGGCAAGCCGAGGTAGCCCGCGGGCAGGGCCCGGACGCTTCCAGGGGCCGCACTGGCAGGTAGTGCTCTTGGACCGGGCCGCCCGAGCTATTCATAATCTCAAGGATTGTTCAGACTGACTCCTCACAGCTTGGGCAGCGTGGGACTGCCCTCAGAACTGGCCACGCAGCTCAAATGGGCATTTCGCGGGACATTTTAGGTTGCCAGGGACGCAGCCTGCGCTCTCGCCCGCCTGCGCGAGCTCGAGTGAGTGAGTATTACAGGTGGTCCCTTCTCGGGTTCTCGGGTCACTCCCCTGACCATCACACCTGGCAGAGTTTGCTAGCCGTACGCATGTCACTGAGCGCAGAGATGTCCTTCATAGGCAGGTTAGGCAGGTTTGATGTCAATTCAGTAGCAGGACTAGCAGGCGCATCACCTAATCAGAACGGTGGCGCCCAATGCTGTTCAACAGGCACAAAAGTAGGCACATACAGAGGAACCCGTTGAAACCAGCGCCCCAACTAGCCTGAATTGCGATCGGCCTCTCATTCCTGCCCTCGATTGCATGCAACCCCACCCCATCTCAAGTGAGTGGTATTACAGGTGGTCCCTTCTCGGGTTCTCGGGTCACTCCCCTGACCATCACACCTGGCAAAGTTTGCTAGCCGTACGCATGTCACTGAGCGCAGAGAGCGCATCTCAAACGCACAAACGTGGCTATAACACTACTCTCGAGCTCTATGTGTACCTCCTAATACACGGCAGCTGTGTGCAGTCCCGAAAGCAGCTCGCAAACGGGTCTAGTGCGAGATCGTTCTGGGCAAAAGGTAGGGGGAGTTGCGCGAATTGAACCCACGACCTCTCGCAGATTAGGACGACCCTAAGCGTTAGCTGTGCTGCCCTGACATGATACGCCATTGCCATTGCCATTTGGTCTTACAAAGTGGCTGTGCTTGAGAGCCTTACGGCTCTCCCAACTCAAGAGGAGACACGGGCAGCACACGCAGGCACCCTGCCAGTGGTCAAAGTAATACACACACATACGGGGCTGGGCGGGCGGGGCCGTTGTTCCGCAAGGAACAACAAAACAAGATACTCGTGGTGGCTGCCGCCGGGGCCCTGAGCACTCGGCCCCACCTGCATGGGACGACCGTCCCATGCAGCTCTAACCGGCACGGTACGCCTGCTAACCCGCCTCAACCACTTGAGGCCACATTAGCTGTGCTGCCCTGACATGATACGCCAAAAAGGAAGATACAAACTAGCGATTGAAAAACTGCGCCTGAAACGGCGCCACCAGCTGCCGTGCAACCGGCTCAAACACCGCACGCGCGGCGGGGCACGCCCGCACGCTCAAATCTAAATAGTGCTGCCGCAATGCAGCCGAACCCGCGCTCCAACCGCCCATGCTTTCAATAACCTCCATGGGCACCCCGGCAGCACGCGCTGCCGACGCACCTCCACGACGCAGCGAATACAATGTGGACACCTCCAGCTGCGCCTGCAAGCCTGCTGCACGCAACACGCGACCAAACCAGTCCTCTGCGACCCGCACTGACGGGGCCGGCTGAGGCCAGAGCGCCGTGCGCTGCGCTAACCAGTTCTGTAAGCGCAACCGAAACACCGGCATGCCACAAAGCGGAAACTGCAGGGTGGGCCGCGGCGCCGTGCCATCTTGCATGGTCTTCCAACGCTGCGGCCGGTACTGAAACACCCATACACCCGCAATCTCAACTACGCGCGCGAAATCTACCGATAGCAAGGAGTCGGGCCGTAAAAACGTTATGAACGCCAACACCACAAACACGCCGGGCACGAATACGGGGTCACTATATGGCACACCAGCCAGCCAGCGCACTACTCGGGCGACACCCTCCGCCGGGAACGCCAACACCAACGGCGCGGCCTCGCCTACCCGCACTTGCAGATGCGCCCAACCCTGCCGAAACTGGGCCAGCCGTTGATTATCCCCATCGCATGGTTTTGCATACCCTAACAAGTGGTGAATCGTATTGATGGCCGTGAAATAAGGTTGCGCCGTGCGCGCTTGCACGGTGCCCTTCGCAGCTAGAAACTCGGCCCACAGCATGCCCGTGTGTTGCGATGCAGGTAGAAAGTCTACCCCTTCGTCAATGCAAAAACGCACAAACTGCTTGAAAATCCCGCCATACGAGCGCCAACTGGCCGCTCCTACTTTGCTCGTGATAACACTCACAATTCTATCTAAGCGCTCGCTTGGTAAGGCGTGAGGAGCCGTATTTCGTATACTCTCCACCATAAGCGCCCGCAATGGGGCGGGAGCAGCCGCGCGCTTCCAGTCCATGGCATACCGCATCGGCGGCGGCACATCTGCCGCCCTGCTCCCGCTCAGCGCCCACTGCACGACTCCACTCGTACCGCCGCCACCTGCCATGGGGGCAGGCGGCCGCAGGAGGGGCCGCGGTGCGCCAGCGAGAACACCTCCGTGCTGCTGGGCAGGAAGACCACGCGCGCCGCGAGCTCCATTAGGAGGGGCCACCACGGCTGGGCCGGCCAGTAGGGGACGATAAGGGTCGCCACCGCGCGCTCCTCCCTTAGCTTCTGCACCACGGCCAGCAGGAAGTCGGGGTCAGCCGGGGGGCAGCCGTATGAGTTAAGGCCGCCCCACGGCTGCGCCAGCGCGTCCACACCGCTGGATCCGGGGCAGAAAAACCGCGAGAAAAACCGCGGCAGCTGTGCGTTGCCCGTGGACGCAAACAGGTCCACGTCGTGCGGGCCAAACCACGCCTCCAGCCGCCGAAAGTACGACCAACGCACACGGTAATCATCCCGATCCTCCATTCGCGACGGCTCATCCGCCAAATTATCCGCGCTAGCCACACGCTGCACTTGCAGCACAATTGAATGCTCTTGTAAAAACTCCCACAGCAACCGCATCTCGGCGTGCATTAGGGGCGACCGTGAGGAGAGCCGGCCGAGCACTGCCTGCGTGGTGGTGTTATCTTCACGCACCAACACCACCCTCTGTCGTACAAGTGGCAGGAAGGACTGCAACGCGTAACGCACCGCGCGCAGCTCCTTAAAATTAATATGCATGCCCATCTCCGCAAAACTCCAGTGCTCACGCGCCACACGTCCTTGCATCTTCGCGCCCCACGAATGGCCTGACGCGTCCACCCACAGCTCCGTCGCTGCGGGCCCCTGGTGAATGGCGGCGGCGCAGTGTCGCGCGGGTATGTCCGCCCACCAGTCCAGATCTCTCAAGGATCCCCGCGACAAGCGCACTTTGCCCGACCAGCCGACCGGCTGGTTAACGTCGTCGTACAAATTACGCAAAAACAGCGGCGCGGGCGTGAGCGCTAGCCGCACGCTCTGTGCGAATCCACACAACTTCGCCAACTCGCGCTTCTGTACCAGGCGCCGATTCTTCTTGGCTGTAACCCGCAGGCTCACAGCTAACCGCCGTAACTTAGACAGCTTCTCCGCGGGGACCTCAAACAGGCCCTCCGCCAGATTCACAGTAATGCCCAAATGGTACACCGACTGAGAGGGCTCCCACTCACACTTGCGCGGGTGACACGTTAAACCTAAGAACTCGATCACACGCCGCACCCACTCACCTCCCGTACACGCTTGCTCACGCGTCGCAAAGAGAAAGAGAAAATCATCCAGGTACGGTAAGACCCTCACGCCGCGCCGATGAGGTAGGGGGTCCCGCTCAGCCGGGTAGAATTGGTGCGGCGGCATGGGAGGAGACAAGCCTCCGTGCCGCCGTCTAAGGCAGGCGTGAGGATCCCGCCAGAAGCGCACGACATTGCGCATGATTTTCGTGAACCAGTAAGGGCTATTAAGCCACCCCATCGGCAGCGCATCCATTTGATACAGCACACCGCAGAAACGAAACACAAAATACTTGCGGTCACTCTCCCGCACCGGTATGTGGTAGTACGCGTCTTCCAGGTCCACCTTGACCGCCCACGACCCCCGCACCCCCATCCGTTGCAACGTGCGCAGCGACTCATATCTGCATGTGTGCGCGCGCTGTGCGATGTTTAAGCGCTTGAGGTTCACCACCAACCGCCACGAATTGGAGCCCGCCTTGGGCACACAGAAGGCGTTCACCACATGGGCAGGCTTAGTACCTTCCGCCACACGAGAAATCGCCCCCAAACGTAACAGCCGCGGTTCCTCCGTCTCAAACCACCATTTTTGTTGCTGGGGAGTGACGCTGAAGCTGGGCAACTCAAACGGAGCAGGGGGCTTATCACCCCGCCACTCCACGGGAACGCCGTTCTTGATGATCTGCAGCGTCCTGGAGTCCGCGCCAATGGCTCGCCATGCCGCCACGCGCGCCGAAACGCGCGCATGCAGCGGTATCCCCATTCCACTTAACGCCCCCCACCGCCGCCTGCAGCAGCAGCGGCAGGTGCAGCCGGTGCGGTGGGGCGGCCGTTGCCCCGGCCGCCGCCTTGACCCGCATCGCCGAAGCGCCCCTTGCCAGTACGCTTCCCGGCGCCCCCGGCGCCCCCGGTGTCTTTCTTCACCGACTTCTCCGCCAACATCTTCATGCTCACTTTCATCTTGGCGAGGGCAAATTGCTGGTTGAAATCCGTAGTAACTGAATCACTAATCGGCTGGGACGCAGCTCCAAAGTATCGCTCGTGCAAAGCCACCATCATATCCCTCCCGCCGGTAACAAACGCCTTAATCACATTAATACGCGCCGATACCACACCTTCAATCCACCGCGTCAGGTATATGAACGTGTCCACCGCTGGGAAGACGATAACGCCCAACTCCTGCGCCATGGGAACTCGCAGCAACACACGCCGAAACACTTGCAAACCTGCTTGGATAATCATGATGACACAATACACCGTTAACAGAATTTGAAGCTCGTACAAGAGGGACCCGGGCTTGTCAGCACCCGTCCGCTGCGCCTGATCCAGCCGCTGGAAAATCGGCTCTTCCTCGTAGCGATGCAGCACCAAATTGCGCTCATTCATCATCTCAGGCAGCGACACAAACAGATCGATCGGCATAGTGAAGCGTGATTGCTCCGGCGACCGACACATCCGTGGATTGCCAAACCTATCACGCAGGGTGAGCAGATCACCATCCATCGCCATCGCGGCTTCACCTTGCATCATACGCCGCAGTTGCTCAAGCTGCACCTCGTTGAAGCCGCCGGGCCCGGGCTGATGGACGTGCCCGTGCGAGCCCTGCGGCAGAACGCCAGCAGGGCCCTGTCCTTGCTCGACCTCCATAGCAGCGGCTCCCGCCGCGATCAGCAGCCATACTAGTATTCCTAGAGGCTGCATTTGCTTGATAGCAAATAAAAATAGCTATATTGAGCTAGTCCGAAGGACCTTGCTGAGTAGCCGAAGGCACAGCGTAAATAAGTCGAAGCACAGCGATCGACCAGCGCGCTCGAAAGCGCGGGACTTGCCGTTGTTCCGCAAGGAACAACAAAACAAGATACTCGTGGTGGCTGCCGCCGGGGCCCTGAGCACTCGGCCCCACCTGCATGGGACGACCGTCCCATGCAGCTCTAACCGGCACGGTACGCCTGCTAACCCGCCTCAACCACTTGAGGCCACAAGAATCATACCACTAGACCAAACTCCCTCCAAAGGATGTGGCAGGGTAGGGGGCCACGCAAGCCAGGTCCAGACACGCGCACACCGGCGCAGTGGCCGGCCGGCCACCCGAGAACCCGAGAAGGGACCACCTGTAATACCACTCACTCACCCGGCCACCTGTAACACTCACTCACTCACACCGGCCACTCACTCACACCGGCCACTCACTCACACTCGGCCGAGCCTTCGGCGGGGGCCTGGGACACGCGGTGTGGAGCGAGGCTCGCAGAGACTGATTGGATGTGCTCCTGAAGAGCCAGGGCTCATGCTGGATGGCCTGGCAGAGACGCCATAGTATTCTGGGATTGCGTGGTGGCACGGGCGCTGCGTGAAGCTATCGGTATGGCTATGGGCGCGTTACCCTGTGACTCTTTGGATGCCCTTGCCCGGTCGGAGTTGTGGCTGGTCCAGCCGCCGGTTGGGCTGTGTCAGCCGGTGTGGGATGTTGTGTGTCTTGCTGCGTTGTCGGCCATGGACTTGGGGCGGCAACGGGTGGTTATGGCTGGCCACGGTTTGCCTGTGTCCGCAACCCTCCCGTCAGCGCGTGTGTTAGCTATTGGTGTTGCTGTCATTACGGATTTCTGGGGGCGCCTGCAGGCCTTCTCTAGTTTGGGTGTCAGGCCTGGTGGGTGGGATGCGGTCCCCTCTGGCCACCCCTTCCTGGCGCGCGGGTCGGGTGGTGGCGTGGCGTTGGTTCCGCCGTGGGATGATGCGTCTCCGCCGCCGTCTCCATGAGGTTGGTGTTGTGCGTCTGTGGGAGTGTTTGGGCGTGCCCACCTGTTTCGCCGCCCTAGCTTGCGTCTGCTGGCGCTAGATTCCGCGTTTTCGTGTAGTCTGTCTGCTTGGCTGTTGCTCAGATTTGCGGTGCCTTATGAGCCGCGTGCTTTGTGATGCTGCTGTTTGGTGTGGCTTTGGCGGGCTGCGGCTTAGCTTCGACGCACCTACGCAGCTGTGAGTTGGGTTGGCAGCCAAGCGGGGGTTGCGGTTTGCTGCGTTCTTCGGAATGGTGGCTTCCCTCGTAGCCGTGCTGGTGTTTACACTGTCCCCTTCTTGTAACCTCGCAATCATAGTATTGACAGCACACCTGCATCGCATTGTGCTTACCACGGCGCAGCTGCACGCACGACCGCTCAGCGTATGATATTGCGCCGACTTGCAAAACGTGTGTGTGTGGTAGAGGTACGGAGGGGCGCGCTGGGGAGTTACGGGAATCGAACCCGTGACCTCTCGCACCCGAAGCGAGAATCATACCACTAGACCAAACTCCCTCCCCACACTTGCCTACCAAAGAAGCAAACGAAATCACCGGCGGAAATGCGCAACCTGGTGTTGGGCGCCGCGGCCCACGGCCGGGTTCCACTGTATGTGCCTATTTTTCTGCCTGTTGACCAGCATTGGGCGCCACCGTTCTGATTAGGTGATGCGCCTGCTAGTCCTGCTACTGAATTGACATCAAACCTGCCTAACCTGCCTATGAAACACATCTCTACGCGCGCTCAGTGACATGCGTACGGCTAGCAAACTTTGCCAGGTGTGATGGTCAGGGGAGTGACCCGAGAACCCGAGAAGGGACCACCTGTAATACTCACTCACGCGGCCGGAAAGTGTCCGACACACACCCCGGGCTAGCAAACTTTGCCAGGTGTGATGGTCAGGGGAGTGACCCGAGAACCCGAGAAGGGACCACCTGTAATACCACTCACTCACACCCCTTCCTGCGTGTGTGTGGTGACCGGATGGAAGTGGCCATTCCGGATGTGTGTGACCTTGACGACATGTGATTCCTGAACTGTCTGAGACCAAACACTAACAGTCTGTGATGCTGCGCTTACGACTATCTGACTTGATTGACCAAACACGGAAATGCGAGTAGTGTTATAGCCACGTTTGTGCGTCTGAGATGGGGTGGGGTTGCATGCAACCGTGGGCAGGAATGAGGGGCTGATCGCAATTCAGGCTAGTTGGGGCGCTGGTTTTAACGGGTTCCTCTGTATGTACTGTATGTGCCTACTTTTCTGCCTGTTGAACAGCATTGGGCGCCACCGTTCTGATTAGGTGATGCGCCTGCTAGTCCTGCTACTGAATTGACATCAAACCTGCCTAACCTGCCTATGAAACTCATCTCTGCGCTCAGTGACATGCGTACGGCTAGCAAACTCTGCCAGGTGTGATGGTCAGGGGAGTGACCCGTGAACCCGAGAAGGGACCACCTGTAATACTCACTCACTCACTCACGGCGCGCAGCGGAGGACCACCTGTAATACTCACTCACTCAGCGGAGGGGCGCGGCGGGGCCAGGGAACGGCTGGACAAGCGCAGGGAGGGCTGGGCAAGCCGGGGCAGCCGGCCCGGACGCTTCCAGGGGCCGCACTGGCAGGTAGTGCTCTTGGACCGGGCCGCCCGAGCTATGCATAACCTCAAGGATTGTTCAGACTGACTACTCACAGTCTTGGGCAGCGTGGGGCTGCCCTCAGAACTGGCCACGCAGCTCACAAATGGGCATTTCGCGGGACATTTTAGGTTGCCAGGGACGCAGCCTGCGCTCTCGCCCGCCTGCGCGAGCTCTATGTGTACCTCCTAATACACGGCAGCTGTGTGCAGTCCCGAAAGCAGCTCGCAAACGGGTCTAGCGCGAGATCGTTCTGGGCAAAAGATAGGGGGAGTTGCGGGAATTGAACCCACGACCTCTCGCAGATTAGGACGACCCTAAGCGAGAATCATACCACTAGACCAAACTCCCTCCCAAGGATGTGGCAGAGTAGGGGGCCACGCAAGCCAGGTCCAGACACGCGCACACCGGCGCAGCGGCCGGCCGGGTAATACTCACTCACTCACTCACTCACGGCCGGGCCAAACTTGCAGCAGCAGCGAAGACATGGGTCACGCTACGCCTGGACGTGGTGTGCGTCCAGGAGACTCATCATCGCAGCCTTAGTGACCGTGGCCGCTTTGAGGCGGCCCTCCAGACTGTGGCAAAGCAGCTTCACGTGCCCGGTTGGAGACTAGCAGCGTACCGGGCCACGCCGGTTGAAGACCCGTACGCTGGCGTTGCCATCTTGGTGCGAGCGGACTTGCTGGCGTCCCATATCCTCAGCCCTGTCACCACACCACCGCCTGCACAGCTCCCTACACCTAGTCGCGACGCCACCCCTCCTCCCCCTTCCCCTGAATCCGGCACCCCCGGCAACGATCCGTATGTGGCACCCGACGGCAGCTCCCCTCCTTTCTCCGCACCGGCAGCCAGCCCCAGCCCCTCCTACGCTGCCGCTGCCCCAGCCGCTGCCCCAGCTGCTCCTCGTGCGTCCCCCACGGGTCGACTTGCCACCTATTCCTTCTCCTGGCTCGGGCCGCGCGCAGCGTGATGGTCACGTCGCCTCCCTCTTCACCGCTCTCTGCCCCGACCTGGTCGACGCACACCGCCACCTCCACCCAGCCAGCCGCGACTACACACATCTGCAGAAGCTGACTCACGGTGAAGCCAGCGGCGCCCGGCTCGATCGCATGTACGTGTCGCGTGCCCTCCTGCCGTACGTGCCCAGCACTACAGTGGAAGCCAGCTCGCCCTCTGACCTTCAGGCTAGTTGGGGCTCTGGTTTCAACGGGTTCCACTGTATGTGCCTACTTTTCTGCCTGTTGAACAGCATTGGGCGCCACCGTTCTGATTAGGTGATGCGCCTGCTAGTCCTGCTACTGAATTGACATCAAACCTGCCTAACCTGCCTATGAAACACATCTCTACGCGCGCTCAGTGACATGCGTACGGCTAGCAAACTTTGCCAGGTGTGATGGTCAGGGGAGTGACTCGAGAACCCGAGAAGGGACCACCTGTAATACCACCCACCGCCGGCCGGCCGGCAGTGTACCTTCTTTTCTGCCTGTTGAACAGCATTGGGCGCCACCGTTCTGATTAGGTGAAGCGCCTGCTAGTCCTGCTCCTGTTTTGGCATCGAAACAGTCTAAGATACACATCTCTGCGCTCAATGACATACGTACGGCTAGCAAACTTTGCCAGGTGTGATGGTCAGGGGAGTGACCCGCGAACCCGAGAAGGGACCACCTGTAATACCACTCACTCGGCCGGCCGGCCGGCCGGATGGAAGTGGCCATTCCGGATGTGTGTGACCTTGACGACATGTGATTCCTGAACTATCTGAAACCAAACACTAACAGTCTGTGATGCTGCGCTTACGACTATCTGACTTGACCAAACACGGAAATGCGAGTAGTGTTATAGGCACGTTTATGCGTTTGAGATGGGGTGGGGTTGCATGCGACCGTGGGCAGGATTGAGGGGCCGATCGCAATTCAGGCTAGTTGGGGCGCTGGTTTCAACGGGTTCCTCTGTATGTACCTACTTTTCTGCCTGTTGAACAGCATTGGGCGCCACCGTTCTGATTAGGTGATGCGCCTGCTAGTCCTGCTACTACGGCGGGGTCCTAGGAAGGACTGGGACACGCGGGGTGGTGCGGGGGCGCATAGGGAGCCTGCGGGCTGGCCGCGAAACGTCGGGGGTGGGCTGGAACAAACCCGGATAGGGCCGACAGTTCAGTTGGCCCCACACCGCAGCCCCTTCTGCCGTCATGAGTTCGCCATCGCATCTAGCAAGCATTTCAGCCCTGGGATAGTTCCGTCGACAGGGCTGTGTACCTGTTATCCATTTCCAGCCCAGGGTGCGTCCCAGACACGATACTGCACCCCGAAGCTGGCTCATCCTCCCTCGCCTATTTCATCCTGCGCCTCCAGGCCCCTTGCTGGAGACCCGAGTGGTGGCCCCCCTGCAGGACTACCTGACACGCGAGCTGGGCGCGACCAAAAAGCTCACGGTGCGCCCAATAGGCTGAAGGGCAGCGTGGGTGCATGCTGAGCGTGGTAATCAGAGCAAAGGGTGCCGCACCAAGCGGGCAGTATTACCGGTAGCCTCTGCTTAGTCCTGCCGTACCGTAGGCTGTTCAGTGTTTCGGTTACCCGTGCCGCGTTGCAGACGAGCGTGATGAACGTTATCAAGGTGCTGTCCAAGGTGGAGGAGGCCGCGGGGCTTAGCCACAGCCTGCCGCCCGAGGCCTTTTACAACGCCCTTATCTCTGACAAGATGGACGTACAGGTGTCAAGGGGTGCAGCGCCGTGCTTGAAGCTGTGCTGTGCAGCTGGGTGCGACTGCGAGGAGCCAATGGGGCTGGGGCCAATGGCTGGGGCAGCATCTGGTTTGTGGAGCTGAGGCGCTGAGAGCTGCGTGTGGCACATGCGCGGGGCAGGGGAGGGGGCGTGGGGCGTGCCTGTGAAACAACTTGCGTTACAGTGCAGTTACCCGCTCTCCGTTTGCTTGTATTGCGCACGGTATGTGATACGTGTGCGTCCGCACGCCTGTCTTACGCAGGACCACTACACGGCGTGGCGGCAGGCGCAGGTGCGTCACAGCCCACAGCAGCATCGCTCGGGGCCCCGTGATAGCTTGCCCACGCGCGCATTGAGTCCACAAGCAGCTCTTGGCGCCGCAACGGCTTGCATGAACAGCTCTGCACCTCCACCGCTCTCAAGTACGAAGGCTGCAGTGGCTGTTTTACGTGCCTCACGTGTGCCCCTCCGTTGCAGGAGCTGGCGCGCGGCCGCGACCCGCCCGCCGACGCGCCCTTCAGCTTCTGCTCCTACCCCTTCCTGCTCAACGCCCGCGCAAAGGCGCACCTGCTGGCGCTGGAGGCGCGCTTCATCATGGGTGGGCGCGGGCGAGGGTGCGGCGCGGGTGCGGGCGTGGGCACGGGTGCGGCGCGGGTGCGGGCGCGGGCGCGGGCGCGGGCGCGGGTGCTAGGTGGTTGCTTGGATACCGATTCAAGAGCACTGGCATTGCGAGACCGAGACGCTCCTGGCCCTATGCAAGACCATCCGTTTGCCGGCTGCACGTGCATGCGCCCGCCCCGTACTGCGCTTACGCCCCCACCTGCTGTGCACAGAGCAAAGCGTGGCGCACGCGCGCATGGAGGTCCAGCTCTACGGGGGCGGCGGGGCGGCGAGGCGCCGCGCGGAGGAGGGGCCCGTGCTGCAGGGCCACGATCAGGGCGGCGGCCGCGGAGCCAGCGCGGGCACGCCTCGGCAAGGCCGGGTCAGCGGCTCTGGAGCAGGAGGAGGTGGCGCCGGCGCAGGCAACAGCAACAGCCGCACGACAAGTGCCGTCCGGGGCTACCTGTGGCAGCGGCAGCGGTCGGGCGGTGCGATCGGCTCAGCAGGCAGCAGCCCAGAGGTGGCCGCAGGCGGCAGTAGCAGGCTCGCTTCACGCAGCGATGCGGCGGTGTCCCGCGCCAGCAGCCCCAGCAGCAGCGGCAGTAGCACTGGCGGCAGCGGCAGTAGCAGTGGGGTTGGCAGCTCGCTGCGGAACCTGTTTGGGCTGTGGCGGAGCAGGTCCGGCCGGCCCACCGCGTCTAGCAGCGGCAGCGGTGCCAGCGAATTGCGGGAACGAGCTAATGGCGGTGACAGCCACGAGGTGAGCCAGGGCTGTTTTCACTCACCTGGGAAGGTTTCTGCGCATGGAGGCGTAGGCAGTGGGGCAGCGGCGGAAATGGTCCTGCATGCGGGGCTGGGAAGGGTGACTCCGAACCGCCTCCGTGCGGCCACGCAGGGAGTGCGTAGCCAGGGACTGCGACTGTCAGTACTGCTGAAGTAAGGACGCTCGCGAATCAAAGTGTGCCCAGCTATACGACCTGGTCATGGCCCATGCCGCGCGTGGGCCCATGCCCAATTGCAGACGCTATGCCCCACCAGGGCTCCAGCCATTATACGCCGAACTCAGCAAACCTCGGTTTCCGTCACATCATGGCGTTAGGCATGGAAGCCCAGTGTTATGTACGGTATCTCACTGAACCCTTTCACCTGTCCGCCGTGCTGTGCCCCTTGGTCCGCGCTCATCCGCCCGGAACCTGCCTTGTCGCCCATCTCATTCATCTCTCTCTTCCGCCATTCACTCCGGCACCTTTCCTGATTGACACCACCGCCCCGTCACCGCCCTGCTGCTGCCGCCGTTGCTGCTGCTCCTGCCCGCAGCTGGCGCCGCCCTCGCGCTGCGCCGTGCCGGGCGTGCACAGCGACATGTGCATCGTGCGGGTGCGGCGCAGCCACCTGGTGGAGGATGCGCTGGAGGAGGTGGGCCGCCAGACGCGGAGCGACCTGCTGAAGCCGCTCAGGTGCGGGGCGTTGCGGCAGGCGGTTGACTGCGGGAGCTGCGGGAATGGGGGAAAGGGATGCACAGCATATAGTGAGGGGGTGCGCCGAAGCGCGTGTGTCCTGTCCCGCGTGGGGGGTGCAGGCGGATGGCAGGGCGCGGGTGAATGAAACAAGAGCTTTCCAGCACTCGCTGCGGCCGCCGCCGCCACCCGCCCAGTCGCCCTGCTGCTCCACCCGCACACCGCTCCCTCTCCCCACAGGGTGCACTTCATCGGCGAGGAGGGCATCGACGCGGGCGGCGTGAAGAAGGAGTTCTTCGCGCTGCTCATGGAGCGGCTGCTGGACCCCGTGTACGGCCTCATGGCCTACGACCCCGCCAGCCGCACCTACTGGTGAGCGTGTGCGTGGGTGCCAGAGTGTGTTAGAGAGATAGAAGTGACAACGGGAACAATAAAAAACAAGTACTGTGCCACTGTGTGCGTGTGCGGGTACGGGTGCGTGTGCGTGTGCGTGTGCGTGTGCGGGTGCATGTCGATAGCACGGAGCGAAGCGCCACTCCACCTCAATGTGTGCGTGCGGCGCCAAGAACGGGGAGGGTGGGAAGGTGAAGGACAGAGGGGAGGGGCCGTTTCAGTCCAAGGCTGCAGGCCCTCGGCAAGCGCTCCCTCCTGCCGCGTGCCGCGCGCCTGCCTCTCCCCTTCCCAGCGCCTACCGCCTCCGTCCGCACCAGGAGCATGCCTGCCCCGCGCTAGCCCCACCCCTGCCTGCCTGGCCCCGCCCTGGACGCTTCCCTAAACCCGCACCCCACACGCACCCCACACGCCGCCCCACGCGCACCCCAGTCACCCCACACGCAACCCCACACACAACCCCACACTCCACCGCCCCACACGCCAACCCCCACACACCACCTCCACACACCGCCTCCACACCACCTCCACACCCCCACACGCCACCAGGTTCAACGCCTCCTCCCTGGCGCCGGCCGCCTCCTACTTCCTGCTGGGCCTGGTGCTGGGCCTGGCCGTGTACAACCGCGTGCTGCTGGCCTTCCCCGCGCCGCTGCTGCTGTACCAGAAGCTGCGCGGCGGCCGGGAGCTGGGGCTGCGCGACCTGGAGGGCTGGCAGCCGGAGCTGGCCAAGGGGCTGCGGCACATACTGGAGGTGCGGCGGGTGGAGGTGGAGGGAATAGAGGAGGGAGGGGGTGTACACGCGTGTGTAAACTCCAGGGCCCCAGTTGCACAGGATTGCGGCACTGCACGCCACTGTTATCTGTATCTTTGTGTATCGAGCCCAGCACGCAAGGCGAGCAGGGCGAGAGTCGCGGGCAGGGCCGGGCAGGGGCCCGGGGCTCAGCAGGGACGGCCGTCACCGCCCCTGCTCACCTCACCGCCGCGCACCCACTCTTCCCTCCGTCAATCCCCCCATTCCCCGATTGCTGCCATGACTGCATGCGTGCGCACATGCACACGTGCTGCAGTACGACGGCCCGGAGCCTCTGGCCGACGTATTCGGGCTGACCTTCAGTGTGGACGTGGAGCGCTTCGGAGCCATTGAGACGGTGCCGCTCAAGCCAGGTGTGGCGCGGCGCGGGGCGGGGCAAGGGGTGGGGTGGGGCGGGGCAAGGGGTGGGTTTATGTGTTCCCGTACGTGGGTTGGGAGGGGGCGGGCCGTGGCGTGGCGTGAGGCCAGATGCGGCTATGGGGCCAGGCAGTGCCGGCCCTCGCCCGTCTCTCACATGCTTGTCCCCCTCCCTCATAAGGCCGGGTGCGGCGGGTGCCGCGTTCTTGTATGCTCTCTAACACACACGTACACACCTCCCGCCACCCCCAGGCGGCGAGCAGCTGCCGGTGACGGAGGACAACCGCGCGGAGTACGTGTCGCTGCGGGCGGCCTGGCACATGGAGCGCGCGACCGCGGAGCAGTACGAGTCCTTCGCCGCGGGGTTCAGGGTGCTGTGCGAGGGGCCCGCCATGTCGCTCTTCAACGCGCAGGTTGGTGTTCCCAGAGCGCTGTGCTCTGTTCGGGCTTAAAGCAGGGGGTACGTGGTGGGCTGCCGGGTCGCTTGCCTTACGGCAGCAGTGCATGAGCTGCCTACCAGCCTGAGCTATTGCACCGCTCTACTGCGCAATCCGCTCACTTCTCTCAAGCGCCATGCCAATACAAAACACGCACACACATGCACATACACACGCGCATGCACGCACGCACGCAAAAACCGTACGGCACGCCACTCGATCACAGGAGCTGGAGCGGCTGGTGTGCGGCAACCCGCGGCTGGACTTCACGGCGCTGCGGGAGGCGGCGCGCTACGAGGGCGGCTTCGGTCGCGGCAGCGTCGCCGTAAGCTGGCTGTGGGACATCGTGCTGCACGAGCTGGGGCCGGAGGTGCGGGCGTGCGTGTGTTGGGGATGGCTCATTACAGTACCCAAAGCCAAGCATTGGGAGTGGAGGTGTCGTGCTCGCGGAGAACGCCAGGCGCCGTTGGGTCGGGGGTTGTGAACGGCAGCCCAAGCTAAACGTGGTGGGAGGGTGCTGCAGCCGCTGGAGGCGTGCCGCATGGCGTCTGCACGGCTGCTCTGGGCATTCCGTGAGCCCTCAGTCGCACGCCTGAGTTTATCAGCTCGACAGCGCGCCTCCCATCATACGGTGATCACAGCCCCGTGCTCAGGCGCCCTAACTACCTGTGGCGTTCCCCGCCACCGCGCCGCCCGCACACGCTCACAACCACCGGCACACCGCGTACACTCCTCTTCCGCACACACAGGAGCAGCGCGCCTTCCTCAAGTTCTTCACCGGCAGCGACCGCTCGCCGCTGGGCGGTCTGGGCAGCCTGCGCCCCGTCATCCAGCGCGACGGGCCCGACTCCCACAAGCTGCCCACCGCGCACACCTGCTTCAACACGCTGCTCCTGGTGAGCCCGCGTCCTTACACGCCATCGTGCGCATGCACCTAGCAACAATCTGGTGGCCTGCTTACGCACATGCACGTACCATATACGCACGGAGCCTTATCACACGTACCTTCCTGTGTCATTTGTTCATGCGTCCGCGGCGTTCTCGTGTCTTCCCTGTCCCTCCCCCCGACAGCCTGAGTACGCGTCACGCACCAAGCTGCTGCGGCTGCTGCGGCTTGCCATCAACAACTCGGAGGGCTTCGGGCTACAGTAGAGTTGGGGGCGGGCGGAAGGGGAGCGGGGATGGGCTGGCTGAATGGATAGGCACCCGTGGTGCCTGGGGGTGTGGTGACGAGGGGGCTTCATCCCAAACCCATTGCGATCGTGGGTGCGAGATTGGTACGGTATGCTGCAAAGTGGTGCAGGCAGGTTTGGGGGTTGGCTTGCCAGGTGCTCTTTGAGCCACTGATTGCGCGTACAGTGATTGATTTACCCGCACGCAAGGTACCCGCGGCAGCGTGTATATGAGTGGCACGGTATGAGCGACCCCGAACGCGCAGGATGGCAGGAGCCACACAAATATGCAATATGTTGTTTGTAGAAGGTCCATTAATTCTGTGTAGTAATTGGAGATGTCATGCGGGGGTCGCGCCTGAAGGCTGCGCCTGAGGGTCCTGGCGGACCCGGGGGGTCGCGCCTGAAGGTCGCACCTGAGGGGCCTGGCGGACCCGGGTGGTCTGCGGCGGGCTAGCCGGGCCGCGTTTAACGGCACGGCCTGGCGCACCTGCCGCGTGGGGCTGGTGAGTTGTGCGAGTAAATCAAAATACAGATATAAGACCCAAATACGTGGATTGCTGGACAAGGAGCCTTGGGGCGGGCGGCACGATATGTTTTCGCGTTTTCAGCGCGACCGACCCTCGCGCGAGCGACTCCTGGCCAGGCCAAAAGTCGCCACTTTCCTGGCGTCGGGGCCTCCATATCCCTATCAGCGTATACAACTATGCAAAAGATTGCAAACAAGCTACCTTGGAGTGGGGGTAGTCCGAATCCTAACGAAATGCGGACTCGCCAAACATGTGGACATGCCCACACGCGAAGCAGCGAGGCGCGCCATGCCCGGCCAATATGACCTGGGCACGCACCCATGGTACCAGCCCTGAAACAAGCGGGGCGGGGCATTTGTGGGGCCGCCACACGGGCGCTGGGCCCGCCTACGGGTGTTGGGCGGCACAGGGTGCCCGGGGGCCTGGCCACCGCGTGGCCAGGGCACTGCGCGTTCCGGCGGCCAAGCCGGCGGCCAGAGTGCGGTGGGGGTGGGGTGGGGCCATGGGGTAGTATTTTTCAATTCCCAAATCAACCGCCCTAACTAGAGAGGGGACAGGGAAATGCAATAGCATCAATACAGGCGGGGGAGGTTCAGGGCGCAAGCGGTGGGATGATGGGATCAGTGCGTGGTCGTTGCTGTAAGTCGTTGAGAGGTACCGACTCTTGTCCCACAGGGTTATCCCTCTGAGGAACCCATCGTTGCCATGGGGAGGTGTGTGTGGAAATCAGGGTGAGCATGGGGCATAAGAAGACGCACACTAGCTTGTTATGATGGCCCCCTTCGAACCATCCTGAGCACTCCTATGGTCACCATCCTCTGACTGCTATAGGGCTGTGTGGCAGCGTGACGGCAGCCGTGGCCAGTGGGGAGCCACTGCCCCCATGCCTCAATTGCGGCCCCCCGCGCTGCCGCCCCCCGCGGACCCAATCACGAGCGCCCCGCTGTCCCACGCCAGCCCTGTCCCGCCGCCTGATGCAGCGGAGAGGCGGCCTGCGCAGCCGCTGGGGCGCCGCCGGTGGCGGGCAGCTACAGCTGTGCAGCGCTGCGCCCTGAACGGACGCACGTGCCGACGGTAGCCTGAGAGCTCCCGGGCTATGTGCTGCGCACGGCCGTGCCCACGGTACTCCGATGGCTGGAGGGCGCCAGGCCCCCCACGGACATGCCACCGTAGACTGGGACACAGCCGGCAGGTCACTGCGCACGCCCGCGCCAACGGTATGCTGGCCGCCCGCCGGCCCGGCGCTGGGGGCCCGCCGTGCCAACGGTGTGCGGGGAACCGCCCAGGCCGGCGCTGGGGGCGGCGGTGCCGACAGTGGACTGGGACCCCGCCCCCCGGCACAGGGTCGGCATAGCCGGCAGGGTAGGAGACAGGCTGCGTGTGTGACAAGCCAGCGCCGGTCGCCACACGCTCCACAGTGCAGAGGGTGACGTTGTCGATCGTCCAGACAGCTTCAAAATCGGCCAGCTTGGAGGTGTAAGTTCAGCAGACGCGAGCGCTGGCGGCAGGTCATTGCTTGTAGAGGCTGATGGGCATGGGGCATCGTGAATTGGGCCTGAATCCGCCGCCGGAGGTCCGCCTCGACAAGCACGGCGATGGCTGCAGAAGGGTTGGCCGCCAACTCGGCCTCATTGTACACTCACCACAATGCGTGCAGGAGCACCTGGCGCAGGGTTTACCATAGGCGCTCCCGGCCAGACACAGGTGGGCTTGGGTAGGCAT
Source organism: Chlamydomonas incerta (assembly GCA_016834605.1). NCBI lineage: Eukaryota > Viridiplantae > Chlorophyta > Chlorophyceae > Chlamydomonadales > Chlamydomonadaceae > Chlamydomonas > Chlamydomonas incerta. Next base: position 2,184,077 of record JAEHOC010000013.1, read on the forward strand.
CCCATGCCTCTGGCCGGGCCGCCAGCACCAGCTCCGCGCTGTCCGCGGGCTGTGCCGTGCTGCCGCTGACCCGTGCCCACAGGGCAGCCGGCCAGGCGCGGGTGTCCGCATACGCCGAGCAATGGAGAAGGACGTGTGTGATGGTGGCCGGTGCCGGCGCTGGCGGCCCCCACGCAGGCCGGCATGTGGCAGAGATGGCGGCAGCTAGCCGTACTTCACAGCATAGTACTGCAGGTACCCGTGTGACAGATGCCAGCCGCAAACCGGACTCCAAGGTTGCGAGTACTGCCGCCGGGACTGTTGCCGGACCCGACGTCTCCACTGCCAGCCGTAACGCCGGCAGCATGACTGGCTGAGCGCTGGTGGCAGCACGGAGTGCGGGCGTTGCCAGCAGCCGCCCACGTGGGCTGGTCCGCCGACAGCCACTGGTCACGGCAGAACATGGCGGGAGCGTCGCCGCGAGAGCGCTGCCGGGCCTGCTGCCGGGGCGCGTCCCACGAAGATTCGTGCTTCTCCAGCGATGATCGATGTCCACCGGCCGCCATGGCGCCGGGCAACAGGCAGTCCTGTGTGGCCCAGAGCATCCTGCGCCAGCAAGGTGGCAAGGCGGCGGCGAGCCTCACACATTTCGTATTGCGGAAGTGCAGCGCGCCATGGCCGTGCAGCAGCGGGTAGCACTGGAGCTGCTCTCACGGGCCGGCCAAATGGGGCTCCGTGGGCCATGCAAAGGCCTTGTAGCCAGGCGCTGCAGCACGTACACCAGGCGCTCGGCCAACGTCCACAGCCGGCACAGAATCCGCTTCTTGCGAGCTGGGCAGCTGGCAGCACACAGGCCGCTGCCCAGGCCGCCACCTGGCGGGCTGGCGGGGGGCGGGGCGGTCCGGGGCGGCCAGGAGCAGCCGGCGGGAAGCCGTAACAGCTCGGTTTCTTCAGGTGTCCTGCCCAGCACTGACGTTCCTCCCCTGTTCCGCAGCCAGCCCCCAGGCTCCCCATGCGCCTCCGCGCCCGCCACATCCCGCACGTCCCACAGAGCCGTCAGAGTGAGTACCGTATTACAATTGTTCCCCTCTCGGGTTCACGAGTCACTCCCCTGACCCAGGGTTGCATAGTAACGACTAGAAAGTAATACGTTCTACTTAATTGGTAATACATGGGAAATACGCTGTGCCAGGAACACGTTGGGACAACACGGGCTACACGGGCATCCCAAGAGATGCCGAGCCGGGATGTTGGACATCCGCACACGCTCTCACACTGGTTCCAGCTGCTTATCGCGCTCAATGGCCTCGTTATAAGCATACAAAATTACCCGAGTATCAGAAAGCGCGAGAACGGCCCGAAACGGACTCGGTTTCCCGCGTGCGGCAGCCCGAAATCCCGACACTGTGGGTTTGGCAGCGCATACTGCGGCAGCGTACTAGCCCTTGCGCCCCAGCATATTACACACTACGGTAAGTGAGCTGCGCACGACGTAATAAGACGCGTTTTATAAGCTGGGAGGCAAGCTGGCAACCCTGCCCTGACCATCACACCGGCAAAGCTTGGGTATCTGAGACGCACCTTGGGCCCACAGCTGCTGCCTCAGCACCTGAAAATGGATACGGGACAGCCCTGTGACCCAACTATGTCTTGTCTAGGGCTGTGGGTGGGGCCAACTGAACTGTAGACCCTATTCTGGTTGTTTCCAGCCCACCACTGACATTCCGCAGCCAGCTCGCAGGCTCCCCACGCGCCCCAGCCCCACCCCGCGTGCCCCAGTGCTTCCCAGGCCCCCGCCGCAGGCCCGCGTGAGTGAGTGAGTATTACAGGTGGTCCCTTCTCGGGTTCACGGGTCACTCCCCTGACCATCACACCTGGCAGAGTTTGCTAGCCGTACGCATGTCACTGAGCGCAGAGATGAGTTTCATAGGCAGGTTAGGCAGGTTTGATGTCAATTCAGTAGCAGGACTAGCAGGCGCATCACCTAATCAGAACGGTGGCGCCCAATGCTGTTCAACAGGCAGAAAAGTAGGCACATACAGTACATACAGAGGAACCCGTTAAAACCAGCGCCCCAACTAGCCTGAATTACGATCAGCCCCTCATTCCTGCCCACGGTTGCATGCAACCCCACCCCCCACCATCTCAAACGCACAAACGTGGCTATAACACTACTCGCATTTCCGTGTTTGGTCAATCAAGTCAGATAGTCGTAAGCGCAGCATCACAGACTGTTAGTGTTTGGTCTCAGACAGTTCAGGAATCACATGTCGTCAAGGTCACACACATCCAGAATGGCCACTTCCATCCGGTCACCACACACACGCAGGAAGGGGTGTGTGTCGGACACTTTCAGCCAGGCCTTATCCCGCCGGCGCCGTGGCAATCCAAGCGAAGCGAAGTCGTGGTGAGTGGTATTACAGGTGGTCCCTGTAAGCGAAGTCAGCTAGCAAGCCTCTGACCGCGTGAGTGAGTGGTATTACAGGTGGTCCCTTCTCGGGTTCTCGGGTCACTCCCCTGACCATCACACCTGGCAAAGTTTGCTAGCCGTACGCATGTCACTGAGCGCAGAGATGTCCTTCATAGGCAGATTCGATGTCAATTCAGTAGTAGGACTAGCAGGCGCATCACCTAATTAGAGCGGTGGCGCCCAATGCTGTTCAACAGGCAGAAAAGTAGGCACATACAGTGGAACCCGTTGAAACCAGAGCCCCACCTAGCCTGAATTGCGATCGGCCCCTCAATCCTGCCCACGGTCGCATGCAACCCCACCGCATCTCAAACGCACAAACGTGGCTATAACACTACTCGCATTTCCGTGTTTTGGTCAATCAAGTCAGATAGTCGTAAGCGCAGCATCACAGACTGTTAGTGTTTGGTCTCAGACAGTTCAGGAATCAGATGTCGTCAAGGTCACACACATCCGGAATGGCCACTTCCATCCGGTCACCACATACACGCAGGAAGGGGTGTGTGTCGGACACTTTCAGCCAGGCCTTATCCCGCCGGCGCCGTGGCAATCCAAGCGAAGCGAAGTCAGCTAGCAAGCCTCTGACCGCGTGAGTGAGTGGTATTACAGGTGGTCCCTTCTCGGGTTCTCGGGTCACTCCCCTGACCATCACACCTGGCAAAGTTTGCTAGCCGTACGCATGTCACTGAGCGCAGAGATGTCCTTCATAGGCAGATTCGATGTCAATTCAGTAGTAGGACTAGCAGGCGCATCACCTAATTAGAGCGGTGGCGCCCAATGCTGTTCAACAGGCAGAAAAGTAGGCACATACAGTGGAACCCGTTGAAACCAGAGCCCCACCTAGCCTGAATTGCGATCGGCCCCTCAATCCTGCCCACGGTCGCATGCAACCCCACCGCATCTCAAACGCACAAACGTGGCTATAACACTACTCGCATTTCCGTGTTTTGGTCAATCAAGTCAGATAGTCGTAAGCGCAGCATCACAGACTGTTAGTGTTTGGTCTCAGACAGTTCAGGAATCAGATGTCGTCAAGGTCACACACATCCGGAATGGCTACCTCCATCCGGTCCCCACACACACGCAGGAAGGGGTGTGTGTCGGACACTTTCAGCCAGGCCTTATCCCGCCGGCGCCGTGGCAATCCAAGCGAAGCGAAGTCAGCTAGCAAGCCTCTGATGCTAGCTAGTGCTACCGCCTTGGCCCGGGCCAGAGCCCCCTCAGTGAACGGCTTCCGTGCGCGCATGTACCGCCGTGCACTCTCCATCGCGTTAAGTGCGGCCAGGGCCACCACCTCCTATACGCATTGCTGTATCTGCGTTGGGTCCGGGCTCTCCAGCAGCCAGACGTGATGCCGCCCGACAGGGCAGCCCGCGTCGGTGCGGCCAGCATTGATGGTGTCCTGTAGCAGCTCCACCACACTCTGCGCGACGGGGCACTCCCAAAAGTGATGCAGTTGAGGCGAGGGCGGCATCACCGCCGGTGACGGGGGAGAGGCGTATGCGCCACAGACGCACGGCTCCGGCGAGCTGCCATGGATGTGCGTATTTCCCAGCATGCCCACACCGTCAACCGCCAACCGCCACAGCACCTCCTTGTGCTTCAGTTCCCATCGTACTTGCCACACCGAGGCCATGTGTCGCCGGAACTGGACCAGGCGCTGGCGCCCAGGGGCGGGAGGCAGGGTGGCGCCCAGGGCTTCAGCCACATAAGCATGGTGAAGACGCGTGCGGTCCTCATTGACGCCAGTTAGCTGCATTGCTGTGCCGTCGCGGACAGCCAAGGCGGTCAGGGGAACGGGGCGTTGGTGCCCCTGGATGAACCATCCCATGCGGCTGACAATCATCTCCACGACCTGGTCCTCGGTGGGCAATGCTGCGGCAGGGGTGGCTGCGTGGGTAGGCGGGTGAACGGGGGCAGGGGCTGGCTGGGCGGCAGCGGGACCTAGGGGGTCGGTCGTCGCTGGGGCGGGGGGACGCGCTGACGGCGTTGGTGCGAGACACGGCGGCGCTGGGGGCGCAGGGGGCGCAGGAAGGTGCAGGCGCGCAGCAGCAGCCCAGGAGGGGTTGATGTCCAATAGCAGGGCATTAATGGCAGCGATGGCCTGCACGCGATCCGCAAAAGCGCCCGCCACGGCGCTGGATGGCTGTAGCTGTTCCCGCACCAGCTGCGCCCATTCGGTTGCCAGCAAGGTGAAGATGTGGATGCCCGGAGTCGATGCCAGGCGGTGACGCCACGATGTTTCATACGCAGCAAAGGCGTCGTAGACACGCACGGCGTCACCCAGCGTGCGCAGGCGGCGGCATTCCGTGAGCTGTAGGTGATAGGCTTCGAGGCCGGGGCGGCGGCCCGAGGGTGGCGCGTTGGGTAGCAGCGGTTTTCCCCATAGTGGCGTGTTGACGCACCATGCGCCGGGCGTGAGAGAGGAGGTACCAATGTCGACTGCTGGGGGCAGGTGGGAGAGGGCTGTGACGATGCGGTGGACGTCGGGAGGCAAGGACGGGGTGCCAAGCCAGGGCCCGTCCGCACGAGCCGTCAGCAGCGCCATGGGGCGAAAAGCAGGGATGGTAGGACCGAAGCAGGTACCCAAAAACCCGCTGCCACGGGGCTTGCGCTGCAGGTGCCACGCCACTTCCATCCCGGCCAGCGTATGCAGCCGCGCGCTTTGCCCAGCGGGCGTAGATGTGCTGCTGTAATGGAAGGCTGCCAAATCCACCTGAAACCGGATGACCAGGCAGGAGGCGGGCTGGGACGCCTGTAAGCCTTCGGTCATGTTGCGAGGGTCCCTGACTGCGGTCGACGAGCTTGGCCACCGCCGCCTCCCAGGCTGCGAGCGTGTCAGGCGGCGGTAATCCAGAGTGCTCCATATGATATGTCGCCATATGGGTCCCGTATGCAGCCGCAGTTGAGGCTCGCCCAAACATGGACAGATGCATGTGGCTGATTTTGTCCAGGCGACGCACGGCCTCATCAGTCCGCTGCTTCCAGTCCAGGTCAGGCCGGCAGGGCGGGTTGGTGAAGGGGACCCCCAGGGCAGTGGCGGACGTGACAATGCGGATTCCGGCAATGGCAGAGGCTGGGGCGGGCGGGGGGGCGGTAGCGGGCGGGGGGGCGGCAGCGGATACGGTGGCGAGGACGGGGGCCGGGACGGGAATGACGGCGGGGGCGGCGGCGGGTGCAAGGGTGGAGGCGGCAGCAAAGGCGAGGGTGTGGACGCGGGCGGGGATGGGGCCGGCAGCGGGGCCTGGAGTGGGGACCGCTGCTGCGGGGTTGGCTGTGATGGTGGTTGCGGTGACGGTGGCGACGGCGGGCCCTGGAGAGGGGGCGGGGACGGAGGCAGCGGCATTTGCGGTGGTGACGGCGGCGGGGGAGGCGGCGCGGATGGCGGGGGCGGGGACGTGGGCGGTGGCGGGGCGGGCGGCGGGGGCTGGTGTGCGGATGGCGGCAGAGACAGCATGGGTAGCCGCGGTGGAGGGGGCTGTGGCGGGGGCGGGGGCGACGGAGGGGGAGGCGGTGGCGGTGGGGGCATGGACGATGGCGGCTGTGGCGGGGGCTGGCGTTCGGACGGCGGGATTGCCGGCAGGGGCGGCTGCAACGGAGTCGGAGGAGGTGGCGGGGGTCTCGGCGGCAACGAGGGCGGGTGCGGGTCCAGCGGCGAGAGGCGGGGCGGGGGCGGGGACGGTGGCGGGTGCGGGTGCGGCGGCGGTGGCGGGGGTTCGAGTTCGGACGGCGGAATTGGCGGCAAGGGCGGCTGCAACGGAGGGGGAAGTGGCGGGGGTCGCGGCGGCAACGAGGGCGAGTGAGTGAGTGAGTGAGTATTACAGGTGGTCCCTTCTCGGGTTCTCGGGTCACTCCCCTGACCATCACACCTGGCAAAGTTTGCTAGCCGTACGCATGTCACTAAGCGCGCGTAGAGATGTGTTTCATAGGCAGGTTAGGCAGGTTTGATGTCAATTCAGTAGCAGGACTAGCAGGCGCATCACCTAATCAGAACGGTAGCGCCCAATGCTGTTCAACAGGCAGAAAAGTAGGCACATACAGTGGAACCCGTTGAAACCAGAGCCCCACCTAGCCTGGATTGCGATCGGCCCCTCAATCCTGCCTACGGTTGCATGCAACCCCACCCCATCTCAAACGCACAAAAGTGGCTATAATACTACTCGCATGTCCGTGTTTGGTCAAGTTCGATAGTCGTAAGCGCAGCATCACAGACTGTTAGTGTTTGGTTTCAGATAGATCAGGAATCACATGTCGTCAAGGTCACACACATCCGGAATGGCTACCTCCATCCGGTCCCCACACACACGCAGGAAGGGGTGTGTGTCAGACACTTTCAGCCAGGCCTTATCCCGCCGGCGCCGTGGCAATCCAAGCGAAGCGAAGTCAGCTAGCAAGCCTCTGATGCTAGCTAGTGCTACCGCCTTGGCCCGGGCCAGAGCCCCCTCAGTGAACGGCTTCCGTGCGCGCATGTACCGCCGTGCACTCTCCATCGCGTTAAGTGCGGCCAGGGCCACCACCTCCCATACGCATTGCTGTATCTGCGTTGGGTCCGGGCTCTCCAGCAGCCAGACGTGATGCCGCCGGACAGGGCCGCCCGCGTCGGTGCGGCCAGCATTGATGGTGTCCTGTAGCAGCTCCACCACACTCTGCGCGATGGGGCACTCCCAAAAGTGATGCAGTCGAGGCGAGGGCGGTATCACCGCCGGTAACGGGGGAGAGGCGTATGCGCCACAGACGCACGGCTCCGGCGAGCTGCCATGGATGTGCGTATTTCCCAGCATGCCCACACCGTCAACCGCCAACCGCCACAGCACCTCCTTGTGCTTCAGTTCCCATCGTACTTGCCACACCGAGGCCATGTGTCGCCGGAACTGGACCAGGCGCTGGCGCCCGGGGCCGGGAGGCAGTGTGACGCCCAGGGCTTCAGCCACATAAGCATGGTGAAGACGTGTGCGGTCCTCATTGACGCCAGTTATCTGCATTGCTGTGCCGTCGCGGACAGCCAAGGCAGTCAGGGGAACGGGGCGTTGGTGCCCCTGGATGAACCATCCCATGCGGCTGACAATCATCTCCACGACCTGGTCCTCGGTGGGCAATGCTGGGGCAGGGGTGGCTGCGTGGGTAGGCGGGTGAACGGGGGCGGGGGCTGGCTGGGCGGCGGCGGGACCTAGGGGGGCGGTTGCTGGGGCGGGGGGACTGAGTGAGTGAGTATTACAGGTGGTCCCTTCTCGGGTTCTCGGGTCACTCCCCTGACCATCACACCTGGCAAAGTTTGTGAGTGAGTGAGTATTACAGGTGGTCCCTTCTCGGGTTCTCGGGTCACTCCCCTGACCATCACACCTGGCAAAGTTTGAGTGAGTGGTATTACAGGTGGTCCCTTCTCGGGTTCTCGGGTCACTCCCCTGACCATCACACGTGGCAAAGTTTGCTAGCCGTAAGCATGTCACTGAGCGCAGAGACGCGCTGAGTGCGGGTCCAGGCCCGCCTGAGTGAGTGAGTGAGTATTACAGGTGGTCCCTTCTCGGGAGGGAGTTTGGTCTAGTGGTATGATTCTCGCTTAGGGTCGTCCTGATCTGCGAGAGGTCGTGGGTTCAATTCCCGCAACTCCCCCTATTTTTTGCCCAGAACGATCTCGCGCTAGACCCGTTTGCGAGCTGCTTTCGGGACTGCACACAGCTGCCGTGTATTAGGAGGTACACATAGAGCTCGCCCAGTCGGACGAGAGCGCAGACTGCGTCCCTGGCAACCTAAAATGTCCTGCGAAATGCCCATTTGTGAGCTGCGTGGCCCGTTCTGAGGGCAGCCCCACGCTGCCCAAGACTGTGAGTAGTCAGTCTGAACAATCCTTGAGGTTATGCATAGCTCGGGCGGCCCGGTCCAAGAGCACTACCTGCCAGTGCGGCCCCTGGAAGCGTCCGGGCCCTGCCCGCGGGCTACCTCGGCTTGCCCAGCCCCTGGCCTGCCCTCCCTGCGCTTGTCCAGCCGCCCCCTGGCCCCGCCGCGCCCCTCCGCTGCGCGCCGCGGCGCCCAACACCAGGTTGCGCTTTTCCGCGAGCGTTTTCGTTTGCTGCGTTGGTGGACATGTGTGGGGAGGGAGTTTGGTCTAGTGGTATGATTCTCGCTTCGGGTGCGAGAGGTCACGGGTTCGATTCCCGTAACTCCCCAGCGCGCCCCTCCGTACCTCTCCCACACAAGCACGTTTTGCGCGGCGCAAGCCTCCCTTTGGCCTGGGCGGCTAGGCGCTTCAGCCGCGCGTCAGCGTTGTTCTTCGCTGCCTGGCAGGTGGGTGTTGTTGTCTTAGCCTGTGGCGGCACGGCTGTTGGGCCAGCAACGAACTGATCAGGCAGAGCTCCGCGAAGAACAGCGCTGACGCGCGGCTGAAACGCCTAGCCGCCCAAGCCCTAGGGAGGCTTGCGCCGCGCAAAACGTGCTTGTGTGGGAGAGGTACAGAGGGGCGCGCTGGGGAGTTACGGGAATCGAACCCGTGACCTCTCGCACCCGAAGCGAGAATCATACCACTAGACCAAACTCCCTCCCCACACATGTCCACCAACGCAGCAAACGAAAACGCTCGCGGAAAAGCGCAACCTGGTGTTGGGCGCAGCATTGGGGACCGGATGGAGGTAGCCATTCCGGATGTGTGTGACCTTGACGACATGTGATTCCTGATCTATCTGAAACCAAACACTAACAGTCTGTGATGCTGCGCTTACGACTATCTGACTTGACCAAACACGGACATGCGAGTAGTATTATAGCCACTTTTGTGCGTTTGAGATGGGGTGGGGTTGCATGCAACCGTAGGCAGGATAGAGGGGCCGATCGCAATCCAGGCTAGGTGGGGCTCTGGTTTCAACGGGTTCCACTGTATGTGCCTACTTTTCTGCCTGTTGAACAGCATTGGGCGCCACCGTTCTGATTAGGTGATGCGCCTGCTAGTCCTGCTACTGAATTGACATCAAACCTGCCTAACCTGCCTATGAAACACATCTCTACGCGCGCTCAGTGACATGCGTACGGCTAGCAAACTTTGCCAGGTGTGATGGTCAGGGGAGTGACCCGAGAACCCGAGAAGGGACCACCTGTAATACTCACTCACTCACGCATTGGGCGCCACCGTTCTGATTAGGTGATGCGCCTGCTAGTCCTGCTACTGAATTGACATCAAACCTGCCTAACCTGCCTATGAAACACATCTCTACGCGCGCTCAGTGACATGCGTACGGCTAGCAAACTTTGCCAGGTGTGATGGTCAGGGGAGTGACCCGAGAACCCGAGAAGGGACCACCTGTAATACTCACTCACTCACTTAGTGCCTGCACTCACTCACTCAACTTTCCTAGCAGCCAACTCTCCTAGCAGCCAACTTTCCTAGCAGCCAACTCTCTTAGCAGCCAACTTTCCTAGCAGCCAACTTTCCTAGCAGCCAACTTTCCTAGCAGCCAACTTTCCTAGCAGCCAACTTTCCTAGCAGCCAACTCTCTTAGCAGCTAATTTCCTAGCAGCAACCTTCGACAATAGCCGGCGGGCCTACTACTGCCTGCCATACAGCGAATTTCCAGCGACTTCCTGCACTTTCCAACCGCCGCGTCGGCATCCGTCCCCCGACGCTGTGTCGTCAGCTCCATTTATATCGCCTAGTATCCTGCAGATAAGCCTCAGGTTAAACAGCACAGTTTCCGCCGTCGCCACTCGGCGGCGAACCTTTCAGCGATGTCTTCGAGGACCGACGTCGACATGGCAGGCCCGAGTGCGTCCGGACCTCGCCCAGCTATTCGCCACGTCAACGGGCGCACAGTCATTATTCGGTGGATGCTATCAGCAGCGACAGAGATGGGCCCAGCGCACGCCGGCGCCCAGCTCATGGCGAAACTCATATCCCACGCGTTCCCCGGCGCTCGCGTGGGCAATACGTCATCCGGTATGGTGAGGACACGAGCACCATGGTGCTACCATATGGGGGGGGTTGCTGACATACCCCGCGCCCACAGCGTGCTCTTCCCGGTGAGCACGCCCCCCAGTGTATTGATGCAGCTGCAGCCCGGCACGCTGGTGCTGCCGCCCATCAGCCTGTTGGGGTCGGCAACCGTGGCCCCAGTCCTGACTGTGACGGACTGGGGTGACGGCAGCGCCACCTACACGGTCTCGGGCTATCCGCCAGATGTGCGGGACGACGACCTGGCTGCGTTCCTGCAGGAGCGCTACCAGCCAGCGCATATCACTAGCGTGCTGCGGCAGGACGCCCAGCACGCGTACGTGACGGTGCAGCGGGGGCCGGCACTGCTGCCGCCCAAGCTGCAGTACTCGGATGGGGGCGTGCCGGATCACCCTGCCATCTTCTCGTGGATTCTGAACGCAAGGCCGGCTGGTCGTGACGGCCCGCCGCCGCGCAAGGAGGACATATTCCCGGCCCTGGCTGCCTGCCCGCGTGGGCACGGCAAAAAGCGGCGGCGGCGGCGGTGCTGGCCAGCCGGCGGGCGGCCGCCCGGGGCAGCCGGCCGCCGGGGCTCCGGCGGCGGTGCGGGCAGGGTGGGGCCGCTGGATGTGGACATGCAGCAGCTATCCGTGACCGCTGGGCCCGGCATGGTACCGGGGCTGGTGGGGCCGCCGGCGGCGGGGATCGCCGTTGGCCGTGCTGGTGGCCTGGTGACGCCGGCGGGCGTCTCCGTGCCCCCGCCACCGCCGCCGCCGCCACCGCGCACGCCGCATCAGAAACAGCCGCAGCCGCAGCAGCAGCAACAGCAGCTCCAGCCGCTGTCACTGCCACAGCCGCCGCCACCGCCGCTGCTGCCGCCACAACAGCCACCACAGCAGCCGTCACAGCTGCCTGCGCTGGCGCATCACGCCCAGCCGCCGCCGTCGCCGCCGGGGTTGCCCATGCCGCAGGTGGGGAGCATCTCTTACGCGACCGCCGCCCAGATACCAGCAGTGTCCGCCCTCGCGGGCCTGCTCCAGTCGCTCCCGTCTCTGGGGGCTGGTTGTCGCAGCCGCGTTCGCAGCAGCCGGCGCAGCAGCCGTCACCGCAGCCATCGCAGCAGCAGCAGCAGCAGCAGCAGCAGCAGCAGCAGCAGCAGCAGCAGCAGCAGCAGCAGCAGCAGCAGCAGCAGCAGCAGCAGCAGCAGCAGCAGCAGCAGCAGCCGGCGCAGCAGCCGCCACCTCCGCCTCAGCAGCCGTCTACGTCTGTCGGATGCGCTCCGGTGGCCGCCGCGGGTGCGGCTGCCGGGGCAGGCGCGCCGTCTGGGCTCACAGCGGCGCCCCACCCCGGTTGACGCGCGGGTTGCTGCCGCACCCTCAAGCAACGTGGCGACAGCAACGTTGCTGCCGGTGCGTGGAAACAGGGTGGGGGGGGCGCCGCCGCAGTGGACGCATCGCGACTACAGGCGTTCGGGCCGGCCATGGGCTTGCCGGCCTCGCCTCGCCACATTGGGGACATTGCGAAGATCACGCGGCGGGACCGCAAGACGCCGGTGGCCCGCCCGCACCCCTTGGAGCCCGGTCGCGTGGTGGCCCCTGCCGCCGCGGGCCTGGCTGCCGCCGCCACCGCCGCCCTTGTCGCTATGGAAACGGGCGGCGGTGACGCCGCCGTCGGCCAGGCCATGGCCGCCTTCAGCAGCGCCACGGCTGTGCCGGGTCTCGCCGCGCCGTCCGGCAGCCAGCGGGTGACAGACACCGCTGGTGGGGGAGCCGCCGTTGGCTCTCGCCGCAGTCGGGGGCCGGGCGGTGGGACCACACGGCCGCGAGCCCGCGGCGGTGGCACCAACCGCTTCGCCGCCCTGGCCAACGCCGGCGACGCCGGCGTGGCGGATGGCGGCATGGACACCACGGAGGATCAGTAGTACCGCGCCGTCACATGACACGGCGCCGGGCACGTCAGGGTTGGTGGTTGCCGTTCCGGCCTCTTCGGATTGGCACGCACAACCTTGGCGGTATAGAATTCCCTACTCAACTCGCCAAACTTGCAGCAGCAGCGAAGACATGGGTCACGCTTCGCCTGGACGTGGTGTGCGTCCAGGAGACTCATCATCGCAGCCTTAGTGACCGTGGCCGCTTTGAGGCGGCCCTCCAGACTGTGGCAAAGCAGCTTCACGTGCCCTGTTGGAGACTAGCAGCGTACCGGGCCACGCCGGTTGAAGACCCGTACGCTGGCGTTGCCATCTTGGTGCGAGCGGACTTGCTGGCGTCCCATATCCTCAGCCCTGTCGCCACGCCACCGCCTGCACAGCTCCCTACACCTCGTCGCGACGCCACCCCTCCTCCCCCTTCCCCTGAATCCGGCACCGCCGGCAACGATCCGTGTGCGGCACCCGACGGCAGCTCCCCTCCTTTCTCCGCACCGGCAGCCAGCCCCAGCCCCTCCCACGCTGCCGCTGCCCCAGCCGCTGCCCCAGATGCTCCTCGTGCGTCCCCCACGGGTCGACTTGCCAACTATTCCTTCTCCTGGCTCGGGCACACCATCCACCTTACCAACGCCTACCTGCCAGCGCACTCGCCAGCAGCCCGAGCCCAGTTCGTGCAGCAGCATGTCTCCCCCCGGATATCCTCGCCGGGAATGCACGTTCTGGTTGGCGATTTCAACTTCGTCGTAAATGCAGCACTTGACAGCACCAGCCCAGGTCGCGCGCAGCGAGATGGTCACGTCGCCTCCCTCTTCACCGCTCTCTGCCCCGACCTGGTGGACCGCGCACCGCCACCTCCACCCAGCCAGCCGCGACTACACACATCTGCAGAAGCTGGCTCACGGTGAAGCCAGCGGCGCCCGGCTTGATCGCGTGTACGTGTCGCGTGCCCTCCTGCCGTACGTGCCCAGCACTACAGTGGAAGCCAGCTCGCCCTCTGACCACCGGGTGGCCACCATGCTCCTCCTTCCCCGCCGCCCGCCCACCCGTGGCCCCGGTACGCGTCGCAGCGGCATCGCTTTCGTGGATCATGAAGACCTAGTCGACCACCTTCAACTCTGGCTGACGGGGCAGCAGGCAGCTATGCCATCGCCTGGTGAGGACTTCCTGCAGTGGTACTCAGCCTTCAAGCGGCGCCTCACGGCCGTCCTCGCCACCCTCAACAACACCGCCAAACGGCGCGTACTTCGGATGTCCCAAGACGTGTGTGCGGCGCGTACGCACCTGGAAAGCGGCGCGGGCCGCCGCGGACGCCCTCGCAGCAGCCCACAGCTCACGCCAGTGCGATGGCCGCCGCCCAGGCAGCTCTCGCTGCTGCCCTTCGGGCGGAGGCAGCCGCTACTGCCCACCGCATGCGGGTGGACTGGATCCGGAGTGGCGAGCGCCCCAACCCCTGCATCACAGAGGCTATTCATCCACCGCAAGACGCGACTGTCATTGCGGCCCTTCGCGATACGCATGGACACCTGGTTACGGATCCGGCCCCCATGGCGCAGGTAATGGCGGATTTCTGGCGGCCATTGGGCAAGCCCACCGGACCTCAACCCAGCGGACAAGTCGGCGGTGCTAGCCGCTGTCGCAGCCCACTCCGCGCAGCTACCCAGCCGACCGTATGCAAGCCGCGGGGGGCGAGCGCCGTATCGCAGGAGGAGGGGTACTGGCGGTCATTACAGCAATTAAGCCCGGAAAGTCCCCGGGCTGGGACGGCATTCCCACTACTGACGTCTACAAGGCCGCCCCAGGCGCATTCGCTCCCCTCCTTGCGCGGCTCTTCACCTCCATCGGCACCACCCAGCACACACCGCTGGACTTCACCAAGGGCATCATCACTGTGATCTACAAGGGCCGTGGTTGACCGCATCAACGCCGGCAGCTACAGGCCCATCACCCCTCTTATGCTCTGAACTACCGTCTCCTCACCAAGGCGTTGGCCAACCGCATCAGCCCAGCCCTCGCCGCCACCATCCCACTTGAGCAGTCAGCGTTCCTGCCCGGGCGCGACATCGACAGCAATGCCCTCTTCCTCCGCTCCCTCCCCCTGCTCCTGTCACAGCAGCGGCGGTCCGCCATTCTCGCCTTCTTGGACTTCGCCAAGGCGTACGACACCATCGATCGCAGCTTCCTCTATGAGGTCATGGCCACAATGGGCGCCGGCGCCGGCTTCATCTCCTGGGTCCGGCTACTGCTCACCGACACGACGTCGATGGCACGGGTCACGGGTTCCTCTCCCGCCCAGCCAAAGATATTTGCAGGTGTCCGCCAAGGCTGCCCCCTCGCGCCCCGCCTCTACCTCTTCATTGCGCACGCTCTATTCTTGCTGGCTGAAGGAGTGTGGCGTCGGCATCCCTCTCGACCCCGCAGACCCGCATTCTACCGCTGTCGAGGCTGCCTTTGCCGACGACACCGAAGCAGCACTGGCCTCAGCTGCGGATGTGCCCGCCTTCCTGGGGCACATGGACCGCTTTGCGGCGCGCCACTGGGCAAAAAGCTGAATCTGGACAAGGTGGAGCTGCTACTGGTTGCCACACTTGCCGTGGGTCTACAGCGTCCGCTCCTGCTCCAGCCGCTGGTCATGCCCCCGCCGTAAGCCGCTGCCCCCTGTCGCCGCCACCATCCCCGCCCCCGCACCCTCTACCGCGCCCGCCGCCGTCCCCCGCCGCCGTTCAGGCCCCGCAGCCGCCCCGCAGCCGCACGTCACCGCCGCCATCCCCGCACCCGCGCCCGCATCTGCCACCATCCCCGCACCCGGCCCTCGCCGTCGCCACCACCGCCACCGCCCCCTCCGCCGTGGCTACCCCTGCTGTCTATGCCGCCGTCCGCATGCCAGCCGCCGCCCCGCACCCGCCACCGTCCCCGCCCCCGCCCCAAGCCCCCGTTCCCGCCGCTGGACCCGCACCCGCCCTTGCTGCCGCCGCGACCCCCCGCAGCCTCCCCCTCCGTCGCAGCCGCCCCTGTCGCCAATCCCGCCGTCCGAACGCCCAGCCCCGCCACCCGCCGCCGCACCCGCACCCGCCACCGTCCCCGCCCCCGCCCCAGCCCCGCCTCCCGCCGCTGGACCCGCACCCGCCCTCGTTGCCGCCCGCCGGACCCCGCCACCTCCCCCTCCGTCGCAGCCGCCCCTGTCGCCAATCCCGCCGTCCGAACGCCAGCCCCCGCCACCGCCGCCGCACCGCACCCGCCACCGTCCCCGCCCCCGCCCCAGTCCCGCCTCCCGCCGCTGGACCCGCACCCGCCCTCGTTGCCGCCGCGAACCCCGCGCCACCTCCCCCTCCGTCGCAGCCATCCCTGTCGCCAATCCCGCCGTCCGAACGCCAGCCCCCGCCACCGCCGCCGCACCCGCACCCGCCACCGTCCACGCCCCACCCCCAGCCCCGCCTCCCCCGCTGCCCGCACCCGCCCTCGTTGCCCCGCCCGCGACCCCCGCCCACCTCCCCCCCGTTCGCAGCCGCCCCTGCCGCCAATCCCGCCGTCCCGAACGCCAGCCCCTGCCACCGCCGCCATCCATGCCCCCACCCGCCACCGCCTCCCCGCCGTTGCACCGCCCCCCCCCCCCTCCCGCCGCTGGACCCCGCACCCGCCCTCGTTGCCGCCGCGACACCCGCCACCTCCACTCCGTCGCAGCCACCCCTGCCGCCAATCCCGGCGTCCGAACGCCAGCCCCCGCCACCGGCCATCCATGCCCGCCCCGCCACCGTCCCCGCCCCCGCCCCCGCCCCCGCCCCCCTCCCGCCGCTGGACCCGCACCCGCCCTCGTTGCCGCCGCGACCCCCGCCACCTCCCCCTCCGTCGCAGCCGCCCCTGTCGCCAATCCCGCCGTCCGAACGCCAGTCCCCGCCACCGCGGCCGCACCCGCACCCGCCACCGCCTTCCCAACCGTCGCCCCCGCCCCCGCCCCGCCCCCTCCGCTGTCTCTGCCGCCATCCGCACCCAGCCCCCGCCGCCCGCCCCACCCCCGCCCACGTCCCCGCCCCCGCCATCCGCGCCGCCTCCCCCGCCGCCGTCACCACCGCAAATGCCGCTGCCTCCGTCCCCCGCCCCTCTCCAGGTCCCGCCGTCGCCACCGTCACCGCAACCACCATCGCAGCCAACCCCGCAGCAGCGGTCCCCACTCCAGGCCCCGCTGCCGGCCCCATCCCCGCCCGCGTCCACACCCTCGCCTTCGCTGCCGCCTCCACCCTTGCACCCCACCGCCCCCCCGCCATCATCCCCGTCCCGGCCCCCGTCCTCACCACCGTATCCGCTGCAGGCCCCCACGCCCGCTACCGCCCCCCCGCCCGTCCCAGCCTCTGCCATTGCCGGAATCCGCGTTGTCACGTCCGCCACTGCCCTGGGGGTCCCCTTCACCAACCCGCCCTGCCGGCCTGACCTGGACTGGAAGCAGCGGACTGATGAGGCCGTGCGTCGCCTGGACAAAATCAGCCACATGCATCTGTCCATGTTTGGGCGAGCCTCAACTGCGGCTGCGTACGGGACCCATATGGCGACATACCATATGGAGCACTCTGGATTACCGCCGCCTGACACGCTCGCAGCCTGGGAGGCGGCGGTGGCCAAGCTTGTCGACCGAGTCAGGGACCCTCGCAACACGACCGAAGGCTGACAGGCGTCCCAGCCCACCTCCTGCCTGGTCACCCGGTTTCAGGTGGATTTGGCAGCCTTCCATTACAGCAGCACATCTACGCCCGCTGGGCAAAGCGCGCGGCTGCATACGCTGGCCGGGATGGAAGTGGCGTGGCACCTGCAGCGCAAGCCCCGTGGCAGCGGGTTTTTGGGTACCTGCTTCGGTCCTACCATCCCTGCTTTCGCCCCATGGCGCTGCTGACGGCTCGTGCGGACGGGCCCTGGCTTGGCACCCCGTCCTTGCCTCCCGACGTGCACCGCATCGTCACAGCCCTCTCCCACCTACCCCCAGCAGTCGACATTGGTACCTCCTCTCTCACGCCCGGCGCGTGGTGCGTCAACACGCCACTATGGGGGGGAAACCCGCTGCTACCCACGCGCCACCCTCTGGCCGCCGCCCCGGCCTCGAAGCCTATCACCTACAGCTCACGGAATGCCGCCGCCTGCGCACGCTGGGTGACGCCGTGCGTGTCTACGACGCCTTTGCTGCGTATGAAACATCGTGGCGTCACCGCCTGGCATCGACTCCGGGCATCCACATCTTCACCTTGCTGGCAACCGAATGGGCGCAGCTGGTGCGGGAACAGCTACAGCCATCTAGCGCCGTGGCGGGCGCTTTTGCGGATCGCGTGCAGGCCATCGCCGCCATTAATGCCCTGCTCTTGGACATCAACCCCTCCTGGGCTGCTGCTGCACGCATGCACCTTCCTGCGCCCCCTGCGCCCCCAGCGTCGCCGCGTATCGTACCAGCGCCGTCAGCGCGTCCCCCCGCCCCAGCGACGACCGCCCCCTAGGTCCCGCCGCCGCCCAGCCAGCCCCCGCCCCCGTTCACCCGCCTACCCACGCAGCCACCCCTGCCCCAGCATTGCCCACCGAGGACCAGGTCGTGGCGATGATTGTCAGCCGCATGGGATGGTTCATCCAGGGGCACCAACGCCCCGTTCCCCTGACCGCCTTGGCTGTCCGCGACGGCACAGCAATGCAGCTAACTGGCGTCAATGAGGACCGCACACGTCTTCACCATGCTTATGTGGCTGAAGCCCTGGGCGTCACACTGCCTCCCGCCCCGGGCGCCAGCGCCTGGTCCAGTTCCGGCGACACATGGCCTCGGTGTGGCAAGTACGATGGGAACTGAAGCACAAGGAGGTGCTGTGGCGGTTGGCGGTTGACGGTGTGGGCATGCTGGGAAATACGCACATCCATGGCAGCTCGCCGGAGCCGTGCGTATGTGGCGCATACGCCTCTCCCCCGTTACCGGCGGTGATACCGCCCTCGCCTCGACTGCATCACTTTTGGGAGTGCCCCATCGCGCAGAGTGTGGTGGTGAGCTGCTACAGGACACCATCAATGCTGGCCGCACCGACGCGGGCTGCCCTGTCCGGCGGCATCACGTCTGGCTGCTGGAGAGCCCGGACCCAACGCAGATACAGCAATGCGTATGGGAGGTGGTGGCCCTGGCCGCACTTAACGCGATGATGGAGAGTGCACGGCGGTACATGCGCGCACGGAAGCCGTTCACTGAGGGGGCTCTGGCCCGGGCCAAGGCGGTAGCACTAGCTAGCATCAGAGGCTTGCTAGCTGACTTCGCTTCGCTTGGATTGCCACGGCGCCGGCGGGATAAGGCCTGGCTGAAAGTGTCTGACACACACCCTTCCTGCGTGTGTGTGGGGACCGGATGGAGGTAGCCATTCCGGATGTGTGTGACCTTGACGACATGTGATTCCTGAACTGTCTGAAACCAAACACTAACAGTCTGTGATGCTGCGCTTACGACTATCTGACTTGACCAAACACGGACATGCGAGTAGTAGTATTATAGCCACTTTTGTGCGTTTGAGATGGGGGGGGTTGCATGCAACCGTAGGCAGGATTGAGGGGCCGATCGCAATCCAGGCTAGGTGGGGCTCTGGTTTCAACGGGGTTCCACTGTATGCCTACTTTTCTGCCTGTTGAACAGCATTGGGCGCCACCGTTCTGATTAGGTGATGCGCCTGCTAGTCCTGCTACTGAATTGACATCAAACCTGCCTAACCTGCCTATGAAACACATCTCACGCGCGCTCAGTGACATGCGTACGGCTAGCAAACTTTGCCAGGTGTGATGGTCAGGGGAGTGACCCGAGAACCGAGAAGGGACCACCTGTAATACCACTCACTCTAGTGGGCCCCCGCACCGTCGCCGACCCCGCCC